>JARQTJ010000011.1:0-249737 GCA_030142635.1 Trachelus troglodyta
TGGGCCCGACCCACTGAGCAAGCTCAGCGGATGAGGCGGAAGGGCAACCCCCGACACCATGGTCTATACGTGTAGCTACTCTAACAGGGTGACAACCCTTATATGACTACTCAAATAAATATGCTCGACCCGACCAAGGAAATAGGAAAAGTAAGACAAACACAATAGAAAGTGAGAGGGAAACGAGAATAAAGAAAAGATGGTAAAAATAAAGAAGTGAAGAAGTAGAAAAGTAAGGAATAGAATTATAAAAGTGGAGAAGAAATGAGGAAAGAGATAAATAAGAAAGTGAAGAATGAAAGAAAAATAAATATAGAAGTAGAAGAAGGTTGGAAATGGATATGAAGGGTGTTTCCAAGAGACCAGTATAGGAGACCGGCTCGAGGAAGAATGAGCGCTCCGAGTCCGGGCACTGCCTCGAGCGCTCCCCCCACTCTCCGCCACCTCCCACTCGCCGGGCCCTGCGCGACGAATTTGCGCGCACACAATTTTGGGCAACTTCCAGTAATTCTAAATATGCTTGACCAGAATTTCCGATTTCTAAGTATTAATATTTTACTTTATTGATTTAATTAATTATTTTAATGTTCCAAACACCCTAATCTATTAATATTTCAATTTGAACATAATTTATTTTCGATATTCTACAATTCCATTCAATATTCTGCGAGATTTTGATTTAGCCTCAATTTTATATTTTGAATAAATTTTTTAAGTAAATCAAGATCCAATAATAGTTAGTAAAAATTGAGGTGCTACGGGGGTGTCAAGTTGCCACCGCACTTTCTTAAAAATGTCTTAAATATGTTTGAACAATAGGCTTTTTCGACAGTTCTGAAGTTTCCGATCTCCTTCTAAGGGTTGCTTTTGGAACCAGTGGTGAGTAGCGGAGAACCTCTGCCCGCCAAGCTTCACGTTCGTGTTCACGTTTAGCTCGGCTACGACGGGATTCTCATTGTCGACGAAGGCGATGTTCACAAAATCCTACTTCCGGACTCGCCGCTACGATTTAGTGCCATGCTTTTGGTGTCGCCTAAAACCGTAGCGTTGTGCATCTCCCTCCTCATCTCTTGGCCAATTACCAACCAGTTTTATATTAGCGTCAACGTACCACTTAAGCGGAGGACCGTCGAACTATACCCACATTTTTGATTGGTCTTGTATACAGGGTGTCCCAGAATGAAAAGATATGGAGTACACCATCAAGTAGAAGAGGGAAATCTTAAATAGAAAGTCCTGATCCATTTTTTTACCGAGCTTTCCTCTTAAAGTGGTATCAATTAAAGTTAGAGCCAATCAACGCCCAGCTGTTCCCGCTGAGCTGACTCGATCCGACTGCCTTTCCTTCCTGAGGTCCCCCCCCCGCCCAGATCTGTGCACGATGTCACAGGACTCTGGAGTTTTCCTCAATCAAAAAAGAAAACTGCAGTCCCTTTTAGGGCCTCGGATGGGCATTAGTATGAGTGACTACTCATATCTGCCCAGAATACCCACGCTTTCATCCAAGAGCACATCTCACAGAGCAAGCGCGTATTATTACGTATTTACCATAAAAAATATCAATGGAACTCGAACCTTGATATAGGAACTCAGAAAATTCGTTCATATTATCGGAGTACCGTCTACGTGGAATTTCTAAATTGTATCGCGTAATAAAAAAAAAAGGAAAAACATCTCTATCCTCAACGTCTAGTCGCTTTATTGTTAATTAACTTATTCCCATTACATTTGTACTTATGTTAATGTCCTATCGTAGCGCGATTACAAATTATTCGTGGTCACACGTGTGACTGAATACACCTGCTATAGAAAATCGACACTGCGTATCTATAATCTATGATTAGGCGTCGATGGAAACATTAATAGTAAATACTTTCTGTAACTTCAGTCCGGAGAGAATTCGCATTAGTCGATACTATTCGATTCGCCGAAATGCCGTTACTGTTACGATATAGCAAATTATTGTACGTATCAATTTAGGTAAACAGGTGGTAGAGGGATTAGGTGTATAAATTTTAAATCTATGGATAATTTCAATTGTCAGGATGTTATCGGGGAAAGAAAGGTAACAGCAATAGTAAATTTTTAGTGCATATACCTGTAATGATATGAATAACCACTAAATTCAATTAAAATGGTGCAAATTTAATGAGAACGGAAGAGATATTACATTGAAATGTATATATATACATATATATATATAGTAATAATACATATATATACATATATATAATGTGACCTTTTTCTCCTCTAATAATGATAAGCGAAAAAGAATAACGATAGACTGATTTTAGCTGGGGACTACAGGTAAATGAATATATTATATTAAATGTAAAAAATACCAAAATTACCTATTCTCATTAACCTTCCTACTTCTCTTTTTTTAAATTGTCTTGCGTAAAGCTACTTAGTACATTTTCTTTTTTTTTTTAAGGAATCTCACAGGAGCCGAAAAGCTCAACCCGCCTGATTTTCTGCTTTCTCGCACTCTCTCGACAAAATCTGACCATTAACGAAGTTACTTGTGTTATTTAATACAAAAAAAAAATGAGAAAGAAACGGACAGCCTCCTCCTTCATAACATACTCGTTGCAATATTACAAAACGTTACAATAAATTACTAACCTGTCGTTGATAATGACATAAAAGACTTATACAGTATCATGAGCGCTTCATCACTGTATCTTAAGAGTATTCCTAGAAAAATATGTCTATCATATGTGTACATATCAACAATATTAAGTATCAAGTATTAACATGTTTCTTTTTTTTTTCTTTTAACAGCTAGAAGTCTTCGCGCGAAGCGTTGGCAGAGTACAAAATGTATGAAGGGCGTTACTTTTTTTTTGGATTTATAATTTTCCCTTCCTTTTTTCTCCAATTAATTTTACCGGCATAATAATTCTCATAACTGTATTATATTCAGCGAAACGTCCACGTCGACGATCGCTTCTATCGCTCGCACGCGAGAAAGAAAATGAAGTTTCGTGAAAAATTGATACGAAGTAAAAATAAAGAAAACTTTTTTTAAATCACAATTAATTGGTACGAATTATAAGGACCGAACGAAACGCGGTGTTCATATTACTTTTAAATCGCAGGAAAAATGATTGAGGACGAGAATTACAATTAGACAAATTTATAATCGTAAATTATCAATGGACGCTCGATCGCATTAATAGCATGTATATAGTATTACTTCGTTATCTATTAATAAAGCTAAACAAGGTAATCCCGGGATTACGAAAATAGTAGCACGTATCGCAAACAATCTTTTATAATCGTGTATATGCAGAATATAATTAATATTAAATTAACGATAACCCCTTGGGATTAGAATTGCATAACGGAAAAATGATTACTTTTTTTTTCACTGTATCGCTCCTAACTGAAGGAGATTTATATGTTTCATGAATTTCTCATTTTTAAATATATATATAATGTGCATATATATATATATTTTTTTCTTTTCATCCCAAGTGACTCTAAGGCCATCGATGATGATCCCCAGCTTTTTCTCTTTTTTCTTTGTGGCCAATGAAAAATTGTCAATGCGAAATAGGAGCAATGGAATTCGGCCGACAATTTTTTTATACGTTAGTCGTTAATTATTTATCTCCAGCTTCTACTGATAGAAGCTCCTCTAGACTTGACAATACGTGAGAAATTCATACGTTGCAACTTTCTTTGCCGTTTATGCGTTGCGTCATAATTATCAGTTCAAATCTTACTTAAAAAGAAAAAAAAAAACGAAAAAAAAATAACAAAAAACACCCAAAAATATATCGGTTTTCTTTTTATGCATTGAGAAGTCAATTCGAATTTCCCGATTCGTACTAACCTATCGATACAGAAACCATACTCCCATTTCGACAACTGTAAAACATATAAATAAACTACACTTATCTTGTCATATTATCAACGGCTAGTATTGGCTAGCATATCGTATTAAACTATAATTGCTATCGCTAAAGGTAAATCATAAATATTTTATAGTCGGAGATATAATGTTACACTATGTACAGGAAGAAGTGTATGATCAGAGATCAGCCTGCAGTTATCGAAACCTGTGAAGCCCGCGATATTCAAACGTGCTTCTTTTTTTTCTCGTAATGGAACGTCGTCGAAACGTTCCGTATTTTCATTGTATTCATTTCTACTTTTTTTCGAATTACTTATTTTGAAAAATCAACCGTTACGTTTATTGCCTGTGAGCAAGCCTACCGTCCTGATGTTACATGAAATATTCCGTTTCCCTTATGCTGGTGATAGCGATCATACGGAATTACTCGTTAAGTGTAATTTTAGTAGAGCAAAAGTTACTGTTTCAACTATCTATCGGGATAGTAAGCTTGCAATTAAAGACTTTAGCCACGTAACATGTCGATTCGCTTA
Organism: Trachelus troglodyta; assembly: GCA_030142635.1. NCBI lineage: Eukaryota > Metazoa > Arthropoda > Insecta > Hymenoptera > Cephidae > Trachelus > Trachelus troglodyta. The sequence goes on from JARQTJ010000011.1 coordinate 4,396, forward strand.
TACGCTTGTTTTCGATATTCCGACATTAAAAAAACCCAGGTGCACGGCGTTAGAAAAAAAAAGCTACGCCATTCAAAATCAACCCCGGTTTTGACATATTTCTATATAAACTTATTCGTTTCTTAAAATCGCACTCATCCAAGACCCCAATTGGTCATACACGAAGAGAAGATCTGGGGTGCGTTTAGAAATCTTACTCAGGGTAACTCGGGCACGTTACGTTTTTCTTTTTTTATCGTTATTATTCTCTTTTTATTATCGTTTTTATGAAGAGGATAGAACGATACTACAGTCTACTCCCGAGAGGTTCCTGGACGCACCCCTGAGCAAACATGGCTATACCGAGTACAAATGAATATAGAAAATTCGACATCGATTACGAGAATTAGGATCGATATGGATGCATCGATGGAATAGATTCCTCTAACAATACAGATTAAGGGAGCAAGACTCGTTAATATATCGATCATACGTATGCAAAGCCGTCATGATCGAAATTTGCCATTAAAAGATATTTACTTCTTACTTTCACGCAAAAACGTGATTAAAAAACTTTCAGAGCTCAAAACTGTTTGCTACTTATATACAATATTCAAATGACTATTTCATTCTTAATGGGAATATGTAAAGTTTCGTGAGGTATCGACGATGCTAGAAAGTCTTTACGATATTGGTCAAATAGACTATTGCACGAAGAATGACTGTGACTGATTATTTGTTCAACAAGCTACGAAAGTATAAAATTACGAAAATACAAGAAACGAGATTGTCCCAATGAGATGTTCGATAGAAAATGAATTTATATCCACACGCAACACATCCATCATGTGACTCTAACTGACTCAATGATCACGCGTTTATACACTGTCATCAAATCACGCATTTTCTTTTACTCCTATTCTATTATATACGTTGTTATCGCGAAACCTAATTCTTGAATAATTGAGATTAGGAGACCGTTAACTCTTCTTCGGCGACTACATCCTCCAGCGTTATCGGCTCCGCGTATCCACGGGCTACTAATTCTTCCGCGAGGGATATCACCTGGTGGGAATGCACAATTAATTATACACATGTTAGAAGATTTCTTTACCGTCAGTCTACACGATACGTAAGATCAATTCGCCAGGTAGCAGAAGTCAATCGCTGCTACCTTCATGACGATTGCATTTCGTTGCACAGAGACAATACGTAGATTAAGGCAAGAGGGACATTACTTTACTGCTTCAACTCTTTGCGGTCGTATTATTTTTTTTAGAAAAGTTATCCTGCTGAGAGTGGACTTTGACAGCAATGAATAAATAAAGCAGCGCCATTATATTTTTTTTTTCGTATTCGTAAACGTCCGAAGTACTCACCCCATATTTTTGGATATTAAAGTATAAGCTAATATACGTAATAGCGTCGACGTAACCCTCGATCTGCGCCTGACCAACGATGCCAGAACAAATATGAGCTACTAGGTCATACGCCTCTTGTGTCCATTCCCCTGCACGAATAATACAAAATATTGTACAGAAATTATGCAAAAGGATTTGTTTTGTTAAAGCCCGTTATAAGATTCGAGCAACACTATTTTATATTTCATAGTGAAAGATCTTACCGTTTTTCGGTTGGATATGGGCTAGGAGCACCTCTATAGCTTGGAAAGGTAAGGTTAGGTAGTCTGACCGTATTTTTCTCATATCGGCTCTACTGAAGGTCCAAAAGCCACCGTGATCTACAAGACGGACCAAATGTTGGTCGCCTGTTGGGTCTGGATTCTCAATGTATATCCTTACCCATCTGCTATACCATTTTGCTACAAGAATCATGCCCCCTGTGAACAAAAAATAATCACGAAATGATATTTTATGGAAAATTGCTAAAATTCTGAATAACGCATCCTTGCAAAACTTTGGACCAGTGCTTATTATCTTTTTGTACTGATCTTAAAAACCGATAAATAATTTCCAAAAGTACTAGACCTTCACTTACTTCTCAACTCATCTGGTACAGGTGGTGATTCCACCGTGTTGTAAAGTTGGGTCATGTTTTCATCTAAGATTCTCAACGAGGGATAAGTAGGATGTGTCGGAAGGTGGATAAAGAGGTGATTGGGTTTCAAAATGTTGCAGACGACTACGTCATTATTGACACCCTCGACCAAGGACAATTGCATCAGTTCGGATGCCCAAGGAACCTGTTCCGGAACTTGTAGGAATGAGACCTGTTCCAGATTCAAATTTGGGAATTTCTTCTCGGGAAATTTTTGTTTAATAATGTCTAAGGCCAGATTGATTCCATCGGTGGAACCTTCGATGGCACAGATTTTCAGTTCTCGCGCGGTGGGATGGCGCTTGATAACAAGATTCACTTCAGCCTTTGTGCGGATATTTTGAAGGAAGCTTCCGTGACGGCCAATCAGCCTTCCGACAAGAGCTTGAGGAACGATGAATTCATAAATGGACGGGTTTCTGTCCGTGTTATTGTGTCCTTTGATGCTTCCACCTGGATCAAAAAATTGCATGGGTATTGAATATTTGTCTCTAGTTTATTTATTCCTAATCAACTACTGGCCTTACCTTTTCCACTATCAGTGCTTCCTTCGCTTCTGGCTTCATCAGTAACACTGCCTTCCAATACACCAGAAATCGGACTATGATTAGCTGAGTCTCTTTCGGACACAACACGGCCCTGACTTTTGGCATCACTTACAGCAGTGCTGGTGCCAACTGGTTTCTCTGAATTCTCCATATGGATACCGAGATCATGCCCATCCTCCTTAATGCCGGATACAGGAGACTTGGGAACGTGTAAGGGACTGGACTCATCCTCCTCAGTGACATTATCAAAGACCTTGGTCAGTTTGACCTCCGTACTGTCCCGTATGGTATCAAAAGGCTGCATGGTGGGTCTGCTTCTTGACAACATAGACACGCTATTAGACTTCGGATTGCTTCCAAGACGTATTTCTTGCATTTCCGGCAGAGGTTCCACGTCCTTGTACCAGGCCTGACTGTCGCCCGAGGATATTCCAGATTGTATAGAGATGGTCAGCGACGTCGGATTTCTAGTGGGGATGTCCAGACTCTCGCTAACCCTTCTCGGGCTGCAAACAACCTCCTCGCAGGCTATTCCCGATGATGAGTTCAGGGAGAAGGACTCGTCAACGTGGATACCTGAGTCGTAAAGATTCAAATTTCCCTTGGATGTTTTGGCCTGATGATTACGGTCCAATTTGGTAATTCCACCTGGGTCAGCTCTGTCGACGCGCCGACGCTTGTACCACAGGAATCCAAGCACCAAAGCAAAAGCAGGAAAGCTCCACTTCACAAGCTGAAGTCGTGATGACGACATGATTCAAGTCCACGGTAGCTACCGTAACTCAAAGCCAGGAAAAACTGAAACAAAAATATTTTTTCAATATCCTCCCACAATTACTACCAACCAACGATCACTCGTTATTCATAAAAATTCATAAATCTAAGTAGACTCTTCGTAACACAGATAACAAAATGTGTTTTTATAAAGCTTTCTACTAGGATCTAATTAAAAACAAAAGCTCAAGTTAATCAACTCAACTCGAATCAGCTAAAACGCAGTTGTTACAATTATCATAGGTCCTTAAACAGGTTGACGACCTCCATTTCGGAATAGACTTCGCCCACAGCCATACGACGTCTACTTCGAGAGCCCACGTGTCTTTCGACGAGCCGTAGAAAAAGAAAGAAAAAAACGAAGCCACTTGGCGAGCTTCTAAAATCATAGGACAACGAAGACAAAAAAGCTTAAAACAGAAATGTCACTAACCCACGACACTTTCGTTGATAATGCAAAAATAACCAGCAGACACTGCGGTGATGACGAGGCAAACCCGATGGCCAAGGAAATGTCACCGGCGTATACCAAAAAAGTCGCTTATTGCAAATCACCTAAAACCTTCCTTTGTTTACAACTCCGCATCATCAAATAACCAGGTGTTGGAGATCTATAACTCTTCCGTACATATATGAACGCATCTACCCTATCTTTATCAGAGGCCACGTGGGTTAACTCATTTAAAGAAAAAAAAATGTCAAAATAATTTATTTATCACGTAATAATCAACAAAAACATATCAGCCAATCATGCACGTTCATTCCCAAAGACCCTTAGGTCCCGGTGACATTTTTTTTCTACGTCCGTCTGATAGGGGATGACTATCGACACCGCAGGACAGCAAAGGAAGTTTCGAGAACGTTCCAGAGGCGTGCACGCGACTCGTTAACGCAGAGTAATAAAATACTCACGTGTTTCCATCTGCGATAATTCTTTGACATTTTGCCAAAAATTTGTAATTTCGTAGCTGCGAGATAAACAATCGCCGATTGTCGTTTGTCAAACGTAGAACAATACTTCAGCTTGCCAAAGGACCTTTTTAGGTAGGGCCAGCGAACACGTGGTGGGATTGGTTATAGGAAGAAGAACGCTACACCCTTGACGTCAGCGCCACGAGAGGGCCAGAGCGCAGGATCCGTGAGTGACGTCACGGGTGAGGGAGGGGGGAATTGTTAAAGTTGAACCCCGCGTCAAATTAATCGCGAGCAAAATCATTTCCTCCCTCGATGACATAAAATATCCGTGACTTGGATATAATTAGATAGGACGAATTTTGTACGACAAATTAATTATCAAATTGCGATGAGACGTGAAAGTATTTTTTTTTTCGAACTAATATAAAGTTACGCTGACTCGGTTGACGAGTCATTGAAATCAGAGTGAAAGTATCGGTCGATCATACGAAAAATAAAATTACGCGCAATAAGTATGTGTCTATGCAAAAAAAATATATATTTTCTTTATTAAAACGAAAAATTAACCGATAACGAGAATTTCAGAGTCCGATTCTGCTAATTGGACCAAACCATTTTCGAATTTTCGTAACGATCGATCAGCTATGTGAAGTGATACAGCCGTAACATACGCAAGTTAACGAAATGAAATCGAGTTCCGAAAGGAGGCCGAAGTGGAGTCGAGAATTGGAGAAGATAAGAATCTGGAGCAGCCGATTGAATCAGGAGACTTAGAAACGATCTTTTATAAATGAAAAAAAAAAAGGGAAAGTTTACCTATAATAATTATGAAGAAAAATATGTATATAGAATCAGCTTTTTTTTTAATTACAATCAACTGTCACTAAGACGTAATAGATGGCGCAACTGTATTCACTGAAGACCGATTACAGCGAAACGAAATACCGTGTAATCCAATTGTCCCCTAGGCTTTTAAGGCTTTAAAGTGTCGCAACAACGCGGACAAAAGTGCAACGAAGTTTTCACTTTTCCGCGCGATACCCGAGTAACGCTAAGATTCACGTGTAATTTCAATGCAGCGGCGAATCGTAAACGTGGAGTGAGAGGCGCAAAATAAAATCGATGAAAAACATCGCAAGACGCAATAGAGAATAGTAAAACGTGCGTAGTGAACCGCGTCGAGGTCAGGAGGAAACTTCGATTTCAGTTGAATCCACGTGTCTGCGCAACCAACGCACCCGACCGATTCATCCCAACAAGATATTTTTGAATCTTGGACGTCGCGGCGCCAAAGCGTCTTCCGTGACAATTTGCAGGAAGTTTCGAATAATCGCAAGTCACTCCAATTCGTATGCGATCAATGAACACGCGTTTCTCACGAGAACCGTGTAAAATATTTACCGACGCAGCGAAAAAAAAATTTGCAAAAAATATTAGGTAAAAAAATTGTTTTCACTTATCAATAATTTTTGCGCGATCCGTTTTTGTTATTCGGGAGTAAAAAAAATATCAATTTTTAAACTGTATACCTACGAGTGCCCGCATGCAAATCCGTGTGTAAAAAGATTAATAGAGCACGAAGAGACACAATCGAGTTACGCAACCAGATGAATTTCCACGAAATTCAACTCCAGACACAACCACCAGTGAACTTGTTCTAGGTTTACTTCATTCACACCGCACTATACCTTGACAAATTAGCAGATTGCACGAGCGTGACTTCCGGTTTCCGATTCGACTAATCCATAAGCTCGTGGAGAGCACGAGAGTCTTGATGTTTCCAAGAAACGATAACACCCGTGCGTGAAGTTTGATCGTTCGATTTTTGAATTTAGCAAGGAAATATGAATTACAACAGAAAATTGACCTTTCGAAATTTACAAATATTTTCAAACGCGAGCAGCAAACTTGTGGACGATAGAGGACAGGACTTTGTGCCTAACGATAATTCTTAAACGTTACCGAGAACCGATATTGACATTCCTAATTGGCAGACAAATGTTTCGCCATTATAAAAGAATTTCGTTAAGTTCGAATTATCGATAAATAAATAAATAGAAGCCTGCGGGAAACGTTTACGAATATGGAGGAATCATTGAATGATAAGTCTAATTTGATACGAAGACCGTTGAGTCACTTCGTTTTGACATCGTAATGAAAAAGAATGGGAATACACGTGAATGTGAGTCAGTATGTTAGAAATTAAACGAATAACAAAATTCGAAAAACACGGAACCAGAGGAAAGTGACAGAATTGGTAAACTGTGTACTTAGAACTGATAAATAAAATTTAAAATGTACCGTAGGAACCGACCGTAACCTTTGCGACGACCTATCGACTCGGTTCCAGAGGAAAATTCGAAAATTTCACAAGCAACTTCAGCAACAGTTATTAAAATGTCAAAAGGACAATGATAAAAGGCTGATTACAAGTTACAAAAAATATTAACTAATCAATTATCAGCATAAACAGTCAACCATCTGGTAGCGTTCAGTCCGGGAATCAAAGTAAGATTAAAAAATCGGCGGTTAACTAGAGACTTCAAAATTTAAATGCATTACTATCTAAATTTAAGGTACTATCTTTAACGAATAATAGAAAATAATCAAATAATTTAAATTCGATTATACAGCATGAAACTCACCATAATTAAATGCATATTTAAACAAGAGCAGGAAATAAACCACAAAAAATGCCTATGTGAGGTCAATGACCAAAACTTTGCTGCCGACTTGGCAACTAACGGACGACGAACAACTTAAAACGATAAAATAGTTGTGGAAAAAGAAAAACGGCGCAATAGAGGTTGGCGAACATTCAACGCGTCATCGGTAGCGATAATTCAATAGATTATGGCGGCTAACGCGTTGGCACTTATCGAGCATAGAAAATTTTAGCGCGATAACAAAGATAGAGTCGGGCGACTTCAAAACGCGACACGTGAAAAGTATATACGGCAACTCGTAAGCGTCGCGACGACACTGGCGTCCAAGTTGGCGTAGTACTGTATTTTGCGCACCGGTTCTCCAGCAGCACGTGGCCTGACAGTCAAGACCAATAAAACTGGCACTACGCATGCGCGGCCATAAAGCAGCTTTCACAACAGCGAATTCACCATAGGAAGCAGCAGAACGAGCTAGGAAAAAGTCAAATGAAAGAAATAACGTAAAAAGGGAGGGATCGTGGCTCGGCGAGGATATTTTTATACCTGAATCTAATGTACAGTAACTTGGGTTCTGTGAAAAGTGGCTGTACAAGCCAGATGAGCAGAACCTTTGGCAGGTATACAAAATTACAAATGTCTCTACTGAAAAGTAACGCTTTTGCTTCCCAGTTATTCTCGTAGCGATGACAGAGAACGTTGTACTGGATTTCCAATAATAATAACAAGGATACTTTAAATAGAAAAAAATTTTGTGTAATTAATATTATAAGATTGATTGAAAAGAGTCTAAGAATAAAAAAAAAGCGTAACGGCATAGTAGGTATTGATAGGAGATACGAAGTTAAATAAACAGCTGGGTGGAAGCTTTGCCGTATGATAAAGTAGCCGTCGGGCATAATTCGACTATGGAAATTTCCATTTGGGACATTCAGGATTAGCTATGTGTCATTACGCAATGTTTTGGGGATTGGCAATCAAATCGGCAGTCAAAATTGTGTAGACACGCCTGATGCAGTCGATATTAATGTCAGTTGCTTTAGTAATTTTATGGGAATCGATAATCGTTTGATTAAATCAGATTCCAATCTGAGGTTAATCTGTCCTCGATTGGCTTTAAAAATAATACTAGTCTAGAAGCTACGGTCATAAATTATTACGCGACACGATTAATCGTTGTCAGGTCGTCGTTCCCAGTATCGGAAAAAAAAAATATTAAAATTCAAATGAAAACCGGCAACCGTAGTCCTCGGATTGAATCAGCCGGCTTCGTTGCCATATTCGTAGGTAATCAAGTACATAAAAACTTTGTTGCCAAAAGACGCAAAGACTTAAATTGTGTCATAAAAATGCATACAAATTTCTTAACCTACAAGCGGACTAACTGTCGGGAGCGAACTTGTTATTCGCGGTTCAACGTGCCTCTGGAATGCCGGACGTTCGGGTTGCCGGTGGATGAAGTAAGAGAAGGTAAAGTTAAGTTGAGAAAGGAGAAAGGATGCCGGATTTCAGTCAAAGTGAAGGAATGAATAAGAACAGGGAAGAAAATGGCCGCAGATACTTCTATTTACATATACAGTGTAGATTTCACGAAGGTACCAACCATGAAAATCTTGCAATGTAGTCAGACAGGAAAGAATACGTTTGTCAGATAATAAACAGGGAACGGGTCAAAGCTTCTTAAATTTTTTTAACGCTTTACCAGTCACTGAATCATGATTTGCTATGATTTTATTACCAGCTAAGGAAAGTCGTTTCATCGGTTTTACAATGTTTGATTGTATTCACGCATCTTTCATAGGCAACATCGGTTGAAAAAATTCCAAACATAGTTTTCAAGGCGTAGGAGAAGGATGGAAGCATTTAACAAAAATCTAAGCAAGTAGTTTAGAATGCGGTTAAAATTTTTACTTATATAACACTTTTTACGTTAGAGATTCGTTAACACGAGGACTGATAACTAATGTCCTTGATATTATTGACGCTTGACCATTGAATCTGTTTCTGTAGATCTAAAGGTGTTCCTGAAGCCGAATTTATAATTCTCACAGAATAATAAAATAGTATCGACATGAGTTTTAGTATACTTAGACATGACATATATGTTTGTGTTTCTAAATGTTAACGCGAATGATAACACGTTTATCATAGTATAAATGATTGTTGCGTAGTGTATCGTAATAATATAATCGATAAAGCGATATGTTAAGATCGTCGGTCAAAAGTATGAAATGGAACTACAAATTACATATTTACTGCATAAAGTACAAAGTTGATTTAATGATAGATTGTTACAAGCAAGTTTGATAATTGTGGATTAATGACAAATTTATTTATGGCATTTGAATGCTCTTAATGAAGATAAGAATGAGATAGAAATATGCCGATACGATGATATAAACAAACAAAAAACATATTAGCCTTTCAACTTTAATGCATGTATTAAATCACAAGTTTATGATATTTGGTATTAAGTGTAGGATAATAGACAAAGGAATTTCGAAGATTTAGTGAAATTCTATGGGACGAAAAACATGGGCGTCACGTTTCGTTCCTTGTGTAAGCAACGTTATTTCCAGATGTCGATAGTCGTTGAACCGTAGTAATCACGATTACCTCTCAGTCTATTAACGAATTACTCTTTACGTTTCTGTATTATCTTCAAAGTTTGTACAGCTAGTATAATATTGTCTCTAAAAGGTAGCGTAACGTAAAATGATCTTAACAAGCTGCTAATTTGGTACGTGTCCCCGCGTCCATATTGTGAGACTTGACTAGCCCAACTGCGGAAGCGAAGTTAACCAAAAGAAAATCGACAATTTACGTATAGTAGAAGAAAATGAAATGAATAGGAACGACGCCAAAGTCGCAAAGACTCGATCCTCTTACATGAATCAGCGCGAGATTTAATTAGATTCGCGTTAGAATAGAAAGCCGCTCTGAGTGGACCGAATGAACACGAGGATGGCTTGAACCATGGTGGCATTAAAATGTTGAAACTTACCGAATAAGCGTGAATAATTGGCCGGTTTTATTGTTTATATCCGGTACGATTGACTATTCACTTCACGATTTGCACGGTGATCTATTTACTTTCTGTATTACTGATTAAGCTCTAGCGGAATTCCACGTGCTCACAATGTTTTCTTGCCGTCTTGCGGTTGCAATATGGCGGTTTGGATTTTCGGTAGGCATGTGTAAGGAAGACGACAACTAGCGACGCCTTACGCGTTATTTTAACAATGTCTGCGGAATGGGATCCTTATTTAGAAATCGTACAATATTAATATTTCGTTAAATTATCTAAGCACGAGACGCACTCACCGTTATACGAATAATTAAAATATTATTCGCTCAACTCGGAATTTTTATCTTTTCACAGTACGGTTCGAATTTTGAACTGATTTTATTGTGGTGATTGTGTGACATCTGACGGTAACAAATTTAATTACTGCAATCCGAACACATGTCTCTCAGATGGTATTGCTAGAAAATGATGTTTGTGTTTTTAGTGTAGAATGCGCTAGTACTTTCATCTAAAGCTTTATTATTTAGTTAGTACCTGTATGAGATATTGGGCCGTGATATGTTTATGAATTTATAAATTCATCTTTATTCACTGTGTTGACGTATTGTTATACGTCAGATGTAAACTCACGCGCCATGAAGGAGATGATCACGGCTGAATCTACTGCTGGATTTAACAACCACTTTGTCACTAATAATGGTGATACTGGCAGTAACAGCATTGGTGCTGGACCTAATTCGAGAAGATATGCTGTACTTAGTACAGAATGGATTGGAGTTATTGGAGAAGAACTTGGGATACACCCTTTACCAGATACACTTCTTAAAAGATTGGCAGAAGATGCATCTTATCGTCTCCGGGAAGTTCTTCACGTGTGTATTTTGCATATGGATTAGATATTCAGTGTCTTCTACAAATTGTTTATAAAATTTGGTTTTGTGTGTATCTTAGAAATGCATGACCAGACTTAAACACTCTAAAAGAAAACGATTAACTTCGGGGGATGTTAATGCAGTTATTACTACTCTTTGCGATGTTGATCCTGTTATCGGTGCTCCAGAGAGAATGCCTGAGTATCACTCTGAAGCTAAAGTCTTCGTTCCTCATGATCGTATAGTTGATCTTCCTCAAAGAGTCAACGATCCACCTAGTATAGCACAGGTCAACGTTCCTTACCTTCAGGGTCAGTAATCCTTATTTATTGTAATCGCATTCATTATTCTGATTTTAATGTTTATTACAGAGTCTGAAGTAGCCGATTCAAGGCTGACTGATGCTCGAAACAGCTATGCTAAAAAAGCATTAAAAACATTGTTTAATGGCTCGCAGAAAACATTTCAAGTACAGTCAATATCATGGGATAGTTAGAATTGAGAATATTTTATATTGATTATCCTTCTTTTTAGGTGTTACTAAATGATTGTGCAACCAATCCTCAAATGGGTGGGGAAGGTGTCATTGATAAATTAATGTCAATAGCCAGATCGATGGTTATTTCAAACAACGCCCAATATACTCGAGTCTCCACAAGAACCTGCCAATTAATAATAGTAGTTGCAAGCAACAGCGAAGCTGTTTATCCATATCATTTGACTTCGGTAACTATGGCTGAAAATATGATCATTTTAAGGAATAATAATAAAACCACTAAAATATTTCAGGTAGACAAATTAACAGAACTTTTGCTGGAATTACTCTTAGGACAGAGTTTTATTAATCCAAATCTAGAAACATTATTCAAAGAATGTGCATTGAAACTCATGCTTCGTTGGCCATCGGTAGCTGACAAGTACGTAACTCAGAAAGTACAATATTTTCCATACACCTTGAACCTGAATCTCTAAGAAAATTTCAATACTTTTACAGATACGTTCCTGTATTGGAGAATGCTTTAGTAAAAAAGGAAAACGAAAATTCAGAATATGTTAAAAATCGAATAACAGCTATGGAATTAATGGCAGGTGTACAGCCACTCACGTTTTTCCAGAGTCCAAATCACTCAGTATGTTCCCTAGAGAATATTTTACTGGCTACAACACCTGGGTCGACTCTCTGGCAGAGAATAGCGGTAAGTCAATGTTTATGAAAAAATTTAATAACAATGAATAACCAAATATTTTATCATACTTTTCAGCTCTCGGTTTATGCTTTTCTAAAGGCTGATCGATATTATTTAATTGGCCCATCTATAATCGAACACTACGGAGACTCTCTGTTACCTTATATATACATAAAAGAAAACACGGTAAAGCAAGAAGATCGCAAGAGTGTGCCGTTTCCAATAATTATTAAAAGTAAAATAAAATATGCGAATGTGAAGCTATCGTTAAACACAAAAGTGTATGGAGATAGACAAATAATATTTCCAGACTCGACTTTAAGAGGCCCTCGAAAGGAAATCAGGTAAATAAATACTTTGAAGCATATATCGATGGTCTTGTCGATGATTAACGTGTTTATGAATTTTCTTTAAATTCTATAGATTCGCATTCGCTGGCGGCAGACCTGTCCCATCTAGTAATCTACGAAGAGCTAGTCTCAGAGCGGATTATGAAATTTTAAGAAGCGATCTACGAGCATCTTTCGCTCTTGTTGCCTCGCGGAGGCTTCTTGTATACAAGAACGACAAAAAAAGGCTTCCAAGTTTATACAATTTAGTTAATACTCATCTGTAGGCATGTTACACATCTCACGCTATTTATTTATTTTTAACCCTTTCGTTACGGGTGCCGACTATAGTCGACATCCATGCGACGACCTGTCACTAAGAATTAGAATTTGACGTTGAAAGACGTAAGTGCGAACACCGAAAATACCGACGTTCAATTTGCACACTTTGCGGCGCGGTGCCCCGTTCAGTGGCGTCAATCTAGCGAACCGGACAGGGACGGACCGCCGTAACGAAAGGGTTAAGCATGTTTTGTATATAGATTTATAAGACGATGAATTTCAATTGACAATGAATAATTACCGAGGACTTCAAAAATGAAGGAGGGACACATTAATTGTACAATATTTAATAAATGCATTCTGTACCCTTTATTGTAATGCGTTGTAAAATTATCAAATGAACTATTTACTTTGGTAGGAAATGTGTAGGAATTATTCCATAAAACTTGGAACAGTCACTCTGCTCTCCTCTCAAGCAATACGTTCATCCATTCCTTGAAGAAAGCTTTCGCAATCCATAATATTTTTCACAAGACGTTCCTTGGTCGCTGACGTCTGCCTGTGCTGAAGTTTCAATTTGGCAGACTGAATGGACGTTCTGTAGCCAGTCACGTTCCGGAATATTTTGATATGCTTATCACCAGCTACCAAGATATACTCTCCAAGAGCATCAAAAACAAGAGCAACGATGGGACCTGAAATAAAAACAGAGTTACAACGAAAAAATTATATAAAGCAATACCCAAGTATAACCAAATTTTTGCATACCAATAAAAACATCTTCTATGGTGGTATCCAGATTTCCAGTGATAGTCGAATAAAAGGCCAGGGATGATCCATAAGCAATTACAAGAACCTCACCATTGGGTGACAAAGTGAGACTCGCTGGAGTCGTAACTTCCCAATTTCCAGTAACAAGAATGTGTGGATCCTCTCCTTTCTCAAATTCGACTAAAGATCGTAAAGTTCATAATCACCTGTTTCATCATCTAGAGGATTTAAAAAGCAACTACAAAGCCTTACATACTTTTTGTATTATAAAAGCGAAATGTTCCATCCTTAGAGACCGTAGCCATATTACTTGTATCCGCACTGAATGAAAAATCATAGATCCCAGAGGAATGTCCAGCTAAATCAAAGGCCTTTGCAACCTGCTTGAATTCGCCTGATTTACTAAATCCCACTTCCCAGACCTTGACATCCGGCGTGAAGCCTACATATTGAAAGAGAATAAAAAATCTTTTGCTAAAGCTACAACTTGTATAAAGATTATCCGTCATAGCCAATCTTCAGCTTATTTACCCGATGCAGCAACAAAGCGGCCACAGGGAGAAATTCGAGCACGATGAGTTGTGCCAAGATATGTATCTATCGTCGCAAAAGGTTGTCCCTTTAGATCCCAAATTATTAGATCATTCAATTTACTGCAAGTGATTATAAAGCGTCCGGTGCAGGCAATGTCCATTCCCACAACGTCTTCCGTATGTTTCTGTGGAAACTCCAGGGCTTTTGTGGCTCCAGCCAGGAAGCCGTCGGCTCTTTTCGTCAGTTTATAAACCTCAACAGTGTTTGCCACAGCTTTGTGAATAATAAATGCTTTTCCATCCGGAGACCAACGTATAAGCGTCGCATGATCGTACTCGATGTTTATGCGCAACGATCGACGATCCTTCGAGATCAAATCTTTTGTGCACCAGACCAATACTGTTCTATCTGTAAACAAACAAAAATAGAAGCTTCGTAAGTACCAGTTTCCCCGGCGTCATACTTGGGATACTTGTGAAAGATAATTGATTTTTTTCTTAACGTCACGTAAATATTACGCTACCGTAACGAAATGCTGATGAATGCGAATTGTGAAGAGATGACGTTAAATCAGTTCATTTCGAATAAAATATTTTCTTCGTTATTGTTTCTTTTTATTTTTATGGAGAATGGATTTCGTAGACATGCTTATAAGGTTTGTTATATTTATTAGGACAATTTATATGGGCGAAACTTTACAAATGACGAATGCTCTCGTACACTCTTCAATGATTCAATTTCTCTTTATTTCGGTCTTGCAATTATCATACAAAATGATCGTCAATATCTCGCATGATCTTTGCATTACAATCGCTCGTAAATCACGGTCTATGTTTCTAATTAAAACAATAATCGATGAATTGTTAATTATGTATGTATCGTACATGCCACAAACAAACTGGCATAATTGTTTTGTTTGATCGAATTACAGTCACTAATTTATTTGTTTATCAGATACTTTGCAATGCATTGCAATGAATGAAAAAAAAAGGATGGTCCTCAGGTCGACAAGGCGCCTTGTCACCTGCGTCGTTTGCTAGGTGGTGGCATTAAGTCCGCGTCGTCCTGTGGGAATCTATGTCTATTTATATAATCGAGTAACCGATCTTTGGTCACAGGATCTTGAATACTCTTGCAAACGGCTGTGGCAGTTTTATAGGAATTCGGAAAAGACTTGTCAGTTCTCTCGCGCATGAAGACCCAGCGGCCATCTTCAAACTTGCATTCAATTATTTTGTTGTCCAGATCCTTCATTGCTTTGCTGATTTTCATGTGATTGAATGGAACGTCCAAACCGCCGACGTAAAGTTGGCCAACCTTCTTCGGAACTATGCCTTCCCCAGATTCGGTGACGATCTTTAATTTAAAATCTACGGAATTCATGGATGCTGGCTTCCATTTAAGTACTTCCGGTGACTGTCCAGGAACATAGGGCTCCTTAGCTGGCTGAAATATCAATCCGTCTGGCTCGTGTGAGAGCTGCTTTGCGAATTTTTCACTTAGCAGACTTCCGGTTTGTGTCACGTCCCAGAAATGCTTTAGTCTTACTGAAAATGGCTCTTGTTCCTTTCGTATTCTACCTTCTTTCATGGCTCTGTGTCTACCGGTTATTATTTCGTTCTCAATAATCGAATAACGATCAGGATGAAAGGCGAGCTTGCTTACGTCATGGCCATCGTACGTGATCACATCGTACGCCAGATATCTTGGATACTCCTTACCCTCTGCTTTGTCAATTACCATCTCCTAGGAAATTTAGTTGAAGAAAAATTTACTTTCATTATAGGATACATGGAATGACGTGGAATGAATTGCAGAAAGAATCACGATAAAATTTACCCCGTCCAACAGTGTTTCTTCAAGTAATCTCTCAGTATCCTCTGGGTGAGGAAAACGCAATCCTGTAACTTGGAAGACACTGTTATCTCTGTCGACAAAGAATATTTCTCCATCGGTTTGTATCAGCATCATGTACCTATAAGAACATTTTATCGATGTAATTATATTATGGCACAAGGAAGGGCCTTAGTGTCAAGTGTACGGTTACTAACCTCGTTCCATCTGCCTTCCATGATACCCTATATGGCTTCTTGTGAAGGTATCTAATATTTGTCATATCCATGGATACTGGTTGTGATCCTGGAAATCCTGACGATTTCCAAGAGCACAATTCTTGAACACGACTTTGAATTGCAGATAGTTTGTGACCTTCCCCCAGTACAGTAACACCTTGTACACCAGCCATGAATATAGGATTTTTGTTATTAAACTCTCTCTTTCTTTTCTTAGGTGGTGGTCCTTTATTAAAACTATCCGATTCTGTGCTAGGTCCATCGTCTCTATCTTCCACATTAGAATCATCGTACTCCAGACACCATGCTGGTCTTACCGGAGGTGGTGGTGCATCTTCTACTTCATCGTACCTCTTGAACAATTCTTGTATGTAATCTCCTTTATAAATTCCTGGTGGCCTCGCAGAGGCAAATTCAGCGAGTGCAGCATCGACACTTCTTCCATCTATCTCTACCAAATAGCTTATCACCAAGAATCCAGTTCTGTTAAATCCATGTGTACAGTGTACTCCTACAATTTCCAGGGGATGTTGCGCAATGAAATTTTCGCACACTCTTATAAAAGTCGTAGTCTGCTCCTTTGACGGTGTTTCACCATGTCCTCTACACTGCAGTTTAAGGTATTTGCAGCCATACTTCTCAATCTCTTTCTTGTCATAAAACCTAGAAGTATTAGTCAAGTCTATCCACAGACCCATCTTGAGTTTATGACTCTTCACAGAGGCAAACAGCATATCCACAGTAAACTGACATTCTTCAGGAACTTGGCTATCAAATTCAGAAGACAGTGGTGTCTTAAAAGCTAGGAATTTGTTGTGGATAAGCTTGACTGCTTTTCGCGGGCAGTCAAGCCAACGCGGTGGAACTGGTCCAGGTCCTGGTCCTCTTTTTCTCCTGTTCGACATAGCAAGATTAAAATCGTCAATAGTCCAACCGTTAAATTCACTCCATAAAAACTTTCTCCGAGTCTAATTAAGGACTTTGCTCTCCAAAGGATCTTCCCTGTATCAGCACAGGCCAATCATAATCTAACCTAACAACCTATTTATATAAGCGCTAGCGTCTAGCACAGCGCATCGATGCGTAAAACTTTCATGTAACTAAAATCCACGTAACGTGCTTATAAACAACTCGTAAAATGTTTAAAGAGCGAGCACAACAATTACATATGGAACTTAGGTTCTCCGAGAAAAAGTGTCAGAGGCAACGATGGCAAAGGTCGGCCACCATTTTGTCCGTAGCCTCGTTACTAACTTCACTTACATTACTCGAGCAGCCGGAACATAGCATCATAATAAAAATCGACGTTGCTAAGCGGGAACGCGCAAACCATTCAAAACTACATTCAAATTATTCCTTAATAAGTGACTGAAAAATATAAATATCGTTATGCAATATGATTTCATATGAGCGGACAAACAAAACTAAAATATACATACGTATCACCGACTTTCCTCATAACACCCATAAGCATCAAACACGTCACTCAATCCGATTTAGCATAGAAATGAGAAGAGCATCGAATTCATTTGAAAGTGATAATCAGTAACGATTCTTCCTACGACACGACGGTCTATTCTACGACGTATATCCTTACGTAAGAAAACGTATACGACTCACACAATCACTGCAATTCGACATTGTAAGCATATGACGTTCCTGCCAGTATTAGTTATTACACGTAACATAACGTATATGTTGTCATACATGGCATGCAACTTTCTGGCACGTAGCAGCGCGTTAAGTGCGAAGTAAATATTCCCATCGTCAAAGATATTAACAAGTGCTAATATTATGGTAGCTAAACTCAAAAAAGAACCTCACGAGATACAAGGAGAATCAGAACGATATTTACTGTCGGTGTCTCTCTTTGTCATAAAATACACCAAGCTTTGCTCTATACGCTGTTGTACTGTGCTTGATCGGATAGACGAAAAATGATCAGGATATCTTGAGATATAAAAATATCTAAGCAGAAGCAAGCACAAAAGGATCTTCGACATTATGAGCAAGGTATCTATTCACGTTCTGGAATATTTCGGCCTTGAAACAGGTCGGTACCATTCTCTTCACGGTCAGACGAATGGAATTCTTATTTTTTGTCTGGGGAATTCTCCGCGAGGATTATTAATCGGGTGACAAAAACTAAGGAAGACGTAATCGAGCACTCTTAATAATAATCTTGCGAAAGAAATTTTTTATGTGTACAAAGGTATTAAAGTATGACTAATAAAAAGTAACCTTGAAGACCCAATCGTATACCATCGACTATCAATACACGATTGCCGTGAGTTACGTAATTATTCACTTCGTCATAAGTAGATAACGGAATAAATAAATTATAACGGCTATTATATATGTATACGTATCGAAGAAATGTGACACTTTCGTCACTAAAGAGAAAGCGTGACTGCGATTCTGTACGATACTACAAGTCGGTATTATAGGCTATGAAAACCATAATGACTAATGACAATGACCGTGGGAGTAGATAGCTATGAATCCAATTGGCAGTTGCCAGAAAATAATTCGTACAGTGTTTACTGTCTGTATGGTAAACAAGATAAAGAAATCGTGCGTAAGAATATCATATAAAAATATTGTTTGGGTTTCGTAAACGTTTAAGCAACGTATCGGATCGTACGAGCGATTAATAAAGTTCGTATGGAATATGACAACAACGTAAGTCAATTAAGCTCGAGGGTGAGTAGTTACGGGTAGGAATAATGTTTTTACGGAAAACACGAGACACGTTGGGTTGATACACCCAGTCTGATCGGGGTAATGCAATATTAAAACAGACTGTTGATCATCGATAAATCATCCTCTACTTTAAAAGAGAAAAGTGATCTTCGAGCTTTCTTCAATGATTGATCGATAAACGTAATTTTTCTCTCACGTAGACCTGATTAAAGTCATTGGGTTTGCATTGTGACTGGTAAAAGTGAACAAAAAACTATTTATGGAAACTTGACAAATATTTCTTTCAAACCTGCACCGAAGAGTTACCACATTCTTCTTTTATTGTTTTTTGTCTGTTTCTCGCAGTGGCTACGTCTGATTTCCACCATCCGCCTTGTCGTGACGGGTTGATACCACGGTGGAGAAAGTTCTTCGAGTCCTCTCTCCTTTCTACTGCAATAAATGTGGACTGGATCTTGTGTCTGTGCAGGAAGAAAGTTGTCGGCTTGCCGACACGGCTTTAAGATTTTCTCTGACTCCTGAGTCAGATCTATAGAGTTTCGTCTGACGCCATCTTGATTACCGGTCGATCGCAAACGACTGTGCTAGAGTCGTGTAGTAATTTTAACAACCTTCGCAATCCATTGAAGGATAAACTGTTTCGAGTGTTGACGAAATTTAACCAAGATTAATATTAGTTAAATAAGGAAAGGGGAAAAAATATATTCAATGTCTTTAATACCTTATTTGACTCTCATTAAACATGGCGGACCAAATATGAACGAACGAACGAGATGTCACGGTCGAGAATCAAACTTGCCTAGGAAGCTCGTTTCTTATTTTTTTACTTTCGATCGTCATTCCTATGGCGTAAGTGCGCGAGGCTCATATATCATCGCTGAACATTTCCAAATATCTATTACGAAAGACAAACGTTAATAGACGCAGCATTGAAGACGGTTAAGGACACGGGAGGTTATGGAAGAATGGCTCAACGAAGAAACCTAATGAATGAATATTATTAGTTAGCAATAAAGGACGTAGAGAAGGAGGATGTTTCTTTGTTTAAATTAATTAATGACAGATCTGTAGTTACGTAAAAAAAAAGTGTATTGATATAGCGTTGACAGGCGACAGCCACGTTAAGTGAAATTCGACGCTCCAATCTACGTCAAATCGCCATATTTGAATATCAACAGTAACAAGGCATTCAGAGGTTCACAAAATGAGCCTGACCACTATACAAATATTCCAAAGACGCTTAAATAGCATAAATCTGAGCAGAACGCAACCTTAAATAATTCACTAACGAAAAGAAAAGGAAAATCTACAATTATTTGTCATTTTCTCATCAACGTTCTCTCCCATCCAGTCACTCTTTATCTTAACATGCACTGCATACGTAGTAAGTAGCATCGTTACCAAAAAAAACGGCAAAAAACAATTATTCAACAGATATCAGAGTTTCTCGAATATACAATAGAATAATAAGGTCATTTTTCATAGTAAAATCGTCTAATTTAATCGGCAGGCACCGTATTGCTTTTTCGTATAACAAGAATAATTTATGTATTGCCATAACAGCCAATTTTTTTTTTATCAACAATCCTCACGCCAACTTTTACGACCATCGAATTATTTACTTACGAATCACCATAGGCCTGCTCGAGTTATCTAATCAAATTATCGTTTCAGTAAACGTCATAATTTTATAAATCACTGCCAGTAGGGTTTGCATATAGGAAATCCGTCAAGTCTTCCACATAGATACAGAAATGGCCGTAAGGTAGATATCTCCGGAGAGAAAGTTTTCCTTGTGTAAAAGTATACGTAAAGAACGTTCTGTAGGTTGTGTATCTTGAATATGACGCAATGATAAATCACGCTGCAATAATTTTTCTATCTGAATTTTCTTTCATCGCAAAACCTGCCACACTCCTCCATTCTCACAGGACTTACGTCTAATCTCTATTCTAATCGAGCTTATCGTATTTCATCTTTCAGTGATCGTCGATCTCTCAAAGATAAACTCGTATATTAATCAACACGCTTTTGTACGTACGTCAGCCATACTTATTACGTACATCTCTTTTTATCTTAATTAAGTCCTTAACACTGAGATTATCGTACAAAAAGGGATTCGAAGGTCTTCGAAGACATGGAAATCCTTCGAATAGCTTCGTTCCACTCTAATCCTTTAAATCGTACAGATCGTTTCAAAGGATTCAATTTAACCCCCGTGGGTACCGTCCTGTTACCACCAATGGCGCCTATGCCGAGTATTATCGATTATAAAAACTTAAATGATTAAGTTAATCCTAAGTTGTCCTTAGAAAGTAATCGGTTTCTTTGTTGGTTTAGCGAGCCAGGATTTCGAGCCAGGATCTTTTTTTTTCTATTACAATAAAATATAGTTTTAGAAAGAAGAAGAGTCTGGCGCGTGGGGAAACAAGTATACGTGTAATTAGAGGGAAAAAAAAAAAAATTTCATTAATATGTTACGAGGTTCTATATAATAATGTTATTATTATTATAGATTTTTTTCGCGCACGGCTCGCCGTTACCTTACGTGTGGCAGCGAATGACTAGCCTAGTTTTTCAGCAGCCCATTTTTATACACTCGCGATTCATTGCGAGACCCTTCTCTCCACCCGTTTATCATCACATATTGTATGAACCACCAGCTGTTATATTCTTTACAAAAAAATTCAGCATAGAACAAAGTTACGCCATGATTAGGCGACAGGTACTTTTGTCAAAAGGAAAATTTTTTTTAAGTACTTCCTCCGTCGCGAAATGGCAGATCCAACCAAAGAGCAGCAGGCATCGCCGTCCATGATTATCGCGTATGCTCGGAGTTACGATAAGTATAAAAAATATATACATGCTTAATGAAAAAAAAAGAAAAGAGAAAAAAGTATAAATACTTGTACAAAATAAATTCTGGTTAGAAAAATCTCGCCCTGAGGAATCGCTCGTGGGTAGAAAAACGTAAAGGCTTCATTCCTACGAACCAAATGAGATTTCCTTGAAAATGAGTAGTCCAGCCCAAAAGTACAAAAGATGAAGAGTGCAACCGAAATTTGCGAATAGCGGGCCTCGTGGTGTTACAGAACCCAAAGAAAAAGGACACAGGTCATTGCAATTGACTCTGGATTTTCACGGATTCTCGACGGTGATCGCTCTTAAGTATTCTCGAATATATTTAATGAGTCTAAAATCTTGCGCAACACTGATGAACAGTCGAAAGACTGTCGCCAAAAAAAAAAACATTTTTAAAATACCTAGTAATGTACATTCCAACAGTGACATTCCTCCGTATCCTCTTCGATCTCCTCCTTCGCTTTTTCTTTACAAAAATGTTTTATTTGCTTCCGCTCGCGTTCTCCATTTTTTTGGACTCGCTAAATATACGTATACGATTTTGAGAACGGAGGTCGTTCTTCATCTTGCGAATTACAAGGACACGTG
This sequence comes from Trachelus troglodyta, assembly GCA_030142635.1. Taxonomy (NCBI): domain Eukaryota; kingdom Metazoa; phylum Arthropoda; class Insecta; order Hymenoptera; family Cephidae; genus Trachelus; species Trachelus troglodyta. Next base: position 26,561 of record JARQTJ010000011.1, read on the forward strand.
GTACATGGAGCAAAATCGGCTGGAGGCAGGTAAACGCATCTTCAGGGTAATGCAATACCTGGTTCCTATTCGAAAATTCTCTTACTTTCTTTCTCTTTTTTTTTTCTATCCAAGGACGTTCCTTCGCTTCTGCTGTGCAACTGAATAAATACGATTTCATGGTGTGCACAAAAACACGTGTTTAACGTGTAGTTAAATATACGTGACTAAATCCATGTGTTTAATGAGTATGATGTTATTGTAAAAACGAATTACATTCATTCCTAGTTAATAATGTACGAGGATGAAATAGCAGTGCATAAGCTTGTCGCGTGAATTACATGAATTAACCTTGTGAACTCTTTGGTGTAAGTTTTTTAAGTGTTCTTTTTTTCTTCCCAAGTCCAACCGATCACCTTGGAGTTCGAGGAACGAAAAACGATTAATACAAGTAATGTGGCTAAGCTCGATGAAACGGAGTGACGATGATTCCTGATATGAAAGAATGCGCGATGAGTCGCGATAAGCGTACTTGGATGCGAATGTGGTCTGCAGGTGGATTATACAGGACCATACATAGTAAATATATAACTGTATAACGTATCACAGATTTCACTTGAAACTGAACACCGAGGGAAGTCCGAGAACGCGAGCTTCCTGGAGAACATACGGATCCTCCGTCTCAACAAGTCTTTAAATCTATAGCTTAAAGGAGATCATGCTGAAGTCTCTTGAGCATGAGATCAGCCGCGGTCCTGGCATCCTCGACGGAGTCGTGCTCCCGCACCTGAATCTCTCTGTTGAGTATCCTCTTGGCCAGGGTCTTGAGACTGCAGCGATACGGATAGCCCATGAAGTGTGGAAACGTAATACAGGTATCGATTACGTTGGTGTGGACCATGCGAAGTGCACGAAGATCATTCTCCAAGCCATGACCTATCAGGATGGTTTCGGCATGGATGAAGGACATAAGTTCACCTTGGACGTCTCGCAAGGATTTCGAGGCACGCGAGAGATCTTTGGCCGTGATCCCGCTGAATCTGGTGTTATAGTCTATCACCTCCAGATCGGGTTTCACCAGGGTGTCGTAGACGACCCTACCGTCGAGGCGCACTATAGTGACCTTGGCGGCCTCCAGACCACGTTTCGTGAAGCACATCTCACAGTCAAGAGCGAAGACGCCGTAGTTATCGTGAGGTGGTCTGGTGCTGCATGGTTTTGTGCGGACGTACCCGTCGAAAGGGCCGTTGTAACCAGTGGTTATACCCTTCCAAACGTGAAGCGGCGCCTGGGTGCATCCTTTGGTGGATCCTCTTCCGCGGCAACAAGACCAGCTGTTGGTACCCGCCGTTCCATGCTGCAATCTTCCCCAGTGATAGACGCACTTCTCGTGCGTCAGGTACTCGCCGTCCTGACGATTCACGTAGAAGCTCTTGGAACACCTGGCGCAAGTTCTGTCGACGACCACCAGGATGTCGGAGGAGTCTTCGTTGTCCTGAGCTTTCCCACGATGATTCAGAGCAGATGCATCGACGATGACGGAATTCTTGTCGCTGTCCGAACTCTTATCACTGTCCGATGATCCATCCGGTTCCTGGTCCGAATTCTCGACGGAGCTGCCACTGCCGTTTCCGCTGTCGCTCCAAGACTCTCGTTGATTGTAATTGGATCTCGCATTGGGCACGAACTCTCTGGCATTCACGTCCAAGCGTTGATACCTCCTGATGTTGGGCGTGTACTCCTCACGATGATTGATGATGATGGCATACCCTGGAAAGAGACTGCACTCCACCGGATATCCAAGATGCGCTAGCTGCTCGCCAGAGAGTGTGTATCTCAAGAAGAGAGAGGCCAGTGCACTATCACTAAGATAACACAGTTCATCACGAAATACACTGTATCTACCATGAACGTTGGTATCAAGGTCACCATCTATGTCAACCTCGACGTCAAGGCACAAGCGAGTATTGCTCTCGTTATTAATGTCCTCGTCGCACTTACGTCGCGGTACTGCGATCTCCTTGTTAGGATGATTCCTCCTAGAGTTTGAAGTTTTTACGGTAGACGCGACATCGGCTTTTGAACTGGAGCTGCTGCTGCTGCTTGAACTCGAGTCCGTACTCCTTGCCGGGCTGTTCTCATAATGATGATGATGATGATGATTCCTGTGTCTGCTTCGCCGTGCATCCTCCTTGTAGCATTCCTCGTGCTCCCGTTCGTTCTCACCTTCCTGAGCATCAACGGAACGTGGTTCCCGTGGCGCCCTGGTACGATTCTTGCGCTGTCGACGACTCAGGATGGCTCGATCCTCGCGCTTCTTCGTGGATGACGCCTCATCGGTCGCGTCACTCGGCGCCGTGGTCCTCGTCGTCGTCACTGTCGTCGCCGTCGTAGATGCTTTCTTCCTGGTCGACAGCTTCATCTCCGTGGTCCCGGTCGTCCTGATCGCCGATGAACTAGCAGCCGTTCCCTCGTCGCTGCAGCGGACGCGCACGCCGCCACTTCCGCCGCCAAGGTCCAGCTCCTCCTCTTCCGGCACCAAGCCGCAATCTTAATGTCACAGACAAAAGAGAGACGTGGGTAAGTCATCGGCCGTTATTTAGGAAGAACGATACTCTAAGGTATACGCCAGAAAAAGACACACCAGGCCTCATGCACCGTTAATTTCCTTTCTTTATTTATCATACAGTATTATACGCAGCGTGTTTCTACATCGTGAGGACTTTCGTAATGCTTATCACTTTACGCTTTGCCTTCTTCGTATTATTATTAGAATTTTTATACAAGGACCAACACCTTCGTCCCGTTCGTATCTTCCCCTTTCGTTCTCTCTCCTTCTCCCTCTTTCGCGTTGCTTCTTTCACTCTTGACTCCGTCGGGCAGTTGGGAGGTATTTCAATTATTTGAAAAAAAATTTTTTTTTTACAATACAACTCCGACGTCGCAGTTTCGATCCACGTGGTAGCTGCACGAGCATACAACCTTACGAAACCCTAGGCGTCTCTCGTGAAACGTCTTCGTCGGAACGAAAGACGCTGATAAGCGTATAGAAAAACAAGTATACCCATGAGTCAATCGCAAGAGGCCGAGAATCAGCTGCGAGAGGAATTCGCGCTACAAGATTGGGATCTTCGTAACGGTGCCAGGAAGTCGGAAAGTATCCTATCGTATAACGGAGATGGTGGTATTGGGAGAGAGAGGAGAGGAAGAAAACGAGAATCCTCGAATGGCTCAGTTCCGATACCGTTGCGTCATTATGAAATCAACGTGATGCTTCTCTTACGAAGAAACGCGACTCTCCGCTCTCCAATGACTAAGCGCGCGCCAATCGAGTGATCAAGGAAAGAAAAAATATCGAAACGATCGATATTCATAATTGTATGTCTTTATCTTTTGTCACTCTCTCGCGCTCCCACTATCAAAAGAAATTTTTCTCTCTCCCTCTCATTACCTTTTTACCACGTAATCGATCGTCGATATCTTTCTAAATATAAACCATTCGATCATATTTTGTGGGCTCGAAAAATCACCGCTCGTATGATTAATATTATGAGTGTTCGATATATATATACATATATAGTATGTACTTTGATCCTGACAATGACTCATGGTTGGTTATACCGACAGATGGCTCACTGGAATCGACCGGGTATACCTGGACTATAGGTATTGCCTAGACCCTAGAACACGAGACACGTGGCCGATGCTCTTTGACGAAAATAAAGAGGCATTGCCCTTTAGATACGAGAATGAACATAAAAGAATAGGTTAGGCTTTTGTCCATTTTATTTGTCAGTGATAAAAATTACTCATCTCGCTTGATATGAATCGAGTAACACGGAATCGGGTAAAGAAAAGGTTGGACAACCTTGTGACATTTGTTTTGGGCGAATTTAGTACGGGAAAACGACACAAGTTCGAGTTGGCGCTTGCGAGCCGAACGTTACGCGAATGTTGTGCTTTTCTACGCGACCAAAGAGCCAGCTAGCGTATTTCACTCCCACGTTAAACTCTTGGATCTCAATGGGGAAGAAACGCTCGTTCTATTTTTGAGCGACGCCCTAAATAACCTCAAAAAAAAAAGGAGAAAAAATCATTTCCAAGGATGATGAAGGAAACAGCGTGAAACGAAGAACGGGAGTCTCGAGGAGATGCGTCAAACGCGTGGCAGACGGAAAAAATTAATTTTGAAGAAACAATACGATAATACCGATATAATTAATCGCAAATAATCACAAAGGCAAACATTATTTGCCATTGAACAAAGTCGATGATGTTTACGCAACGAGTAATATCAGTTGGCGAATTTGCGATTTTCGGAACTCGTGTTTATTTTTTTAACTTTGACAGCCGCGCATCACTTTTTACGAAAGTTTGACATATTTCGGTCAATGATAAGTGATATTTTTTTTGTCATTGGACAATACGTTGCCTTATCGCTTCTGCTAAAATATAAGTATATAGCTATATTGAGCGAATTTAAAAAAATCAAAAAATGAAAGTCAGTATGCAATCTAGCATCGATATGAATACACGATAATGGATATAAAATTTTTCATTTTAAAGTAAGCCCGAAGGATTTGTAAAACGTGAGAGGCGTATCGTACGCCGATCAGTTCCTGCACTCATTCTCTACTTGCAACGAGTCACGTTAACCCACTCTGCATTACCGTTACCGTTATTCCCGTTACGTTTCTCTCGGTGGCCATTTTTAAGGAGCAAACGCTTGTAACTCTTCGACCCAGCGTTCCAGTTTCCATTTATGCACTTTTTCTTTTATTTTTCTTAGCAAAACTTTAAACACGTTATTCTTACATGCAGACGACAGTGGACTGTCTAATTATTATTAAAAAATGCATAAACCACGTGTTCAAGTAAAAGTCGTGAAAAAAATATTTTTTACTAAACAAAATTGATAAAATAATTAAAAACAATCAATCGAATCGTAAATCAGCAATTTATCGGCTCAAGATAAATTTGCCGTGCGGCAGAGCCGATTTGAAAAAAAAATAAAATATCATGGAGATAAGAAAAAAAAGACAGCGAAATGGACAAGGCGCAACGAACTTTGTAAAAGATCATGAAATTAATCAGGACACCGTTCTCCTGAGCGACAGTAAACGACAGTTCTCATCCGATCGATTTCTCCTCTACGACCTACATTGATATTAGTATCTATTAGCAGTGCATGGAATATATAGTATATTAACTTCAAAACATTAAAATCACTTTTATCTTCCTCGCGCAACTCTGAGCTACACGTCTCGTCCCTTACTTCAAAATTCCCGCGAAAATTCACACCTACAAGTATACCAAAGTTTAAGCCGCGGTAAATGTCCGTTCACATACCTTCGGCACAGCTTGCGAGGAACTTGCCGTTGCTAGAGAAATTCATATCGAGGACAGGACCAGTGTGACCCTTCAATGCTCCGACCATCCACGAGTGGGTGAACTCCTGTTGCGCTTCGCGTCGCTTTTTATTCTTGGCACGTTTGTTGCTCGTCCCGGAATTACCACCAGCGCATCCGCTGCCGTTCGCTGAATTTCGACTTTCCGTTAACTTGCGATTAGCCTCTGACTCATCTGCACAAGAAAAAAAAAAACATTAAACTTCCAAATTGTATCACCGTTACGTAAAAATAAATACTTGAAAATTGGACTATTTTAGAAAAATTCAATACCGTACTCTAAACCCGGAATGACTCGGAAATTTCGAGAATACGACTCAAGCCAGAGTTTCCAATAAACTGAAATGCGTAGGCAGTATGTCGTCAGCCTTTATACGTATTTCAGGCAAACATTACAGTGAACCACGTGTTCGGCTTGAAAACATCCCCTCCAGTATCGGTGCGACAAATGGTTGCGAATTTCGTGAAAATTTCCCTTGGTTTTTAAGAATAGTCAACACCCTGATTGGCTCATTTATTTTGACTGGAAAATCTGCACCATGGTGGGGATACGGTCATGATGAATCGTTTGGATGACAGTGGAACGTTTGTGACACAGGTTATACAATTTTACAGTTCGACAAATTTCAGATTATTTTCATACTGTTATTTGTAATGAGACGAAGACGAAACTTTGATTGATTCGTCAATCTAATGGCAAGTATTAGGATATATGTCAAAATGAATTTCAAGTTTTTCTGCTTTTCCATCGTAACAAATTGATCTTTCGTCCCACGTGTGAGTTATTATCAATAATTTTACCACGTGTCTGGTATCATTTCCATTTTTATGTATACAAAAAAAAATTTCAAAACAAAAACATGCAAACTATTCATTAAATTATTTACATTTATATCAATTGCATCGATTGGATGTAGAATTAAAAATGAAATAAAAAGTTACGAGTCAATTCGAAATTGGCGCGCTTTGTTTCAGGCGCAATATTAACCACGCGAGGAGAGAATTCTTATCAGTCTTTACGAAATACGTCAAATAAAAGCAAAAATGATATCTCGAGATCATTCTAGTGTTACGCAATAGTACCCTGGACTTTATCACGTGGACCAAAAAGAAAAGGTCTCTCACAGAGAGCAATCTTTTCTAATCTAAACTTTCGAAATTCAAAATACCCCTCTTTTAACACGCACGAGAATCCCATGCCGTGGCGCTGCACGTTTCGTGCTTATGCACCGCGTCTCACGTGCAACCTTTTACTTTTCTTTTTTCTTTTCGTCACACACATGGCACACAGGAGTCAATGTACATAAATATAGGCAAGTTTATTTATATATGACACCACGAGGCGGTCGAGCGCCGCGAGATCACGTCTCGAAGATTTCACCGAGAATTTTCGGCGTGTGGTTTCGACAGAGAAAATTTAAGAAAAAAAAGGAAAGCGCCTGTCCTTTATACGTTACTGTAAACTGCTAGAAAAATAGCGAATTTCAATACGTTTAGGAGCAGGAGATGATATTAAAAATATATCTACAAGAATCAGAGCATCGTTTTGACGTCAGTCGATAATTATTCTTTGCTTCGCTGGAGGTTTAATCGCTTTTAAAAAGTATATAAAAACTGCACAGCAGAAAAATTTTGAGAAAGAAACTTAAATGACTAGGATCACGTATAATCAAAGCATCGTATATAAAATCGAATCGACTGGTAAATCGATAAGAGATAGATAAGATAAGAATAAGAGAGCCTTACTTTTCGGTGTATCCAAATATTTGGCGGAGCGAGTCAGTCGATTGGTAAGGTAGGTTATGGCGAATACAAGGCCGCCGAATACAACGGAGCTGAGTACCACGAGGACGGGCGTCCGAACCCCCAGGATAGTTTTGGCTTCGGTATCCTCCATGTCCCGGTGCTTCGCACGAAATTCACACTCGCTCGACCGCCAGTCGAATCGTCGTTCCGCACGAAGTAAAGTAGGAACGACGAAGACGGGAGCAGCCCGCGACAACGATGTTCACGAGGATTCGCGACGTTAGAAAAATAAAGTACGAGCCAAGAAAGGAGATCACGAATGCGACGGCGGCGGCGACAGCGGCGGCGATCACGCAACGATGCGGCGTTGCGTCGACGCTGAAATTCCCCTCAGCAGCTCCGACAGCCTATGATCGTCTAGATACGACGTCCAATGCAGAAGGGCTACTCCAAGGAGCGTCCTCAGTACCAGCAGCGCCAGTTTCTCAAACGCGGCGATGCGCCAAAGTAACCGAGATCCTCTCTTTGAATCTTCGAATGCGACGATTTCTGTACAAGGATACAATTCGGAGTCGCCTGCATTCTTTCACCTTCTTCGAAATAACAATAATTCTCCTCTTCTCACCCTTAATCCACACGATAACCTATTTCCTTAATTCGACTATTCACAATCGACTCTTGGCACCGGTATATCGCGTTACGTAAGAATCACCGTCGGGGATGAACTATACGAAGGAACTGTTTACTCTCCTCTACTGTGAGAAAACGTAAAGGCGCCAGTCCACGACGTGTAACGCGCGCGCGCGTATCGTGCTGTGTGTTCAAGTCGCACGGAACTTATGTATTGGTATATAGCGAGTCCAAAGAGAGCCAGCAACTTAACCATTCCACTCCCACTGTGAATCGCTCCCACTCATTCACTCCCATCTCTCCTCTCGACCCATCCCCCCATCTCTCGCAATCAGACTCGTGACGATCAAACACATCACAGCGCGGCGAAATCCGGCGATGGATAAAGAGAGGCGTATCGGGATACACGGAAGGGAGAAGGAGAACATTTATTTGTTTTTATCGCTTCCGTGCCTCAGCTTTAAATTTTTCATGAAACTCATGATAACTATAAGAAACGTCGTGCCTAGAAATAAAAAAACTCACAGCTTCAGCTGACGTTTATATCGTTTATCACGTGGACCAGTCTAGATGTACTTTTACAAAAATTCAAGAGGATTCCACGACCTTACCAAGAATTTCTCTTTCATTCGCGTCGACTCGTGCCTCTCCTAGAAGCTTCGTAAACACTTGAATCTCTACGAATATGATTAAAACCGTGTCAAACCTGCTCGGTGGAATCCCCTTAAGAAATACAAAGAATACTGAAATCTGCATTTTAATTAACAATAATGTATATTAAACAAATTATTATCATTATTCGTACACCGAAGGCCATCAGCCCGGATTCTCTCGTCCAGAATCAGATACCCCAGGCAATGACCCAGGACGAATGTAACTCAACGTACGAAATATCAAAGAGTAATAAAACAAAAGTAAGTAAAGTATTATCTCATTTCCTCAGTATCCAAGCAGCATATTCTTCATATGATTTTTATTGAAATACACAAACGCCTTGTACCGATAACATATGACGTCCCGTTAATTTAATAACGTCTGTTGCAATTCACCGTATAATTACACCATTCAATTTCTTTCCAAATACGTAAAATATCAAATGGCAAAACCACCAATCCGATAAATCCCACTATATTTCATCAGGCGTTGCTCCATCTTCCTCGTCAACAGAAACAAAGCCTATATCGAAACCAATCACGCGCAGTTTCACGTTATCATTTTCACGGATGCTGCGCTTTGCGCGGGCTAACCATGAGTACCTATGAATATTTCATACACAGATAGACGCACTCCGTCATAGAAACGCTCTACCGGGATGCGTTGGGATTGGAGCCGTTACACGCCCCGTTACTTTTACCCGTTTAAAAAGCCATCGTCCTCGATTCTACTCTCACGCCCCTGTTCACTCGCTCTACACGTCTCTTGTCGCAGGCAGTCGAGATATACTATATGTGTGTATATATATATATTTACTATTAACCGGAGATATAACGGGAGTGCTAACGAATCTTGTTCATCTCTCAATATACTTTAACACCAACTTCAGAGGATTATTTAACAAATTTTTATATATCTTAACAGCCACCTTTTCTTTCACCTGCTACTTCAACCAATTGTCTCAATAATGCTCTGTGTGTCGCTAAGAAAATCCTTCGTTCAATTTATAAGACGTTTTTCCTAAGTTGGGATTTTATTGTTTAACGAGTCTTGCTGAGAGGTTATACACGCAGCTATAGCCACGTGCATAACTCGACTCATTTATCGCATTATCTTTACACGAGTCATGCCGCATGGCTGCGCAGTATACGATATTTACTAACAAAGCCATCCACGTGTTTATCCTCTGTTATTAACTTCCTACCACGAACTGCTACCTCGTTTAAAATCGACTTATCGCATTTTCCTCTTGCGCCATACTGAATGCAACAATGGTTCCATGACCAAACTTCTACGAGAGAAGATGAAGGAATTCACTGGTCCCAGGCCAACGAACCTTGTCCATTTTTAAAGTTCGTTCCTCTCTTATACGAGATAATTAACCGAAGAGGTTTTGATATTGAATTTTCTTTTTTTAGGAGAATCACAAATAACGGTATTCAATGTGGTGCCATCTTGTAGATTTTTTTGCAGTGAAATATAATTGTTCAATTTTAATTCCACTCGGTAGATATTCCTACGAGCTCATCTACGAGAAAGGAGAAAGATCAATCTATAAGAGAAAATACCATATATATATATATATATCTCGAGAATCGATATTATGCATGTTGATTTCTTGTTGATGTACTTTTACGTTTCATAAAGTGTTCCAGTTTGTAGGTCGGAACGAACAAAGAAATTATTAGTAGGACAGACTTTCCATTTCTATTGTTATTCTTCTTCTTCGTCCGAATTAGACTATTTTATTTAAAATGAAAAATTATTGTTAGAGATTAACACGTAGGGATTTATTCAAGTAATTTTATTCTAGTTACCGCATGATGTCACGAAAATTTAAAACCTCAAATATTCTTACGGGTTCGTCTATTGAATTCAGGTATCTCGGGTGCATCTGACTTGAAGAATGTCTTCTCATGCGTAGATAATACGTATATGTAGATATATTCAAAAAATTCGCAGATTGGCAGAACGCCATCAGAAGTGCGCAATTCGCGCGATACTGCCACGTCCTATGTGAATTACTGAGAAGAATAATTTTGGTGAGCTGCGCGACGTTGTTCGAGGTCTTGGAGCCGGTGTTGATAAATTGGTAAAGTGTGGCTGCGGCGAATAAATATAAGGCCAAGGTAATGACAACGAGAGAGAAGGAAAAAAAATAGTTAAAAGACTGTCGATAGGAGCAAAGTCTGGGTAGGAACGAATAAAGGACGTAGAATTTCGAAAGATCAAGAACAATGCAAATAGTTGACACATTGCAGAATCCAATTCTGAATTGTTTAAATCATACGACGTTCTATATTCCCGCGTAGACATATACGTATACACTGCTGTACCGTCTCCAACTGCCATCTCTTTGTCCCGGGAAGAAATTGTGACTCACGCGATAGCTCTACGCCTCTGCTTCAAGTTCATGGTAATTCGGCCAGATCGGTATTTCGAGTTCTTCGTTCTTAATTTTACATGTCGAGACACTTGCTGTCTATCGAGCCTAAGGCTGTGGGCAGATCCTAAAGCGCGAAGATCGATGACCGGAGGAACAATTCCTCCACGTGTGTCCTCGAGCTCGTCGGTCAGCGTTTAAGGTTATCGATACGTTCGACAACGTTTCAACGTATTAAGCACGAAACAAAGTAACCGATTAAAGTTCTTACCTTCGTTAAAGTACAAGGAATTCCTGTCATCCTTCCTCGAACAGATCGTCATACTTCATACCGACTGATGTCATTGATTCTTTTATTAATTATTTCATTTCTTACGTCCTTTTTTCACTTATACATTCACGCGCACGTATCGACTAATGTTCATGTTTATCATGTTAATTATACTCTTGATCTCCACTACATCCTACTCGCTTCGAGACACAATGGAAACTGAACTTTATATTTAAATGCGAGCATCGCACGTGCATCGGTCGAACGTCACGACGCGTCTTTGTCAGAGTTCTCGAGTCTTGCCGCGTCTTTGCCTGCCAGTTCTCTAACCAAGAAGAAAGAACAAGTATGCGTGCTCTATCTTCTTCGAGTCTGAGCATCGTGTATACTGACTCACGCGAAACGTGCTCTTGCCGGTTTATATGTTGATCCGACTGGCTCTGTCCTATATTTCCCCGTGTATACGTATATTTATATTACATCTATAGTATCGGCGCGCATACATATATCTCAGCCATGCGTACGGACACGCAGTGCACGCACACACGTTCTTGTTAAAGATAATGGAGTTTGATAAGAGGAATCATGACGAATCATCTTCTTGAAAATCTAATTCTCCGAAATTTCTCACATCTTCTTGTTAAGTGATATAGCCGAAGATTTTACACGAAGGCTGTTAGTAAGAAGACAGACAATATAATTTGGAATATATATAAATATATAATTCGTATTTTTTATCATCTCTCTCTCTCTCGAGCGTTAAAGACGTGTCCAGGGTTTCCGGAAGAGAATTTTTTTCCTCGGCTGATTCTGAGAGAATGACAAGCACTAAGACGGATTGCGAGTTTCTCGCGTCTCGAGAGCTGAGGCCACTTATGTATGCCATTTTGAATTCGTTTCTCGAGCCTTAAGCTCCATGGTCGACCTCGCGGCCTTCATTCGATAATAAAGTCTCGCGTTGTACCTAAAAGGTTCGCTTATCCGTGCAGAATCACAATGGCCGTTTTCTTTGGAATTAAATTCGATGTAAAATACATGGGAGGTATATTTACTGTTTATTAACGTATAGATATACAGTACAATATTTTTGGTTCTTAACTTGGGAATGGTCACGCAATTTTCTTGGCTATTTGCAAATAAATGTTGAGTTGGGGTGTATCAGAGACCCCAGGCATTTACTTCAGGGTTAAATAAATTTTCCTAAGAATAATTTATAGGAAACTGATTCAGATGATTACGTTGATTTCACGAATATCAGATCTTCGTTTCTTTCACGTCCAATTGTATTTTACTCGTTTATAATTTAAGACAAGTGACAGTCCGCCATCCGGGGCGACATCTTTTTCTTGTTTTGACGTGTAAATTAATTTCGGGTTTATCGTTTTCGAAAGGGATGCGGCAAAAGGAGTGAAAATTATGTTCGTTGGGGTTGTTTGGTGCATGTATTTATTGGAACGATAAAAAGAATGCCGAACAGTAAAAGAAGCGCGAGCAATAAATCCAGTCGAGGAAAAACACAATCTTCTCACCCAAAACAACCGTCACAGCCACCCCCGTCGCCTCCGCCACAACGAGGGTGAGTTAAGAATAACATATATCATATACTTTGAGTACAAATAAATAATAAACGTTCGTTGACATGCTATTAGAGTGTGGACCCAGGTCAAACGAGATGCACTCTCATCTTCAATAACAAATAAAATTTATGTTACTATCTTTTTTATATCATTAAACACGCAAACTGGCCGGTTAAACAGCCACGTCGCTGGATGCGTCATTAAAATTGTATGACAGCCTCTGAGAATCCGTCTGATATTTCAGCTTGAATGAAGAACGTTGTGTCAGTAGATGAAACCTGTTTATCAAAATTATTATAAAAAGAGAACGTTTTACCTCGCGTCACAATTAATTAAATAGAGAGCCGATAATGCCTTGTTAAAAATAAAGATACGTGGATGCAAATCGAAACGCAATTCAGGGGTCTATATTGTTTGTCCGTCCGAGTTACGTGGAAACAGTCTTGCACGTATATATGCATGTGTTATTAAAAGAAATGGGTTTCTTTGTGGCGAGGGTAGTCTCCATTCGGAAATCTGATTTATTGTTAGAAATGACGTGCTATCGGGCAGCAACTTTCTGGCTTGTATTTATTCGCAGGATGAGAGTTCTTGTATCGTGCAATTTGCCACACGTGACGACGTATCTTTTGCCGCGTCACATTCAGCGCCAACTGGTGGCAGCGTGATACTTAACCTTCAGGCGCGTTCACATTATAGTGATATTGGACTGAAGTCGTCTCCTACTTTTGACGCTATTTCCGCTTCCGGCGAGACGTTAATATTCTAGAAATCTCAAGAGTCACGATATCATCTATAACAACGCCGATCTTGCTAAAGTCGTTGTGTAACTTTCACGAAAGAACCAGTCGCAATCAGTCGCGAAGAAGACGTTCGAGAGTTTGAACACGTTTTTTTTTCTAATCGAGAGTGAAAAGAATCAATAGAAAACATGCCTCGACGAGGACGAGCTTCAGGTCCACCACCTAGGACGTAAGTTTATATAATATTTTAATGGATATTTATATAAGAAATAATTCTTTCGCTTTATTGATTTTTGTTACGTCACTCTTACAAGGCCGTGGATAAAAGATCAATGTTGGGTTACATATTCTCTATGAGAGATGAACTGACATTTTCTTTGTAGTTGATTTTTAGAATCTTTTATTTAATGTCAACATTTGCTTTTTTAGTATCAGGCCAGCAGCTGCACCTGCCAGAGCTGCACCACCTCCAGCACAGCCTCCAGCGACAACCTCGCCGGCTGCATCTACACCCATGGTGGCCCAACCTCAAGGACCATCTCTTATGGGACAAATGGCTGCTACTGCTGGTGGAGTTGCCATTGGATCGGCTGTTGGACATACTATTGGCCATGCTATGACAGGACTTTTCAGTGGAGGTTCCAGCGAAGCTGCAGCTCCTGCTGTGCAAGGTGCTCCTGCTCAGCAGTCTGCTGTAGGCGCACCTGCACAGCCTACTGGAGCTTGTGCTTGGGAAGTTAAGCAGTTCTTGGAATGTGCCCAGAACCAAAGTGACCTCTCTCTCTGCGAGGGCTTCAACGAGGCTCTTCGTCAATGCAAAGTTGCCAACCGTCAGTATATTGGTTCAACGTAACAGCATCGGATATAGCAGGATGTTTAACATGAAATTGTATTTTCCAGATATATAAATGTAACGTGAACTTGGCAAAATTAGATGTGTCAACCTGAAGAGGATGAAAATTAAGGAATAAACTGTCCCTGTGTCATTTGAAACCTTAGAGAAGTTAACATCCAAGCAGAATACAAATATGTTTCTGTACTCCATGTAGACGATAAACTAAATAAAATTAGTTGTTATATTACGCAAAAGCAATGTATGAGTTCTACTTATTTTTCACTGTGCCTCTATATCCAAATTTTCCACGAATAATCCCTTTACAGACCCGACATTATAATAGTTCAACCGCGACGACAGCCAGGAGTGTTTGGCCAAATGGCAGGAACAGCAGCCGGCGTAGCCGCGGTATGAAGTCCTTAAAATAAAATCGAATTCTCCGGAAAGCTGTAATTGGGCCTATTTTAGGGAACCGTGATCGGGGACAAGATCACGGGTCGTCACGACGCTCCGCCAACGTCAGACCCGCCGCCGGAGCAAATGAAGCCTTGCGAGTACGAGCAACGGGAGTTATTGAATTGCACTCAACGTGAAAACAATTTGCAGACATGTGAACCGTATAGGAATGCATTTGTCGATTGCAAAAGAAGAAATAGTGCGTGTTGCACATGATTCTAGAACGAACCGCTCATTCCAACGCTGTTTTTTCAGACCTGAGTTAAACGTGTGCAGCAGACGCGTAACGAGAGAAGAAAAGCAAAGGAATTATAACGTAGCTAAATAAAGTAGGAACCTCAATGGAAAACTCGTTTGTTAATACAGACATTTAATGTAACAATAGTCGAACAGGATCCAAGGAAAACGCAAACCGTTGACCTGGGTATCCCACAAATTAAATATACGACCCTAATTACAGCTAGATACTTCAAATTTTAAGTTCTATTGGAAAATAAATATTACTCTGAATATTTACAGTTTCAGTAGTTTCGCCCCTAATAGAGCTCCCACCTCAAAACAATCGTCGCAAACAAGAAATATTGATCCAAACACCGCGAAAGCAGAAAACACACAGGATTCTCTAAAGAACATAGCAAGTACAGCTACAGGAGTCGCGACTGGAACTATATTAGTAAGCAAACATATGATCTATAAATATGATAAAGATGAATGGATACAGTAGACCAAAAAGAAAGAATCACAAAAATCTTTGTCCAAGGGTCAAATGATTGGAAACGTGTTATCCAACGCGCTGGGACGTGGACAGAGTGAATTGGTAGAGGCAAAGTCCACATCATCTTCCGGGACTACTGAGATGGATGAATGTTCCTCAGAAATTCGTGATTTTTTTGAATGTGCTTCACGCAATGAAAGTCTCGAAAGATGTAAGAAATTTCACGAGGTCTGGCTGCAATGCCAGAAACGTGCTAGCACGTGATCCATTGTGTAAACAGGTGACGTCACTCAGCCATCAAAGGAAAGCATAAACAAAAATATATACGAGTGAGTCCATCGGCGCAATTTGTAATGACTCGTTAAAAGTTAATTGAGGTACCGAATTACGCGAGTGAAACCTACGACTTGTGAACAGAGTTTATTAAATTAACGTGAGCTTAAGGGATAGGCTCGTTTCTTTAAGTGATCGAAAAAGGGATGATTACGGGTATTGTGGGAAGGACATGGTAGACTATCTTTTATCCGTATTCAGAACGCGCATCACGACGAAACCAGCTACTGTTGCTACAGCAATCCCCAGACCAGCTTTCCACCAGACAACGGAATCGCCTTGTATCAGTCCAAATTGCTTCATATGTCTGAAACAGGAATGAACTATTATTATGTGAACCTAAAGTTTTGAGAAACAATCGGTGATTGATTGCATAAGAAAACACTGTAAATATATACAATCTCAGAGGCAAAAGATAATACAGACAGTAATTGTAAACTGGAAATGAAGATACTTCGAGTTCAATTTCAATCTGATTAAATGTATGTTTGAGATTGATTCACGCTTGGGTTATCATGCTTCATGCTCAACGTCAATATTGTTAGATGCTTCACAGTTGCGTGGTTGGGTGCAGTTATAACAGTTAAAAAAAAAACCATAGATAAAGAATAATGACAAAAGAAACCTTGTAAATGAACTCCACCATTCGGTGGGTGAGGGTTTGACAAGCAACATGTGGACCATACGCCTCAAAGGACTGAAAAGATCAATAATAGGATCTCGTTACGATAGACTGATCGTGCAATACTTTGGCATTATCGAACGAATCGTATCGATCGTTGATCGATCAACTTTTAACTATAAGTCCTTTCTCTCCAGTATCCGTTGAATTGTTTATTCGGGGAACGATTCGCTCGACGATCGCTATACGATACTGTACGATTAAAATAAAAAAAGAACCAATTATAATCTGAGAGAATTCGACCAACCTGTGTTTGTAAAATAATACCCACGCTGGTTGAAAGCGGCTAAAGACGAAATAGCTTTATTAGCCTAAGTCAATTCACTTGGCAATTGGTTAATATTAAATAAATTAGGCATTGATCGAGTACCCGTTATATAGTAAGAAAGCTTCATAACTCTGAGAAACTTTATGACTCATTAAGGACTTAATGATATCAATTAATGCCCGTCGATGCACCTGTACGTTGCTGGTTGTAATTACCGCAGGCTTCTTCTTTGTTACGCATTAACTAGTCCAATAAAATTTAAATAAGGTAACGGACTTACGGAAATGCTGCCATTGTTGCTAGTTTAACGAATATCTCACGACGCACTGTACGAGTCACGCTGTACGGCTGTGGAGGCATAAGCTTGTATTTACTGCAGAAACTTGCCGGCTGTAGCAAGTATTCTTGTTTGACCTCGGGAAGGTCGCTCTTATTACCAATAATCAGCACAGGGATCTTGCTGTCCGCGAAATACTTCTGCAATAAAAAAATCAATGTAAAAGTTTTAGCAAATTTGCATGGCTCGTTGGCAACGTCATCGTATCTACTCACTATATAAATGCGAGCTATGTATTCGAACGACTTGGGATTGCTGGTATCGTAAACGAGTGCAGCTGCGTCGCACTGAATTTGTGCAGGAGTCAGGGCATCCTGAACGTTCATCACATTAATATCCCTGAGTATTATAGTTTTCTCTTGACCGTAGACGTGCACTGTGTTTACAGTCACGTGTGAATTTGGCGGCACCGTATTATCCGATAGTTTCTGTAAGAATATCGACCCTGAGTGTCATCCTTGAATCTTTATGTCATTTACTTTAAAGTACCTCTAGTTTAGGATCGATAAAGGTTCTACAGAGGGTAGTCTTTCCACTACTCTTTGGACCGATCACGTGGCAGCTGTAGACGTTTCTGCTGGATTGCTTTTTCGCCAAATCTAATTTCTTTTCACGGGTCACGGAAATTGCACTTGTTTGACTCTCGTTGTGATACATGTTGTAGCCAAAATACGCCATGTATTCCAT
Organism: Trachelus troglodyta; assembly: GCA_030142635.1. Lineage (NCBI taxonomy): Eukaryota > Metazoa > Arthropoda > Insecta > Hymenoptera > Cephidae > Trachelus > Trachelus troglodyta. Next base: position 44,265 of record JARQTJ010000011.1, read on the forward strand.
GGTTTTGCGTACGTTTGTCAATGTCATGTATTCCCATTGGCAGAGAAAACCTTGGATAGTTATCCAGCCCTACGAAGAAAAAATTTGGTGTTGGAATTCCTTCTTGATACTTCTTCGTCATTCAGAATTAGAGAATGGAAAGGAAACCTTTTCGTTCGTTGGTACAGTGTACTTGTACTCGTCTCCCCAAGGCGGAACTAAGCACCTAGAGAACAGAGCATCTAATTCTGGTGGGGATAAGGCTCCGTCGTGGTCGCGGTCGTGTTGCATGAACAATAGTGCCAGAAATTCTTGACCCTTGTGCGACAGTTCTGTTGTACAACCTGGCGGAACCTTTAACCTAGCGATATGATTTAGAAATCTGTTAATGCTTTTTGCCATAGTGAAATTTTTAAAGGATATAACCGGAAGTCGATGCTTACGTTGGACTAACGTATTCTTTTGACATTTGAAGTTCGTTATCGTAACCGAATTTTCTTAAAACAGCCCAAGTTGTTTCATTTCGTCCACGCTGTATAAATAAGCACTGGAGGTACATGAAACCTTTCATAGTCACGCAACCGTTGCAAACACCATCTTGAATATTTTTTGATAGAACCGCCTTTACGTCCTCTAGTACTTGTGGTTGCAGGGGTGTGTTAAAACACCATTGTTGGAACGCATTCAGTTCCATGTCATTTAATAACCCATCATTGTCAATATCACATATCTGGATTGAAATAAAAGATCGTTAGAATGATGGGCAGGTTTACAAAAGTCTTTTACCGTGCAGGGTACTCACTTTAAATATTCTCTGTAGCGCTCTTTTGCATTCCTCTGTGAGCTAGGCATAGTAAAATAGGAGTATTTTTTAATAGGATCTGCTAAACTTATCTTATTATGTCACTTACCTCTTGTGTATCGTAGTTATAAAGTGGAGTTGTGGGGTGTAAGACAGCTTTTTGTGCATAGTAAAACATTTCCGAGATATTTTGCAGCGTTTTTGCAGAACACTGTGCAATAAGTTCAATGTAATATATATACGTCGCAACTTAATAGCAGCATGTAGTTAGAAAATAAAGTTACCTCGATACAGCTTTCAATCTCAGAGAACTCCTTCATTATAGGATAAACAGCCTGAAAAAATATAATTATCATTTTAAATAGTCCTATTAGTTTCTAACAAACAGAATTGATTCTGTAATATAAATACAAATATAATCTCTATTATAAATGAACAACCTCTATGGTGGAATAGTCCACAAGATCGATCTTATTCCCTACAAGTACAACGGGGCATCGATTATTGGTTGAACATTTTCTAATAAGTGGCAGCCAGTAAGTAGCTGCCCTATCCAAAGTATCTTCATCTTCCACTGAATACACAACGCAGATAACATGTGCTTTTTGAATTTCTTCCGACAGTTGATCATCCGTTTGTTCAGCAGCTAAAAACACCAAATATGTTTCCACATCGGATAGAACCTCAAAGTCCATAAAAAGACTTGCGATACTTACCAGAATAATCAACAATGTGTGTTGGCACCTGCTCCGGAGTAACATCAGCAGGAATGGTGATTTCCTCAGCCTTACTGGGTACATCCTCAGCATATTCCTCACTAACTAATGAAAGTATCAAGGAGGTCTTCCCAACGTCACGCTCTCCTACCAAGAGGATTCTAACATTGCGCCGGGGCGCAATTTGCCGTTGCACCATACTGCTTGTAGCAACCATCTAACAGACCGGTTGAGCTTAACAGGCACAAGGCCTTAGCAGGGGGTCTGTCTAGTTGAATGAAGAAAGCATCGTTGTCGCATCCAAACAAGCGGCACGTACCCACCTAACCTCTTTCTAGCAACCTCTCCCTAATAGCCACCAGCCCTGTTTGTCACTCTTCCGCACGGCTTGCATCTATGTACACCAGGAATCCGGCATATTCTTTAGCTAAATAAGTCACGTACGGACGCCTTTTTATTTAATAGAATGGTACTATCCCAAAGTGACTTGGACCACCACAGGCACTCTATGGCCGTTGATGGCCGTTCAAAGCTCCAAGCAGCTCGAAGCTTGCTTCGAGGGTGGCCTTCAAGGTTACGGATGACGACATATAACGAAACTATAGCCAAGTACACACGGCGCGAGAAAGGCGCGGCTACACAAGTGGATACGGACACCCTGAAGATATCTATATACGTTCAATTTGTCCAGGAAGGACCTCCCAGAATCTTTTCAATCGAATTTAAGCTTTGACTTATTACGCGTTGAATCCCAAACAATTCAAAATAATAAATTCTACCTATCTAGATTAGATTAGATAATTCCAGTGCTGTACGTACGTGCAAGGGACACTCCAATGGCGTCTAACTCTCTCAAATCTATTTACACAACTCTTGCACGGTCTAATTTGGGACTTAAACTCTACTTCTTGATCTTATTAGAACCATTACGATTTGCCGATAGACCCGGTGACTTGTCGATTTCTACAAGAAGAACTTTCACCAGCTAGTAGTTTTCAATGACCGCAACATCCATATATGTATTTATAAGCATATAACATTACAATGAAAGAAATAGTATATAATCAGTCTCATAAAATAAAAAGGTTCTCCATTCAGTCTAGGTGATTCTCATTAAATCTTTATGTTCTTGATGGTAACGTCAATGATTTTGGCGTTGTCCTGGAAGAAATTCTCAGGATAAGGAATACGACGATCGAATGGGAATCCCATAGGACGTGTATCCGGGAACGGTCCGTCCAGGACACCGCAGTAACTAAATGCCGGAGGTACGTTTATGAAGTCGTCGAACTGCCGGTGAAGATCCTTGCTCAGATCGGTCAGGACGACGTACAACTTGAACGCCATTCCCTGTGGACGTCCCTGGGGTAGAAGAAGTCGATGGGGGAATCCGCAATGTCTGTGTGTCTTTTCTACGAAGACAGTGGCTTCGCCAGCTAGTGCGGCAGCCGTCTGTTTGACAAGAGCAGGGTAGCTCATGGGTTCGGATGAAGTGACTACCGTCTCGTGACTTTTGCGAGTAATTATATTCATTCCAGCGTTCACTAAAAAAAAATAGAAGCCTCGTTTAAGCAAGTGTATTATATCAATTAGCTCTTTTATATTACTGCACAAGATGGAAGAGGACTTACATTTTGTGGTGAATCTGTCGAGCTCGATCATGGACCAGCGAGCTTCGTTCAATGGAATTTCCTGGCCGTACCAGTTGTAACGCGGGGCAAGGAACACCCTGACGAAGGCAGCAGTGTCCTTGTCGCTGACGACGGTGCTCACCATTTTGAAAGGCTCGTGATTCAAGCGAGATACTACAGCGCGGATGTCGACGGGTTCCCCATTGACGGCGTTGCCGAGGTTTATGTGACTCTCGTCAAAGTACGTGATCAAGGTATTGGGCTCTGAAGCCTTTGATTCTCCGATGACTTTAAATGCTTCGATCTTTACACCAGGGAAGCTGATCTCGTCGTAGGTGTAAGGTGGGAGTAGATCCTTGTGCTCCTTGAAGAGGTTGTCAATGTGCTTGTGAAGACGGAAGAAGGCCGGGTCGCGGGTGGCAGTCTCAAAATGTTCCATTACTCCAGGAGGATTTCCGTATTTGCCCTTAGGATCGGTCACCCTGGAGAGCAACAGGTGAGCGTCGTTGTGCAGGCTACCGTAGAATTGTGGATCTATACTCGCAGTTGAACTTTCCAAGAGAGCTCCTAAGACATTGATACCCTGGGTACCATTCAGGTAAATTGGTATTCCTGTTGAAAGATATACAAAAAATCACATGAGATCTTGAATCAAAAGTATAGAAAATAAAGTAATTCAAAAACTTACCGCTTTTATCGTAGATCACTCCAGCGTCGATGGCATCACGAACTCTCGCTTCGAACTCGATCATCTCGGCTACTGTTCTCTGTGGCAGATCCTGGAAGTAAATGTTGTCAGGGCGCATTGGGAATTCCTGACCACCTGGGTAAGCAGCTGCTGGTGCAAATCCTTCAATGATTGGTTTATCCCACTGAAGTGGTTCCACGGGCGGCATATAGTTGCTCAATCTCTCAGCGTCGAATCGAGCTAGAAGCTGATGATGCATGTAGAAAAAGAGTTCACCGGCACGATCCTTCTGATTGTCCATCCAGAACGGGAAGTCCATGTGCCAGTGAGCATGATGAGAGTTCAGGCCAATGTCTTCACCAAAGTATGCGACTCTCTGCTCAGGGTTGAGGACACTTCCGGTGAATTTCATAGGAACAATGGTAGGTTTGCCCTGCATCTGAGCCTGGTAGGCGCGTCTGATGACGTCAGTGGTCAGGAACATGTGCGGCGTGATCTCGTACGCCGGTGGCAACTTCAGGCCACGACAGTCGTTACGATGAAGAAGAGCCGTACAGAATCCATAGACAAATTGACGATGATTCATCTTGTCTCTGACGTAAGTTGCCAGTCCCATGAAGGTATCCCAGTCCTTGGCAGCCATTAGACAGTCGAACAAGATCTTCATCTGCTTGCGTTGATTTGCATCGAACAAGGAGAAGATCTCCTCGCGAGGAATCAAATGGCCATTTTCGATCTCGTGCATGAGGTTCTTGATGCATTTGGAATCGTAGAATTTAACATCATTTTTAGGTTCGAATTGAGAACGGATGGAGATGAGCTCAGGATCCTGCAGGGGTTCGTTTATGTGTTGCAGCAAGTGCAGTACCTGCATCTGACGCGAGAGGAATGCATTGTCCGCTAAAAGAAAATATTTTATTATTTAATGGTTTTTTTTTTATTTTTAGGTAATTCTACAAGATTCGCTATGGGAATGACTTACCCTTCTGGAGGACGGCGTATGCACTCACTATCAGAGTCGTAGCCAAGATTATTGCTAGCTTCATAGTAAAATTATGTGACTTCTGCGGCGATCGTTTTGGTATTTATGGGGAATTGAAATGCGTCGAGTTTCCATGCGCAAGGAGTCGCGCCGTGTGCATTTTAGGTCGTTTACATAGCTACCCCCAAAAAAACTGTCTCTTCTCCCACGACAAGATAGTTGATTTTGTCTATTTTTCTTATCGTAGAAAGAAACTCGATGCGGTCATGTAATCAGTAAAATTGTAATACGTGACCAGGAGGAATCGTCGAATGGATATTTTTCCCCTTATCTTCAATACATACATGAACTATTGTTGACAATGAAAGAAAGTCATTAATCGTGCTTTTTTATTCTGTCTATGATTATAGACTAATGCTCGTTACATATTTAGATACTTTTTCTTTATTCCTTTAATGATACATATTAGCATTTTTTAATATAAAATTAATTATGAGAGATCTACATAATAGATAAGTAAAATATTCTGGAAAGTTTACTAATAATTTGAAATTAGCAACAATTTAACGATTTAGTAGAAATTTGTAACATTGTACTAATGGTAAACAAAACAATCGGTATTAAGTGATAAGACAAGATTAAACTCTTGTACGTAACAGATTATTATAATTAAGTTGGTTTTAAGCAATTGACTCTACGTCAGCTGATTGATTTACCGCACAATATTGTTGCGAATGATATTTCCTAACATTTAAATCATAATATTTACAATTTTCATATCAACTGATGTACCAAAGTTGTAGCAACGTTGATCAATGCTATATAAACATTTGAAAAGTACGATATCCACGATTCAGTCTTATCAAACATTTTTTCGTGGCTCAAGGAAAATTCCATGGTTATTTTTTTCACGTCATGTACAAAGAGAACGTCCATTCTTATCATTTAGGACCCCACCGGTGTCCGATTTAAGCGCGTTACGTAATACAGCGGTAGCCGGTGAGATGCACTTGGAACCGATGAATGCGCACGGCTCTAGTTCTCTAGGGGATAATTCCTAGTCGAGATGCCCTATATAAACTTGGGATCAGACTAGGAAAAGTCAGAAGTCGTGGACATTACCACGACAAGTACTTCCAGTTTGGAAAAAGTCAGCGATTCGAACGAATTTCGAAGAAGATTGAGAAGACATCATGAGGGTCTGCACGGTAGTAACCCTTATGGGCATTGCCCTGGCGGTCACTGCGATTCCTGGTAAGATATAAACAATTATTTTTTTAGGTGATCAAAATGATAATGTTACTTTTGATCATTCCAATCTGTTCATTTTTATGTTTCATAGCCGACAAAGACTTCCTGTCCAAGCAAAAAGAAGTTCTTCATCTCTTGAGCAAGGTCCACGAACCTAACAGGTTCAAGCACCAGAGTGAACTTGGAAAATCGATTGAATCCGGTTTGGATGGTCTCTACTTCAAAGATTCTACTCCACTGCGCACCTTGCTCAAGATGTACAAGGCTGGTAAACTTCTACCACGTGGCGCCATCTTCACCCTGTTCGATGAAGATCATTGCAAGGAGATGATCACCCTCTTCGAGAGTCTATACTTTGCCGGGGACTGGACCAGTTTCCTGAAGACAGCTTGCTGGGCCCGTGATCACATTAACGAGGGTGTCTTCATCTATGCTCTGAGTGTCGCTGTTCTTCATCGTCAAGATTGCCGTGGCATTGTTTTACCACCAGCCTACGAGACCTATCCCCATCTCTTCGTGAACTCCCAGGTCATCCACGAGGCCTACCAAGCTAAAATGAGACAGCAGGCAGCCGTTATTCGTATGAATTTCACTGGTACCATTAAGAACCCCGAGCAGAGGGTGGCTTATCTTGGCGAAGATTTAGGAATGAACTCTCATCATGCTCACTGGCACATGGACTTCCCGTTCTGGTGGCGCAGCGCTGATTATGGACTCGAGAAGGATCGCAAGGGCGAGTTGTTCTATTACATGCATCATCAGTTGATCGCACGTTTCGACTTGGAACGTCTGTCCAATGAATTACCCTTCGTCGAGCCACTGTCCTTTGACGACGTCATCGTCGACGGCTTTCATCCCCAGACCACGTACCGCGTAGGTGGTGAATTCCCTTCCAGGCCTGATAACTTTGCCTTCCAAGACCTGGAGAAGATCAAAGTTCACGACATGCAGGATTACGTTCGTCGTATCAAGCAGGCCATCGCTCATGGTTATGTACTTGGTAATGACGGTAGCATCTCATCCATCAACACCACCAATGGGATCAACCTCCTGGGTGCCATCATGGAGCCATCTTATGACTCCCCTCATCCAGAGTTCTACGGCGCTCTTCATAACTATGGCCACATAATGCTGGGACAGATCACTGACCCCAAGGGCAAGTTCAACGTAAGTACCAAGTTCTTCTGTAACTAAATTATGAGCCTCAATTCAATATGGCGTTTCAAACGAGATTATTATGCCTACGTGTAGCTGCCACCTGGTGTTATGGAGCACTTTGAAACTGCAACCCGTGACCCTGCATTCTTCCGACTTCACAAGTACATCGACAACATCTTCAAGGAGCACAAGGACTCTCTGTCGTCATACACCCAGGAAGAACTTAGCTTCTCTGGAGTACAGATCGCCGGCGTTGAAGTCACCAGTCTGAACACCTTCTTTGAGGACTTTGACGTAGACCTTCTTAATGCTCTGGACGATACCGTAGACCTGGAGGATGTTGCCATTCATGCTCGTGTCAGGAGGCTCAATCATGCTCCCTTCACTATCAATTTGAAGGTCAAGTCAGACAAGGCTGGTACCGCAGCGGTGCGCATCTTCCTGGGACCGAAGTACGATTGGTTCGGTCAGGAGCTCGACTTTGAGGAGAAGAGGTCGTACATGGTAGAACTTGACAAATTCACAGCGCAAAGTAAGTCATTAGGATACTCATGAAACAAATTATACGACTTGATTCACAATTCATTTGATGCATAACCTTCTTTTTATCATCTTTCAGTTACTCCTGGTGAAAACAACATCATGCGCAAATCCACCGAATCCAGTGTAACCATCCCGGACCCTGCATCCACGAAGACACTCTGGGAACGCGTCGAGGCTGCTCTTCAGGGTATCAAGAGCTTCGAGGTCGACAAGGATCATCGCCATTGTGGATATCCTGACCATCTTCTGCTACCCAAAGGAAAACCGGAAGGCATGCCATTCACTCTCTACGTGATCCTCACCGATTTTGCGAATGAGAAGGTCAACGACGTCGACGTCAGCTACAACTACGGTGGTAGCATCAGCTTCTGCGGCGCCATTCATGGACACAAATATCCTGACAGTCGTCCTATGGGCTTCCCCTTCGATCGTAAAATCGAAGACTTGGACAGTTTCTTGATGCCCAACATGATAACCAAGGACGTTACTATTACCTTCAAGGGTTAATTTATATTCCTTACATTCTTTCTCTCTCTGGGTTATTAATCAAGACTCTTGAGGATCCTCTTTCCTTGGATCTCTAAGAAACATACTTTCTCGAAGACTGATTGTTTTTAATGTGTATTGTTAGAATTGTTGCATAATGTTTACACACAATAAATATATAAATTCAGATGTTTACCCACTCTTCTGGATGATCTTTTTATATAAACACTACGTAAATTTCGATAATTAAGTATCAAACGGTATACCGAGTTAATGTCTTTCTTTAAGTAGCTTCGAGTCCCACTTGTTCTTCCTTATCCCTTGATTAACAATTAAAAATACTTCGTAAATAAAATATCCACTAATGAGAACGAATATGTAGCTCGATAACCCTCTCGGCGGGGTCGACAATCACCTGAAACTCTCGCCGCGATTAATCTCCTTTAATGGCGGCTCGTAGCTAAAATTAGTGGGGGTTGCTGTTCCAGAAAACGTTAAGCCTTTGTTTTAAAATTGTATAAAAGGAAACGAGCATGTATAAAAAGAAAATTTATTCTTAAAAATTATATATTGTACGAGTATAAAGAAATAATTAAAAAAAAGGACTCATTATATTAAATGATATCGATAATATCAAGTGGAAATAGGGGGTGCTGCATTCCACAGTGTCTATACGCGAGCCGCCATTGTCTCCTTTGCACTTTTAATTTTACACAGTTTTGATATCCCCACCACCTATACATTTATTTATACATTTGTTAAAGACAATTTTTTATTTTCAGTTATCTTCGTCAAACCTCACGAACATTTTTACATTTTTCACCGAAATATTATAGCTGCAGATTACCATGATCGAATACTATGAAGAAGAGAAGATTTAAAAACATCTAATCGTCCTTGATTTCATTCAGTTTATTGCAAGACCAGGAAAAGAAAAAACAACCCCATCCACAAACATTGTTAATTATTGTTTAACGATTTAACCTTCGACCAGACTCATCGCATGATTTGCAAATGAGTCGCGTTATCTTAAGCAGATAATAATAACCAATCCCACCGTGATGATGGGTCGACAGGTCGCTGATACAAAATGCATTTTCACCGATAGCCACCCTGTATAAAAGCCCACCGAACATCCACCACTGGCATACACGCTGTATCATTATGCGTTCGTTATTCGTCTTCCTGGCCCTGGTGGCCATCGCGGTTGCTGTCCCGCCGCCAGTTACACAGCGAGCCGGTATGTATACCTGAATCATAATAATATATATATATAAATCATTAAAAGATATATCAACCTTAATATACCCAAAATACTTGTATAAATAGCCAACAAGGATTTCTTGAAGATACAACAGGACGTAATTTTCTTATTCGAGTACATAACGGAAGAGTTGCCAAACGCTGAGCTTCGTCAACTAGGATTAAATTACCAGTTCCAATACGACCTATACTCCGAACCGGAAGTCGTAAAGTACTTCGTCAGCTATGTAGAACATGGATACGCATTCCCAAGAGGAGTACCATATTCAATATCGATAAGCGAATATCGCAAGGAAATCGCTCTTCTCACAAGGATCTTCCTGGCAGCGAATGATTACACGACTTTACTTAAAACTGCTGCCTGGGCGCGACTGAACGTTAACGAGCACGTTTTCGTCAAGGTCCGCACTACGTTTCACATAGAATCAATAATTAATCGCAAGTAAATTAACTTCACTTTATTTTCTTTCGTACAGGCATTCACCAGCGCCATCCTTCAGCGAGCGGATACGCGTGGCGTTATTCTACCTCCACCTTACGAAATATTCCCGCAATACTTTATGGACAGCAGAGTCATCCAACAGGCACAGAACATCCTGACCACGGGCTTCGAGAATCCTCTAGCCGAGCACGTAATAAATATTCCTGTTAATTACACCAGCTACTTGCCCTACGGAGAAGACTGTCTGAGTTATTTCACGGATGACATCGGGCTCAACAGTTACTATGATTACGTAATGCTCGCTGGGTACATGTTACCCGAGGTTGGTTAATCTAACGAAATACCGTATAATATTCACTTAATGAATATAGTAATACGACAACGTTACCTTTTGCAGAACCTGCACGAATGGTACAATAAGTACCAGCAATACCTGTCCCAGTGGTCTGGCAGGAATCCTGAATTCGCGAATCAGCAAGGCGCGCATACAAGCGCACCGCATATTGGACGTGGTTCACGCTTTTATTATATTCATCAGCAATTGCTTGCACGTTACCATCTCGAACGTCTGAGCAATAGATTGGGTCCAATCAGGGAAGCTAATTATATGAACGTTCACACGCCGTATAAATCCAATTTGCGTTTCTTTAACGGTTTGGAATTCCCTGGACGTTACTACGACATCGAACTGAGTCCTTACAGGGATGAGCTTATCAGGACTGTCTGGACAATTGAGAGACGATTGAGAGACGCCATTGATACTGGATACGTAAAGACCCCACAGAATGTTTTCCTTTCCCTGTATCAGCCATTCGGTTTGGATATTCTTGGGGATTTGATCGAAGGAACTGGACGCAGCATCAATCCTAGGTATGATCTCGCTATTGATTCTGAAGGAGAATTTCTTTGGGGAAAGGAGTAATTGAAATTTTTGACGTCCTAGGTACTACGGAGTCTTTCAAGCTGCAGCCAGACAGCTCTTAGGAGCTGGTCCTGAATACAGAGACATTTATGGGTACACTCCGTCCGTCCTGGAAGTTGGAGCAACCGCTCTTCGCGATCCTGTCTTCTATCAGCTCTACAAGAGAGTTATTAACTTGTTCAAGGATTACCAAGAATCCTTACCCAGCTATCAGCATTACGATCTTTACTTTCCCGGAGTGACTATCGAGAATGTCCAAGTGGACAAATTGGTTACCTACTTTACTGATTATAATGTTGATATTCAAAGCGCCACTGCTCGTCCAAGTAATGCCAATCAGAGAAAGAATCTCAGAGTTCAAGCTCAGTTCAAAAGACTAGATCACAAACCCTATGAGTACAAGATCGTCGTGAAAAGCGAGAAGAACGTTGGAAAGGTCGTGGTTCGTGTTTACCTTGGACCGAAATATAATTACGACGGTAGTCCAGTCTCTATTAGCAAGAACAGATTGTATTTTGTCGAATTGGATCAATTCGTCTGGGAGCGTAAGTCAATGGGAAACGAAAAATCCTCCATTTACTTTAATATAAAATCCGTTTATTTTAATACTCCTTTTCTCATTTAGTTCAGAATGGTGAGAACGTAATCGTTAGGAACAGCCAGCAGGCCCCAGGATTCAGTTACGATTATCCATCCGTTCAGAAGCTCCTGAAAAATCTCAAGGAAGCAACAAGATCTCAGAATCCGTTCTACATCACCGAAGTAAGTGCCTCGTGCCTTTTAATTTATTTTATTGAACAATCTTTAATTAACATTCTATTCTTATTACAGCCTGAGGACGTCTACGGTTTCCCAGCACGTCTAATGCTACCCCGGGGCAGACAAGAAGGATTCCCACTGCAATTTTTAGTTGTCATTTCTCCTTATGAAATCTCCCAAACCATGCCCTATGGACCTGTGGTTTCTCGACAATTCCAAACATACCTTGAACCTTACTACGATATCGTTAACGAGCAGGATTACATTAAGTACGCCCATTCGCCACATGGTTTGAATCAGACCACGTTATACGAGACGGTGTACGGCATGGCTGGTAAGTCAAAAGAAATAAATAATATATTTATTTCAATTAACAATAAATATTTGACTCATTTAACACTTTTTTTTACAGCCGATCGAAATTATTCTCAAGCAAATTTCTTTGAGAAATACTTTATTCAGAATCCTTATCCCATGGGGTATCTGTTCGCAGGTTATCATTCTCACTACCAACCGACCACCACGTCGCAGAAACATCATAGAAGCGAACGGTCCCACAACGTCCAACAAAAGGGTCAGGAAATGGCCGATTCCTACTTGCACGATTATTGGTCCGACCAGCCAATGCAGAATATTATTGGCGGAGTCGTATCTCTCGACGGCAGACCACTGGGTTACCCTCTGGAGAGACCATTGGCACCAGGAGCACTCTACGTGCCGAATATTAAGATGATCGACGTCAATGTCTACTACGAGGACGCGGCAACATGATAAAATATTGTTCGACGATACCAAATACGATCTGAACGAGATATACGATGTTTTTTTTTAATAATTTTTATTGTACCATTATTGTGCTGTACCCAAAGAAATAGAATAAAATAAACTGCCATGCAAGGTATTCTTACTGGAATAATTTTTTGTCCTCTGTACAGTTTTACGATTATATAAATTATATGAATGAAGATGCTATGAAACGTTATTAGATAAATATAAATTTTATTTATAGTTGTACAGTTGACGATGGCTACGATGATGCTTTGCCATTACGCCTACGACCTGCGCTGCTATTCTTTGCGTTGCATTGTAGCCCGGCTCGAATATTTCCATGTCTTGCTGTTAATGATTGCGAAGCAGTCATCGGATGTTTATTCTCCAGTCATCATTTCCATGAACTCTGAAGTATAAGAGAGGAAACAATTGTTATTTTCTTCGGGTCATACAGCGATTGGATTGAATTCACAAAGGCTCGATAAGCAGTACTTAATTAAACTTACCATCAAAGTCCACGGTACCGGAACCATCGGTATCAATCTCAGCGATGATACCGTCCAGGTCACGATTGGTAAGTTTATCATCAAGAGCGGCCAAGATCTCCTTCAGGGTAGCAGTGGTGATATAACCGTTACCCTCGCGATCATAGAGACGGAAGGCTTCCTTGAGTTCCTCCTGCATAGCCTCGGCGTCCTCCTCCTCGAGGAATCGTCCAGCAATTTTGCAGAAGCCATCGAAGTTTACCTTACCGACACCTTCGGGGTCATTCTCTGCGATCAAGGCGTTGAGGTCCGCGTCGTCGAAGAGCTGACCCATCGTGTTCAGGATGGTTGAGATTTTGAGAGTGTCAATGAAGCCGCTCTTGGTGGTGTCGAACATTTGGAATGCTTTGCGCATCACGGCCATCTTTTGCTCATCTTCCTCCTGCGGATGAAACAATTTTTTTATTAGAAAAATATACACTGAACGATCGATTCGATATCGATCTCTTTCAATATTTAGATTCGAATAATATTCAATTATTCAAAAAACCACACAAAACTATATTTCTTTACACTATTTCTTTTTTTTTTATGAACACTGTTGGTCTATGGGTCATCCGTGCCACTATCCATAGAAAAGTCAACTATCAGAAATCATTCCTTACCATGGTGACTTATGCTTCGTACGACGAACTGCAGATACCTGAAGAGAATCACTCTTCCGGGCGCAGTATAAAGCCTCGCAGCTTGTAGTGAACCAGCTAGAAAGTCTCGCACAAAAATAGAGTGTGACGAAAAATGAAATATGTTATAATAAGTGCGGGTGAGTTAGTCGCTTCCACTACGAGGACATTGCTTCCCTTCCTACCATCCATCCGTTTCGTCCTCCTCCATATTCTCAGCTCCTCTCAATCTGACTCTTCCATTTACCAATCCACTCTTCCATTTACCAAGCCACAAATTTTTCCTTGTAACAATTTTCTCATGGGTACAAACTGACAAGAATATCCTCGAACCAGTTACCAGATATTTCCAGGCTGATAACTAGGTCGTTATTGATTGTGTATCGTATTAAGATTTTTCTTAAAAAGGCTTTAATTTCACAGTACAATTATTTTGAATTGATTAAAAGCGTTAGATGGTTTTATGGTAGATTTAACGTCGATAAAACGTTCCTTGTCAGTAAAACGAAAAGACACGCGAATTAGAGAACGTGCCAATTTTCAAAATTATCTGTGCCAACCGCTCAAATATGTGATACGACTCGTTGACTGTGGGCTTGCTGCTACTTCGTAATTTCAATATAATCTTACTCTTATAGTGGTTTACACTGCATTCCCCTAGAAAATTATACGTTACAATATCATCTATACAGGTATAAGGACTGTTGACAAATTTTGATAAATGACGTATAGCTCACTTAGTTTTTGCTGTTATCAGTATTATTTTCACGTAATGCAATTATGTCTATAGCTATATTATGCATGCACGATCTGATCGTCAACCTCCGCGTCTAATGTTTATTCTAAACCGTCTCTCCATAACGGTATTAGCGCAATTTTCCCTGAAGTCGCTAGAGTCTCTAGTTCGTTCCTATATAGCTATTTATAACGAGACCCTGTCAGAATGCTTACGGGATGGATGTCCACGACGTAAGACGACCTTCCTAAGATAAGGCATAGTCGTCAGCAGGCCAACATTCATCTAGAGTTACCAGCCACTATTAATTTTTATGCTTCGATTGAAAATACGCTGAAAAAATTAATTTACAGACTATATTAATTAAACGATATGAGTTTTCTCTTTTTGAGACATGAAATATATTTACGGGTTTGTTACGACATACGGCATGTTGTTATGCTCGTAAAGATTGAATGGGCAGTCTCTCTATTAGATGGGAGAATATATTATCAAGCTAATAGCTCTTTGAGAGATTTTATAACCACTAAATGGATCCCAATACTCTGCCATCTTTACAAGCTCATTTTAACAGTCCTTGTATCTCTTTTTCAAGTGACATAGTGGCGTATTGTTAGCCTTTCTCTATTGTCTTATTCTATTTGTTTTTCCCTCATTCTTCTCTACTTCTTTTTATATCTTTTTTCTCACTTTTTTTCTTCCGGTCTTTTATACGCCTGATCCCGTTGGCCCCGAGCCACGCCTGTGAATAGCACGTAGACTGTGGTGGCCTTACGTTAAATATTTTTGGCTATTATTTAAATTCTCACTGGAAGACCGTCATCGTCGATATTATTACATTAGAGTTGCGGTAAGTTTGCGTCGCATTAAAGCGTCCATCCAATAAATTGTAATAAGCTCTAGAAATAACACTTCATCTATTCTCGCCGAGCGAGCTAAAATTGATCCTCAAAGTGCCGCCTTGTTTTATGACTTTTTTTAGAGGATTCAAAGGAAGTTAAGAGTGCTATTAAATTTTTCATCAGATATTCTATTCCATTTTATTCGATGAAGAACACTTTATTATAACTATCATGATTTTAAGAAATGCAGAATATTTCCTGCGCTAATTGATTCGGTGAGGGAACTCAAATTGTTCGCTGAATTTAAAAAATTCAAAAGTATGCTTTACGTACTTCTTTTTTCTTGTCCCGTCATTTATTTCTTATTTCGTAAAGGCTTCTTTATCGATTTTCTGTAATTTACTGATCGGTCGGTTTATCCGGTACTTCCATAAGTCCACTAGATGGCACGGAAATCGTTTAGTTGTGAATCCGCCCAAAGTAGCCAAAGAGCGCAAGAAGAGTTCCCGATTATCTTATTGCGGAACTCTGGTGTTGGTGGGGGCTCGGCCATACGGTATATGTCAGCCAAGTAATGTGTTCGGGGATCGTATACTAGTGGTAGAGATACCTGGTTGTCAATCGTGCCAAAAAAGAAGTATCTTTAAGGAAATAAGTTGAATAATGGACGAGGCAAGTCGCAAAGAGTCACCGATAGTGAAGCTTAACGAGAATGGGAGAAAGCGCTGAGGGCGACTCGCGCGACTCGCGCGACTTGCAAATAAGCGATATCAATGGACGCGGCCATGTTTTCTGGTAGCAGAAACTTTTCACATTAATAATTCGGATATACCGTGCAACTCGGAAAAGGAGCGTGCAGAATGCCGAGATGCGACGTGAAGACAAGGTATCTGCCAGCTACGTTCGCGTGGACCCTTCTCCTGAGCACTACAACCCTCTTCTTCTATTTCCCGTGAGTAGTACACCCAGTCCACGCTTCTTGCGTGTACACGAGATCTTATTGTATATGCATTTATTCATCTATCCGATGACACTGACTTGCATTTTGTATTTTTGCCGATTTCTTTAGATGCCAGTATTATGTATTCCATTATCCATGGGTACCTGCAATTCAAGGGGTTATCACCTTCTTTGTACTGGCAAACTTTACTCTGGCCACTTTTATGGATCCAGGTGTCATTCCAAAAGGTACCTGTATTTGTTTAGTCATACCAATGTTACGGTATACTGTCGAGGTATTCCGAATGTAACTTTAAATGGTATGTTTCTTCAGCACCTCCAGACGAAGATCGGGAGGATGATTTTCGAGCACCCTTGTACAAGAACGTTGAAATCAATGGAATCACTGTGCGCATGAAATGGTGTGTCACTTGTAAATTCTACAGACCACCTAGATGCTCGCATTGCAGTGTGTGCAATCATTGTATCGAGGTATGTAGTCCAGTCTTATTTATCTTTGGTAACATAGAAAGTTTGCTCGATCGGTCTTGTATTTTCAGACATTCGATCATCACTGCCCATGGGTGAACAACTGCATTGGAAGAAGAAACTACAGATTCTTCTTCTTCTTTCTGCTCTCTCTCAGCTGTCATATGCTCAGCATATTTGGACTTTGCCTTTATTTTGTGCTTGAACACAAGCAAAAACTGAGTGAAGTTGACACCATTGTCGCGTATCCTTTTAATAGCAACAGCATAATTATTTAATAATCATCTAAGTACTTGGATTCCTTTACTTTTGAACAGAATGGTTCTAATGGGAGTGGTGACGCTTCTGTTCATTCCAATAGTCGGGCTAACAGCGTTTCACATAATGCTTGTTTTTCGCGGTCGAACGACTAACGAACAGGTCACTGGTAAATTCAAGGGAGGCTATAATCCATTCTCTCGTGGTTGCGTCCAAAATTGCTGCTATACACAATTCGGACCACAATATCCAAGGTAAGAGTATCGTTACCTTTTAACCTATTTGTTGAATTATTTAACCAAATGTCCATCCTCTTCGTCTTACAGTTTAATTAAGCCTGAAAAATATTTATCGAAACGACGAGGAGCTTGCACTTCTGAGATATCCACCATAGACAGCGAGAACCAGGTAAAAACCTACATGGATAGCAGCAATGGTGTTAGAAATGCCAGTTCGAATGCTTACAATAAGGTAAGAGCTAGTGCGACTGTGCTCCCTTCTATTTACTATTTTGCAAACTTTCCGTGATCGGACTTGACGCTTTGTATATTTTAACGCAAAATTCCTAGCACTACAAAATTTCATTTCTTCTCCCGTACTTTCCGCATTCCTCTTTCTGTAAAAGTATTTTGAGAACGCACAATAATTATACTAGACGTAGATAGACAGATAGATAGATAGAAACGTTCCCTAATTGTTATAACGCTCTCGCTATCGATTTTGCTCTTAGTATAATTAAACAATAAGCACTCTAACACGTTTATTCAGTTGATCGATTGCACTCCTTCAAATTTAGAGTACTTCTTCGATCGAGAATCGCATCCAACCCAGTAAACGTTTATATCACTAACCGCCTTTACGAATCCCTCAACAATTCCCAGTCTACCATAAAGGCGAACAAGTAAATAAAAAAAAAAAGAAGTAACCGACATTCACGAACCGTACGAATATATCACTATCTCTAATCAACATTTAACTTCCACATTCCAGTTGTCTCCTGGCCGAGACGGATCGGACACGGATATGGAGCCCACGGCGTCTCAGTCAGCGGATTGCGAGCCAACGCCGCCATTGCAAAGACATGGTTCAAAAAGCAACTTCTTCCTGCCACCAGTGGAGAGCGGCGACTCTCCGAGGCATCCACCGCCGTCTCAGCATCGCCATCCTATGCACTATCCTCGAGGAAGTCCGCATCCAAGGCCAAGGTATTTTTTAACTGACTACTTTCCCCGCCTAATCATCCTAAACGACATAATGAATCCTTAACTAATCCTCTTGTCTCTCAGGGGTATGAACGGATCTCGAAGTCACACACCGGATCCCTTGTCTCCGGAAGGCAGCGGGTCACCAGCAGGTGGTCAACAGCGTAATCAGGGTCAGGGCGGAGCAAGTCCAACGATGCAGCAGCGTATAAAGGCAATCGGAGTACCTACTCCGCTTGCACTTTCCAGCCCAATTCGCAGGTATGCCTCTTGCTTGCATGTTCCCGAGTAATTATCAGGCAGAGACACGTAAGGCAATGGATTTATGCATGTCGGTCACCCTTGAGCGGTACAAGCCGACATAACGCAATATACACTACCCAAAGAGCCGCGATACTGACTCGCCTCTATAGCCTTATAATAAGATTGGCTAATTAGAAATCGGGATGAATTACGCTTATAAAATTATTTTGACGAGCACACTATCTGGCGTCTCTGCATCGTACTGTCAGGCAGACTTAACTCAAGTAGAATGCAAATGGGGGAAATATGTGCCTCTTTGTCTCCTAATGGTAGCAATCTTGCATCTTCGAGCACGCTGATCGACACTGACAAATAACTATTTTATATTATTACTACGTTGTTAAAAAAAAAATATTCAAGACCTCTCACTACCTTCCTTTGATCTTCTTTAAATATCTTTCTGTCACTCGCTCTTACGACTCACTTTTATTCTCAAGATTTTATATTATATTTGTTTGTCCGTCCAATGATCTCGCAGTCACTCGACATTACTCGCCAAATCCAAAAGAGTCTCGGCTCGGCGTGGCTATGAAGGAAAATACGAAATCTAGAATTTGGGTAGTTTCTCAGAGACAATGGTAGAGATATAGTTCGATTTGCACGTATGGCAAAAAGAAAAAGAAAAGATGTACGGTATATAGATAAGTTTGTGTCCCACTGCAGGGGGTGGTAACTGCAAGGAGCTGCTACGCCATCACGTTGCAACCTACTGCAGGTAAACACGAACTTCATCCTACGAGGAGCTACCGTAGTTTACGATTTACGCTTTCTTATGCGTTATTAGGTTCGCTACCTTTTACTTTTCTTGTGGATAGATGCTACATTTTTTAACAGGAATGATGCGCTGCTCTCCTGTAGGTTCTCGCCAGAGCCGTATTTGTATGGCTGCAATGCTCAGCACTCGCATATATACCCAATTGGTTCACTGTACCGTTAATTGTCGAAAGTCGTCAGGGTGTTTTGGTGTTCCTCATTCAAAATAATCTCGTCTCTGTTGCAGATCGAATCCAGGTACGCCGACGCAGGTACGTCGGCCGGACTTTATAGGGGTGACCGAGGCACCGACCTACTACGACGTGCAGCAAGGTAACGGAGGAGGTGGTATGTCCGGCGTCACTGGCGTCACCGGGTACAGTCCTCAGCGTCGTTTCCTTTCCGAGAGCGAGCTGGTGCGCCAGGGTACAGAGCACCCTTACTCTCGCACTAACAATACCGTCGACAATATTCGAGAGCTGGCTGGTTCTCCTCAACGAGGTGTCTACACGTGGAAAGACAACTCGCCCGGCAGCTATCCCCCACCGTCCGGACCAACCTCGGTTCCTCCGGTACATCAGTCACCGTCGCAGCGGCCACCGCCACCGTATGATTATTACCGATCCAACCCCACCAGTCCCACGCAGCAGCCCTACCCGAATCCTCCAAGAGCAGCTTATCATCCTGCAGTACGAGGTGGCGTCCAAGTCTTCCCACCGCATCAATCGCCCCAGGTCAAACGGAAAGCCACCATGGCCACGCCAACTACTCCGACTTCCGGGGACGGTCGACGTAGACCCATGTCCTTCGTACGGGCTCTTGAAATGACTGACTCCATGGAGATGGTCTCCGCACCAGGCGACCCCAGGTCTCAGAGGCCTACCACGCCTACCCCAGATCGTGCTAGTGTCTACGATATGAACTATGAGATATCCGTATAGCCCACCTTTTTCATCTCCGGTCCATCCTCTGTGTGGACGGAGATCGATGGAGAACCACCGAGCAGCATCTTCCTCCCCGTTGGCGGTCATCGACAGGGTGAAAGGACGCGGTATGCGGGCTGCGAGATATCCGTTTAAACGTTCGTCGCCCCGTTTCTCTTACCTGAGAAAATCAACGACATATCGAGTCATAACGATGCACTGACCCAACGATTCAAGATGGATTCGCTCCACGTTTTCCTCTAACCAGTAATACCTGTCTGTGTTCCTCTTCCCGTAGACGATGTCATTCCCTGGAAGTGAACGAGACTCAATTTCGGCAGTTCAACAAATAATGAAGTAGCACCGTAGAACGACTTGCGGAATCCTAATGTCCAAATTTGGTCGTCGTCACACTCTTCGCTATTCATCAGTGAATCGTGCCACTAGATCCTGGTGTTTAGCCCCAGTTTCCTCTGTGTATCTCCATTGCCGTTATTTGAGGAACAGCTGTTATGGCGCGGCAAGATATCATTTAGCAATATTTTCTTCGTGTAAAAAAGCTAACGGAAAAACGAGATGAACAGAGAGAGAAAGAGAGAGAGAGACATGAGTAAGACAGAATCGATAGATCGAATCCGCAAAGACTCAGCATTTAATCTAAAGGATCAAAGGGATAATAAAGCTAATGGAGATTGCGCGCTCCGTTAACTTGAAAATGGACCTTTTTGCCCCATCAAGATTATCGTTTCTCGAGCTCCCAGGAATTCAGTGACTATTTCTTTTTTTTTTATTATTAGCCTGTGAGCCCCGTACAAGATTACTTAACACGTTTATACAACGTTAAGCGTTCAGCTTAGCTCGAGTGAGATCGATCGCTAATTCCCTTTTTGGGCCAAAACTCCTCTTTTCCGTTACTCGCTAGCCCTTTTTTTTTCTCATTTTTATTACTATTCGTTCTTCGTTTTGACGACTCAGTGAATCGTTTAACTATCACCACGATTAACACGCGAGATGACCGTGTCCATTAACAAAATGTTACTTAATCGACTTAAGTCATTGTCAAGATAGAATAACAAATTCTGTGTAAAATAATCGTACGATGTGTAGTAAAATTTTTAATATACATATTTAACAATATTTATACGTAAATGATAAATATAAGACTTTATAATTTTGCCTGTTTGTTATAAATGATGATTTTTCTTAATGTTCCCACAAACGCGACGCGCTTTACGTTTTACGTTTATGTCAGCTCATTTGTTTATGGACTATCGGACATTTTTGTTCTTTTCTTCCGATTGCTTAAACGGAAGGGAGGGACATATATATATATTTATATTTATAAATATATTTATATATATACATATAAAGTAAAAACAAGGAAACGAACGAATCGAATCGAATTTCTTCCCAATGCTCTTTTCTTCCATTGACTTGCAAGAATGACGCGTTGTTACAGCTGTCAGAGAATATTTTCACAAGTATATTTGGTATCTATGGGGAAAAAAGATTGCTTATAAAAAAAATTCTGAATATCGAAATAAATCGTGCCAAAGGAGGTTTCTTAACTTTCTTGTATCTCTTTCGTATCTTTCATATTTTTCGTAGAACGATTCGCTCTCATCGTTCCCTCGTTTATTATGTAATAAACGAATAAGAAGAAAGAAAAAGAAATGACGGTACAACATCTCAGATTCGTAAAATAAGATGCGGCGAATATTCTGTATTTGTAATTCGATGTACTTGTACATACATAACTACTGATCGTTCTTATCAATTCAATGTACATATATATTTCGGTACTTCACGTTTCGTGGCTGAGATTCTACGAAATAAACGAACTGGAAATTAATCAGTAATTCTTTCTGCTTCTCATCGTTAATCTTTATAATAAAATTCGTTTGTATCTGCTTAAAGCGGCAATTTAAAGTTGCTGGGAAATGACGGCCATCTTTAATCATTTTCGCGCCTTGAAAATTTCGGGAGGCGTTCGCAGCGACAGAATGGCGCATCTATGCAACTATCTGTAGTCTATGGCGTGGCCGGTAAATGACGCTCTGTCTTGTATCGTTTAGATCTGTTCTGTGGAAAAGAATATAACTTTTATAAGGGACGATAAGTGATGTTAATCGAGGGTATTTAACTCGAACGCTTCTTTGGCAGTTTACTGGACATTTAGTGATAGTGTATTGCTCAGATAAATGTAGAGGTTGGTCGTCAGCCGGGCGCCACCATATTCTGTATTTGTACGACATTCGGACTCCATTACGCGCGTATCGAAAATATACACGGTAATCAAACATTACGGCTGATTGTCTTTGATCATGTAAGTAATATTTATTATATTATAGTATTAGTTGGCTTACATTCTGATTTTACTGTGTTTTGTTTGTACCATTTTGTAGGGTGCGCAGTCGTAAGGACAGTACTGGCAAAAGCGACTCGGAAACCACCGATAAAGAAAACAAGAAGGACAGGGGACGAGAACGCGAAAAGAAAAAACGTGCTGCGTCTTCCTCGAGCAGTGGCAGTAGGTGAGTCATAAGTTCAGTTAGACCAAAGAGTATAGAGTAATGGATATTATTTACAAATTTACAGTTCTTCGGATAGTAGCTCTGCCTCTTCTAGCTCAAGTAGTGGGAGTACCTCAAGATCGAGTTCTTCCTCAAGCAGTTCATCGAGTAGTTCTGGCAGTTCATCAGGAAGCTCCCGTGACAGAGGACGCAAACGTAGCCGCAGTAAAAGTGTAGATGCTTCCAGGAGACATGACAATAAAGAAAAGGAACGAGACAAGGACAGGGAAAGGGACAGAGATAAGGACAAGAAAAAGGGTAGCAGTTCGGCAATAGACAAACCAAAACCAAAGGGCCGTTCCAGGTCTCAGTCACCTCGAAGGAAGCGTAGAGAGCGGTCTCCGATACCTAGGCCAACAAAGATTCACATCGGTCATTTGACACGTAACGTTACCAAGGAACATATTATGGAAATCTTTTCTACGTACGGCCAAATAAAAATGGTGGACTTTGCTGTGGATAAACTTCATCCAAATCATGGTCGTGGGTTTGCCTATGTGGAATTTGAAACTGCTGACGAAGCTGAGAATGCTATGAAGCATATGGACGGAGGTAAGAAAATGCTACGATCAACTGTCAATATAAAACGATTAATGTTTTCCTTTAATTCAATTACCATATTTTCTTTAGGACAAATTGATGGACAGGAAATTACAGCTGCTCCAGTACTCCTACCAAAACCACGTCCACCTCCCATGCGTAGGATGTCACCGATCCTTGGAAGAAGACCACCACCACGATGGGGAGGAGGTGGTCGTAATTCTCCACCTCGTTATCGCAGACGTTCACCTCTTATGAATCGACGACGAAGTCCTAGACCTCCTCGACGCAGGCCCAGAACTCGTTCTCGCAGTCCACCAAATAATCCGCGCCATCGTCATCGCCGTTACACCAGATCAAGCTCCAGCAGTTCCCGATAACGATCCTACTTCACCATTTGGAACATTTAAGGAATCCTTGCACACATTTTGCTACGTCTAACAGGTTTAATATTAAGTCACGTAAGGATGTACACATGGAAGCTACGTATTTTATGAATGCTGGACTCGTTGCGATTGGAATGTTAGGCAACCTAAGTTCCGTTCCATCAGTGAATATTGCTCGTGATATCTTTCTTTTTCCTTTTAAAATATATCAATTTCACGCGTATTCAATAGTTGATTTAATGCGTCACTTCCGCCAACCTGTCAATGTGAAAGGGTCATTTATACAGAACCTGACGCTTGAGACTGTCTCCGGCAATCAAGCTGGATGCGTGTTTATGGGTCTGGTCGTGGGGCACTGATAAAAACTTGTATCTACTTTGATAGAAACTATGATTATTAGACCCTTTTACAAAGAATCAATTTTAGAAAAAACCTATTCACACAAAATCTTTTATACTCGCGCGATATCTACAAAAACAGAATAATTGCATCACATTGCAATTTTGCATTGATGAAAAATATCTACAACTCTTTAAATGGTATATAATTATTAATTATATAATAATATACAATTTCGCAATGACTTTACAGTTTTGTCCAAACAAACTAATGGGTTGGGAGCCTGATGATTTGAAATAGGAAAATGTAGAAGGTCCCAAAAATTTCAATGAATGTTATATCCTCCCTCCTCATGACACAAGATACGCTGAGGAAATAACCGAGAGATTTACTATCGCCATTTCATCATCTCCGTCGCAAAATTCTTCCCTGCATTTACCCGCATCCGTCTTTAATATCGCTCACCATAATAAAAACGACTCATTAAAAGGTGCGAAACTTCAAGACAATCCGCAGCTTAGAAATCACGTTACAAGGTAAAAGAAATCTAAAGAAAATATCATAACGGTAAAATTATTCGGTATGAAGGACTACAAAAAACACTGTCCCGGTTTAAGAATTGTCCACTTTCAAGAACTTATGAAAAGACAGGCATTTGGAAAAAAAAAGAATATGACGTTATGCACGAGACCTAAAGTAATTGTAATAAGAGACTGTGTATTTCGTGAGAAAAGGGTTCGACCTGGCTCGCCGCCATTGGTTCGCGTCCGATGACATTGACGATGACGTACGCTTCATGATGGCAAAACCGTCGGTGATCCATATACCATTTTTATATCACAGGAAAGTACTGAGTGCCATTTTAGCCGGCTTTCTTCAAAATCACGTTCTCGCACAACACACACACACTCTCTCTCTCTCTCTCGCGCTCAAATTCCCGTTTACTCCGTGTCCTCTGGCTTTTGGCGTGTATTTTTTTTCTATCTTCCATTAGCTCTTCGTCGGATATTTGTTGCAAGAGAAAATACAAAAAAAAAGTAACAGCGATATCCACGTTGTTCTCCAAGCCAGAGTCAATAATAATTACGTCACTCTTTCAATGTATTCTCTCGCACGTTCGTTCGTTTACTCTCTCTCTTTGCTTTCACCCCTTTCTTCGGTTCCCTATACGTTCTGCTAGTATTTTTTCCCTTTTTTTTTCTTTACAAATTAAGCTCTATCAAAAAAGTAAAATTTATATATATAGTTCTTTATATTACATCGATTAAATTAACGGTGAACTTCTTCGACATTATCCATACGGAGTAACAGAGATTCGGATTCATTTATACGTGGCAATAAATAAATAATTAAATAATTTTTTGTTGAGTAATAGCTAGTTCCGTTAAACTTCCTAGCCTGGGATTTTTTTTTCTTTTGTTTACGTAGCGTCGCCTCGCATCCTACAGTAATTATAATATTACACACGATATTAACTGTACGCATAGTAATCATCGTAATAGTAAAGTTTATATCGCTTATAGACAGTCAGATCCCCGAAACTGCAGAAACCACATTATACAACGTCGTATAACACAAGTTTACGAATGCCTCGTAATCGTCGTGGTCGTTAACCGCAGTCGTCAATCTACTACTCGTCGCGCAAAGTTCGCATCCTCATCCGTGTCCTCGTCACCGTCGGCGTCCCAAGTCATTTTTATTCACGATCCTTTTCAAACACGCCACCTCCCCCTCCCCCCCACCCTCCCCAAGGCATCGTACGGGCTTAGAATTAACGTCCTATCGTTTATATCTATAAATATCATATAACCTATGTACAATTTTGAAATAGCGCCTATCCGTTAGAAAATATCGGTTGGTGCTCTGTCGCGCCGCGATAATCGATTAACGCGCAATCGACTCCTTAGTCAGGATTACGATTACGTTGAACGGCGGCGACCGGAGAAGGTGGTACGATGTATCATCGGGATTGAGGCGCGTCCTCCTTCTTGTGAATATCTGCGTGCATCAGCGCGGGTTCCATCTGACGTCCAGGTACTCCGGGTACACCAGGTACGCCAGGTCCAGGCCCGGCCCTGTGGTGCATGTGAAGATTGCTCAATGGTCCCGGACTGGGATCTTTACTTCGTAGAGAATTGACTGGCGGCGGAGGATATCCGGCGTAGAGTTTCGCTCTCTCCTCCTCCTCTGCGCGAAAAGCTGCTACAAGAGGATTGTATCGTAGTTGCTGAAGAGGATCGTAACGGTAGTGATCCCGGAACGGATCTCCCGGCCATGGTCCACCCGGTTGTCCCGTAGGACCTGACGGCGGTGGTGGGAAATGTTGCATAGGATGACCGCCGAGTCCTGGTAGCATAGAGCGCGACATAGAGTGCGGTCCGGGCATGCTGTGCGGATGCCTCGCTAGATAGGGATGAGGATGAGGATGATGATATCTCGGATCCGGAAGCGGACTGGGTCCCGGTCCTGGTCCGGGTCCAGAACCAGGACCCGGTGGCGGAGGCCTTGGTAGCATCACTACGTCATCGTCCTTGCTTCGAGGTTCTTCCTTGACGCGGACCTCACCCGTGTCCAGAGGCGTCGAACCGTTTCGCAAAGGAGAACGTTCCCTGCCGAGAACCACGTGCTGTCGATTCTGATGAAGGATTCTCTCGCGCTCCATTTCTCGTCTTTCCATCTCCCGACGCTCCTTGTCTCGCCTCTCGCGTTCCCTTTCACGCTCGGCCGCTTCCTGCTTTCTTTTCTCCTCCTTCTCTCTCTCCCGTCTATCTCTCTCCCGCTGCTCCTCTCTCTCCCTCTCCCTTTCACGACGAGCTCTCTCACGTTCGCGCTCTCGTTCGCGTTCGCGTTCGCGTTCACGCTCGCGTTCACGTTCCCGTTCCTCGAGCTCGGCCCTCCTGTCTATCGCAGGTGGCTCCGGCTTCAAGCCCCAGGACACCGTCGTAGGCGGGAACCCAGTGGAAGCACGCTGCAGCCTATTTAATAAAGAGAAAAGAACGTTCGAAAGTTATTTTGATCTTTCGTCGTTAGGTCAGTAGAATCAGTATAATTACCCTCTCCAGGGATCGTGCACGGATCCTAATCCGCCTAAGGATGGCATTTCTCGGGCTGGTGGAAAACCCGAGAGTCCAGGGAAATTCGGATTTGGTGGCCCGTACGACGAAGGGTATCTGCCGAAGGGCGACATTCCTGTTCCTGGAAACATTGGCGCGCGGTTGCGAGCTTATATGATACCCCGAATAATCTCAAGTTACTTAAAAACTATTTACCACCCCGACCCAAGGAGATGATATTGAGACATACCTAAATGCGAAGCTGGCGTCGAAAGGAATCCTACAGGATGAGGTGGTGGAGGTGGCGGATGCGAGGGAGGCATGTTCGTGGGAAATGGTGGTGCCATAGGGCCTCCGATTCCTAAACCACCACCCGGACCACCGGGATACGGATGTCCCGGTGGTCTAAGTAATTCCGTTTTAGTCCCCACACCACCGCCGGCTTTAGCTTCTGCCTGCTGCTTCTGTTGATGATGATAGATTTCCCACGCTATTCGAACGTGCATCGCGTTCCACTTTCCCGTCTTCTGCAGAACAGAAATATTATCGTTGAAAATCGTCTTGAGAAAATTCAAGAGGTTCGTTAAGATCACTACGTACCTTTGGTGCGAACGAAGTCAAATGATTAGGTGGGACGAACGGCGTGGACGGAGGTCCAATGCCAGGATGAAGTAGTCCGGCATTAAAACCCGAGTAGCTCGAAAGATTGAGATTCCCACGAAAAAACGGAGAATCCACTCCTCCGAGCTTTGGAATGTCCTTGAACTGCGAAAAGGAGCCACGCTTTCCTTACGATTCGTCACTGAGTACCAAATTCTTTAACGCGGGAAAAATTATACTCACAATCGGAGGCGGAAAGAGGGTAGTTGCCGTAGGAGGTGGAAGCAACGGGGTAGTATGCTGATGAACGTGAGTATGCTGATGCTGATGATGATGCATCTCCGTCCTGAGATAAGGTGGAGGTCCAAGATTCCCAACGCCGACATTGACGTTCCTATCTTGAGACGCCAAAAATCTATTGTCAAGTTCTCGCCTCAGCAGGTCCGTTTGACCTGTAACATGAGTCACCCCTTGTCAAAATTAGCAATCCCTTCGAAATAAAATTTCGTAAACCATTTTTCAATTCTCAATCGGAGTTGATTTATAAACTTACTTGTTTGAAAGAGAGACTCGGCTGAGAAGGGATTGGGATTCGAGGTCGGCGGAGGAAGCGAGGGTAACGAGGTATGAGGACTCGAACTGGACACTGGTGGCGGTAAGGGTGCTGCGAACATCGGTGGTGGAAAGGTGTGCATTCCTAGTGGCACCGGGGGTGGCGTCGGCCTCGGAACAGACGTAGCCGTCGCCGGTGATAACTGGGAGGCCGCGCTGCTACTAAAAATGTGAAATAGTCGATAGGACAAAATTCCCATGCGAAGGAGTATCTTTCGATCGGAGAGAAAGTAATATATAAGACGATATTCTCACCTGATCCACCCTTGAGCCTTGGAGTAAGCAGGTAGACTAGAATTGGCTGGGGAGGACGTGTTTGGCACACTGACGGGCGTTATGCTGCCTCTGCTTAGGCTACTCACGTTGCTGCTGTAACGAGGACGACTTTTATTACGAGGAAGTAGAATCAAAGGATAACTATAACGGAAAAAGAGGAAAAGCAGAGAGAGAAAATAGAAGAAACAAAATTCTCATTTCGTACCTATAGCTGTCACGTTCCCGATTGGGACTGTGCCCGCGAGGTGAATTGTTATTCCTCCCGGCTAGAGAACACGCCACGATGTCACGGTGCGCGACGGTATTCGCGGTGGTAACTGTGTTCGTGATCGTCGAGACGCACGTCGTCGTTGCGGCACTGAGGGGAGTGTTACTGTGATTGACGACGCTACTTCCTATCGTCTGTTTGGATATATTCGTACAGGGTGAGGCCCTGCTACCTCTCTGAAAGCATAATACAAGTATTAACGAAGACGAAGAGTCATCGACAGTCCGCGAAGAGGTTTATGACCACGAGGAAGACTCACCACGTCCGCCCGCGAGGATGCTGAGTGCGAGGGCGACGGTACGGCTGGCGGAAGGTATGGGCTGTGATTGAGAGCAGTGTAGGGCGTATAGAGAGGTGGATAAGAGGGTTGTGTTTGGGGATAGGCTGCCATTGGCAATGGGGGTGGATAACTCGTTGTCGCCGCTCCGTTGGACGGTGCTGCAGGAGTCACACCAAGGCTGGCCACCGCGGGACTAGTTGTGTGGCTCGACGAGACAATCGGCACGTTGGGAGGATGTAACGCGGGTATCGTCGTATGCGGCTGCTGGGGTAGCGAAGGGGCTGGTAGAGCAGGGGATGCTGGCCGCTGCTGTGGAGCTATTGCACGTGGATTCGCTGCCAGTGGACTAGTCATCTGTAAAGACGAAATCAAAATTTTCTTACGACCTTCATATCTATCTCCATCCCTCGAAGAAGATCATTCGAATAAAATAAATAATACTTACGGGTGGTTGGGATATGTGAGGGGGTAGCGTAGGACTGGGTGGACTTGGCGCTGTCGGAACTGGCGCAGTGGCAGGCACAGGGGGTGGAATCGGTGCAGGAGCATCCGTCGCGGGATTTGAAATTTGCCCACCCGTATCCGGTGGGGATCCTCCTGCTCCGTTCGCAGGTGGCAGCACGTGTGGCGACGAAGACGGCAACTCGTCTGAAATTATAAAATTATCTCAATTACAATGTCTGCGATCAGACTGCTCGTACGTCTGGATTACTTACATTTACGTGCAATGGGTGGTGGGGTAGAAGATTCAAAGAGTATCGACTCTGCGTCCGAGCCCTGAAACATTAAATTGTCAGTAACCTCAAAACTTCAAGAAAAATTATTATCATAGGAGAAAAAGGGATTGTCGATCCAACCTTACACACCTTATCGTCTTCTCCTTCACTATCACACTGTAAAGACAGTAACAAAAATTCAATTAATACTTTACAATTACAAAAACCATGAAAAAAAAAGACTTACGTGAAAACTTAATTTCCACTATACTGATACTCACGATATAACCTTTACCGGAACTGCAATGACTGCTAGCCTGCATGGAACAAGAAAGATTGATGATTGAGTATCGTTACAAATCGATCAACCTCTCGGTACTCCTGTACCGAGAGCGCACTCGTTAAAAACAAACAATAAGGACAAGCGCTACTAGAACTACGGTACTGAGCCAGGAGCATCCTCTGTTCCTCAACGACAGGTCAGAGAGAGATAGGATTAGATAAAAAATATAGGAAGCTTCTCCGAAAATTCTTTCCTACAATACCGACATTCATTTTTGGACGATTGTAATTGGACTCGCATAGAAAAACTATTGTACCTGTCATCGATAATTTAATAAATCCTTCTTATTTTATTCAATCATTTAATCCTGTGTCGCCCAAGTTCTTAAAGACGCCAGCCCCGAGTACTGACCTACATCCCATTTCGTACACTCGTAAGGGGTGTACGAAATTGCACTACCGTTAAACGTCAAAATATATTCATACGAGACACGACAGCAGCCGTTTGGCAAAGAGCATACATATCCAAGTATAAGCGTAATAGCTGACAATTACAAATGATGCTCTGTCAATATCTCGTTATCTCTTTTTATTAATTACCGGATAGATATCCGTATCAGCTTATTAACAACGATATTTCCAATTGCCTGGTTATGCAACATTTACAACCGCAGCGAATCTTCTCGTAGCAACTCGCCCATTTAAATATAGTAATTTCAATATTCTCTTTCCCAAGATCTCTCCAAGCAACTCGACCCAACTGTACCCGAGGACCACTTACATCGCTGAGATGGTCCCTGGAACTGTCGGCGTCCTGGCAATCCCTAGGTATTCCAGGTCCGTGCAATTGTTCAGACGCTCGTCCACTGTCGTCACTCGTACCCGCATCTAGGCCCTAAAAATAAAAGTCAAGTAATATAATTTTACCAGAATAAATTCTCTGAGAATTTTTTTTTTTTGACAACTGATAATTAATAGCCGTATTAAAATTACCTGATTGAGCGTAGAAGGCGTTAGAATGGAATTATGTGTATAATGGTTGTGCTTTATGTGATTCTTAATGTGGTGCTCGCTGTGCCGATTATTCTGTCCAGTATCGACCTTGGGCTTTTCATCAACTATCGACAGCAAGGTATGTAGCTTCTTCACATTGTTCTTCGCAGCAAGCTTTATTGCACTCTGAAAGCATCGAGAGAAGAAAAACTTATTAGTGGATTATACAGATACAAGTAATCAAATCGCAGATTCCTGTTCTTTGACCTGACGATTAATAAAATTAATCGATAACAAGGAGCGCCGTATCGGGTAACCCCGATGAAAGAGAAGAATAAAGTAAAATCACTAGAATTTTCTAAACTCATCGATTTCCCTCGTTCAAAAGGATTTCGGTCGATCAATCGTGAAGAAAAATACAAAAGAGCCAGGCGCAGCACAAAATATCGACAGTGTTTCCATTATTCTGCGGTAGAACAAGACAAATGAAGAAAGATAAAGTTATGGGTAGGATCGTAGGAGCGAGAGAGAGAGAGAAAACAAGGTATTCGCAAAGTATTGGTGCCGTGCACGAATGCAGCAGAGCAGCAGTAGAAGGGATAGAGTACGAAGCGCGGACAGAGCGAGAAGGAAGAGATGAGGCGTGCAAGGAAGAAGGACAGAGTGAGATTAAGAGAGAGAGAGGAGAGAGAGAGAGGAGAGAGAGAGAGAGAAAAGACATTGACCGAAGAGCCGCGCGGCGCGACAAGGCCTCCTATGCTCCGCGTTCTGGAAGCCAGCTGGAAGGAGCTAAAGAAGCCTTCGCAATGCCAAAGAGAGCTCCGATAGAGTCTCTGGATGTGCAAGAGAAAGAGAGGATCCGATGCAGCCTGTCGTTTGCTCTCAGTCCCTTCGTTGACCCGAGCTCCTCTGGTTGGTCGCGAGTCGATCGGTAGTTGAGGACGACACGAATTGCATTAGAAATAGGCCCTAAGGATTGCTAATCTCATTGAAGAGAAGAGACCTCGGAAACGCACGTGTACCAACTCAACAAGGTATAAATGGCAGTGACAAATGAAAAAATGTGAAGGTCTCTGGGAAAACGAAAAAAAACAACTATTTTTTTGGGGCTCGTATATAGAAAAGGAGGACCTTCAGCCACGACCTTGATTCCTGCGGTTGCTCTTGGTTCGCCTTAAACCAGAATCGAGATAATGACCCACGGGACCTGAGCAGCACCCTAGGATTATTTCCTTCGGCGAATGGGAGGAGATGGCGGAATGGCCCCACGCGAAACTTACCACTCACGTACAAGCAGCGCAACAGCAGGCTCCTTCTGTCCCTTTGCACGAGCATGGAGGAAGATCGCGTAGCTGGAGGCTCGGAATCCCGAGGAGACCCGAGGAGAGAGTAGAAAACGTTTTCTTCCTTCGTTCCATCTTATATGTCTCTATCTCGCTCTCGCTCTCGCTCTCTATCCTATCTTATATACTAAAACCCGAACGTAGGACGCTGCCACGTATACAAGTTTCTGCACGATCGGACTTTAATCGTGCGTTCTCGTTCTCTCTCCTGAGCCTCCAGGTGCTACTTGAATTCACCGACTGTATCTACGAACGTACTTATTTCAGACAGGTAGCTCAGTAATTGCACAGTGTGAGATATTACGAAATATCGAAAATTCGAATCAATAATATCGATCGTATAGATCGATTGGACCGTTTTTCTTGCGCGCGATAAGTCATCGAGTGGAGAAGATGAGACAATTGTCCATATTTGCAAAAAAATGATGGCTGATAGTGAATCAGAAAGAAGAATAGGACCTGGACTGGCTCCCTTGTCAAATCGTGGATATATCACAAATTTGTATAGCAGTATATAAACGTGTCGAGGATGTCTTATCTAATCTGAACACGGACGATCGTTCAAAGAGAAGACTTATCCCAAAGTAAACAAAGATTCGCGCGCAGTGTGTTGCCGAGGGATTTTGTTTGGTCTATAAATTAGTAATATTGGGGAAAGTGACATGTGGTTGTTAAGTTAAATAGATCGAATGTATAGTTGAACAGGTCAGGTTAACGATGTTTCGGAATCTATGAAGAATTTTAATTGAAACATTTTTACTGTAGGGTCGGCCGATTACGACGTTCAGGAGACACGAGGAAAGGGTCACGAAATGTAGGAAGAAAATGAGAAACTGGGTCATTCTCTGATGCAGGTGCAGGGGTAGTCATTTTATGCGAGAATCTACTGCCCGGTTGCGTCCATTTTTTTAAAATAATGTTAGGACTTACCTTAAAATAAATTTTTTTTTACAAACATACAAAATCCGTAGCTTCAATAAAAATTCTTTGCGCAAGTACGAATTTGTGTGTAGGCACGCTAACGGGTTTGCCGTAGCAGTTGGATGTGAAACATAACCTATTTGCGGTATATACTCTTTAACAAGGACAATCGGATAAGCCTCGTGAACGTATTCAAATTATTGGACACCGTGGAAATGTACAGTCCGAAATAGGAATGCGTGCCTAGCGTGCTCAGGCTGGCTTAACGTTTCCGGGATTTCGGTAATACTAGCAACGGCAACGGGCGAAAAGTAAAAATACAGGGGGACCCAGGTCGGCACAAAAGAACCACTATCGGGGCCCGAGGAGGGACGGTAGAATCAGAAAAAGAATGCGAGAGAGAAAGATGGAAGGAAGGAAGGAAGAAAGAAAGGAAGAAAGGGCGCGTGCGTTAGTCCTGGGTTATTTATTTCGGCGACTCCTTAAGGTTAGCGGCTGTTGCGAACAGCAGGCAGCAGCGCCAGAATGCCGAACAATGAACTTTCCGTAGAGGAGTAAACAATGCACCTCTCGATGGATCGTAAAGATTCCTTCCTTGCCTCCTTACGTTTACGTGATCCGAATGCTACGGACGTAAACGCTTTAGCGATTGTTAATTCCCTCGAACGTACATAATATACACGCACGCAAATCTCTCCTCTTGGCGACGATGCACTCGATACTGGGATTAAAACTCCAGAGCCGACAAAGACAACACTCGACTCTTTTGGTGAGAATGGACGCGAGAGTTGATACTCGTGGAATAAATGGAAAAAGCTTGGTTTAACAGTTCGCGTGTAGCATCCAGGGCAGTACTGTTTGTTACCGCGAGGGTGCATGCTCTCTACTCTCCTGGATTACGATAACGGACAAGAAGGAGATGCGAAGAGATCAGGTCGGGTCGGTGGAAGTGGTGGTAGAAGTAGGAGATAGTGCGAGTACCGGGTCCAGGAGGAGATGGAGGAGATGGAGGAGATGGAGGAGAAAGGAGAGAAGTAGCAGCGTGTGTGAGAGAGAAGACTTCGAAAGGAAGGAAGGAAGGGACAGTAACCCCGAGGCCACGCGTGTTGTGACAGGAGGTGGAAAAGAGAGAGAATGAGAAGATGGGCGACAAGAGGAGTGGGAGTAAGAGGTGGTAGAAGAGGAGATGAGTAGAGCAAAGAGTAGAGAGAGAGATAGAGTAAGAGAGGAGTGGGGGAGGGAGGGGGGGAGAGCAAGCAAGAAAAGAAGAACTTACCTCGAGCTCTTCGTAGGAACGAAAGGCGAGGATAGCAAAACCGTCGATAATGTCTTCCTCAAAGGGAGGTTCCTTTTGCGTTACAGAGGCTAGGGAGGACTTCTTTCGTGGCCTAGGTGGTCGCGGGGGTCTAGGAGGTCTTGGAGGTCTCGGATGGCTATCCCTCGGGTGACTACCCCGAGGAAGTCCGAGTGCCAATCCTCCGGGATCCTCGTCCTCACCGCTATGGCTGTCCTCCTCGTCGGGTCGTTGTCTCTGCTGCTGTTGCTGGTGCTGTTGCTGTTTCGCCGTGGCCAAACTCTCTCTCTGGGCTAGCATACGCTGGGCTCGTTCCCTTCGGCGATTTCGCTGATTTCTCTGTTTAGCTTCGATCTCCATTTCGTCGAGGGACTCCAGTGTCGGCTATGCAGCACCTACACCTTCTCCTCAACAGAAGACACGAGCACGCAACACCACACTGTTCCACATAATCCAAAAAGGTCGCCTGACTGTTCCAGGGTATATCCTCGACGTATTCCTATCCACTATGCACTCGCGCACATCGATCGCACGCGCTAGAGTCTGCCGTCCGTGGAAGAGACACGGCACACCGTTCGGATAACTCCTTCGACTCGTCGAACCAACTCAACGTCGCTTCTTGCACGGCTGGAAGGCTGGCTCACTGGCTTGGCCCCTGCACTTATTCTCTTTTTTACTTGCTCCAAGGATATCTCCTTGCGCTATCACTCATTCGCTTTTCACTTTATTTCCTACCCCTCTTACTCTTTAGTAGCTAGCTCACTGACTCCGTTTTATCGTTTCCGTGGATTCTCGTACGCACGTCGACAGGCAGGCAGGCAGGCAGGCAGGCAGGCAGGTAGGCAGGTAGCAGACGGACAAGACTAACAGGCAGACAGACGAATAGACAGGCAGGCAGCAGACAGCAGGCAGGCAGACACGCACGCACGCATTCACGCACGCACGCACTTCTTGGCCGGTTCACCGATCGAGCTGTTTCATCGTCGCCCAGCTCGCGGCGGTGCTCGTCGCCCGAAACCGGGCACTATCGCCATTGTCCCACCGCCGTAGCGCCAGATGCACTCGAAGAGGGCACGTAGACCGATTGTTTGGAATGGCGGATCGAATGGACACGCACGGTTGGCGCATCGTGTGGTAAAAATGGCCGCGACCTGCCCGCACACCGCCCGTTCCAAGGAGATATATCACAGGCCGACCTGAGCCCCGAGCTCCAAGCCCAGCATCGCCACCCCCTTGAGCCGATTATCTTTTCACAGGACACGCACCACTCTTTTCTCTCTCTCACTCATTCACTCTCTATCCCTCTCTCACACTCTCGCTCCTCTACTATGCACGCCCTAATTGCCGCACGCACCGTCGTGATTTTCCAAGCTCGCACCGCGCATTCTGTCACTGCGAGCACTCGCCACCACCAAGAACATGGCGTACGCTCGGACTGCCTGAAGAGACCACCAGTGACAAGGGGCATAAGCAGGGCCACGGGTATAACGCACTCCTTCTCACTCTGACACACTCTTCGACAACTCGGAAACACTCCTGCACTCTTGCCACAGATGGCTACACACTCTATACGCTCTCGTTCCTCTTCGTTCTTGCCAGTCCTTGCCTCTC
The DNA here is from genome assembly GCA_030142635.1 of Trachelus troglodyta. Taxonomy (NCBI): domain Eukaryota; kingdom Metazoa; phylum Arthropoda; class Insecta; order Hymenoptera; family Cephidae; genus Trachelus; species Trachelus troglodyta. The sequence continues at coordinate 80,358 of JARQTJ010000011.1, forward strand.
GATCACTCTCGATACCTCTCGGCACTACCTCTTGCGCTCGCTACTGCTTCCCAGTGCCTGCCCCGACGATTCTTCCACCCTGGATAATTCCCTAGATTATACTTACAGGTTAGGCCACCCGTCGGAAACATAAATCCCTAGATATCACGGAGGACGTTGTCCCATCTTGCGGCAGATGGCGCTGTGACACTTTCTTTTAGTCGTTTCCCGAATGCACTGAATACCATGATTCCTCTATTTATAAATGGTTTGAGATTCGTTATCACCATCGATTATTCTACTACGTACCAAAGTATCTATTGATTTCTTCTTGTTCATCTGCTAAATACGTTTGAACATCTTTTTTAAATACGATGTTTACGCATATTTCGATGGCGCATACACATTTTTTTCGTGCTACTACGTGAATTGCTCCGATACCTGAACATGCAAATCGTTCCGTGAAATCAAATCATAAATTCGATGTTATTGCTAAATTCCTTGCTGAAAAAGGGCCAGTTCTCGATAAACTCCTAAGCCACTTTTACAAACACCTCTCCACATTCTGCGGAGACTGGTCGACGTCGTATTTTAACGAGTTGCGCAGCCGTCTTTGGAGATCCGCACGTTTCTGGATCCATATAGGTACGCCTGTCCGAACGTCTCGATCGCGTGGGCTACCACCGACTACCTACATGCATATCTGCCGTCATCTCAGTATCAAGAGGCACAATGTCCATTTCATTTTCTCACTAAAAACAAACGTTAAGGCTAAAAATATCCGTGGTAAACAACTTAAATTACCACGAAATTGCAGCTAACAGGCATAACATAGGAATACCAATGTATCAACCACTTTCAGTATCCATTACTTTTCATAATTTTCACTTTACCTTGAAGGCAGAATCGTCCACCGACAATTCCAATTACAACTTCAACATCGTGCCTGCCAACTGGACAACGGAAGAGTAATTGTAACCTCTTCTGACCCGCTGACCGATTTTCCTAACTGAAACCAGTCACAACAGCCAACTGGATATCCCTGAATCGTTGTCCCTGATCGGACATGCGACCTTCTCAAAGGAAGGCAACCACCTACAAAGTTGCCGGTGCGCCTATAGTACGTACGTATTTACACTCCCAGGTGAGTGTACGTAGTAATACAGAGGCAGACTCCGTCGTCTCTATACCTTCACCAACAGAAACAACACACAGAAGAAAAATCGGCCGAGCCTCGGACGCATTCGCCGGTCTGCTCGACGATCTCTCCTACTACCTCGTACAGCACAGCCAGGAACTCTGTTAGAATTCTGCACTCCGGACAGTCTCGAACTCAGTCGAACTGTCGACAGCCAAGAGTCGCGCGTGTCCGACAGGCATACCTTTGTCGTAGAAAATAATACGACAGGAGTACCGTGTGATTTTATTGTGTTTGATACAATCGATAGTAATCAAGAGTGAGCAATAGTTTTCGTGAAACTTCATCGATCCAATATACATACAATTGACAGCTATACAATTTGAATAGTCACACTTTTCATTAAAATAATATCATTGATTGCAGAGGACTTTTTTAAATCGATTGGAAATATTTATAGGTAAATTACATCCAACAGATTTATTTTCTCATACGGATCATAGAGCAAAATGGAGTTTAAACGAGTTTGATACGAGTAAATAGAAATTGTAGGAAATTCTTCGGAAATGACATTTTCGTTGATTGGCGCGCCTATCAATGTACGTTAAATTCACGTCTCGTGGTTACTCGAGCGAATGAATTTTCCTCGAGGAAATTACAAAGAGTCCTATTGTCGTGTCGCGTTATGTAACGAGCCGCGAGAGCGATGAGAATCTTCCCAGTGCATAATATTACAAAAGTACCGTTTTCGCGCTACGCCAATCAACGATTCGTAAAGGCGATTCTCAAAGACAATACTTTCCATTAGTCACTACAAGTACCATAGGTCGTCACGGAGCATATCCTTTTTCGTTCTCGTATTTTCCATCGTGAAAACGCATCTGCGACCTAACCTCGCCTCCCGTCGCCTCTCATTCCGTTAAATGAACGCGCTCCTATATTTTTCATTCAAAATGGCGACGGCCTTGATGATTTCACGTGGTGTATAGCTGCTGCACCTACTTCTCCACTATTCTACCCACAATATATTCTACTATCTTACCTCCCAGTCTCATCTCCAATTGTCCCGAACCCTTGTCTTACGTTTCATTACTTATTCCACGTTTCAGCCGTGGCTCCGTATACGGAATAAATCCTAACCTCGCTTATGTGAATTCTTTAACGAACGAGGAAGACGATACCCGTACCAGTGTCACGAATAGTACAACGGTAAACAATCGAATAGTAAATCCACAGAACAATAGACAAAACGTCAAAGAGAAGTGTCAATGAAATAATTATCAGAGTATACGATACGTACTCTTCGGTGTGTTTAACTGTAATGGTGAAATGTCACTCTGGGTTTGGAAATGCGTCTGCTTATGGACACGCATATATGACGCATCCCTGACGTCATTCCAGGTATAGGAGGTACTTTATAGAAGACCCGCCAATGCTGAAGCAGGATGGATGTGCTGGTAGAGAGTGAAGAGATCAGAATAAATAGCAAGGAAGGATCATCAAGGGATTTAACCATTGTGGTGGGGAAGGCACGCGCGCCTTATTCAAACCGCAAGGACGTGTTTTCAAATGACTAGTCATAGACACACATCCTGCCTTCTGTGTATATATATATATTAGTAGACTATCCGAAGCTATCGTATTATCGTATCACATCCCATATCGAGTGCGACCACAGGCACTCGCGTCCTTCGACTTCCACGCAGAGTCCATACGCAATCGTCTTTATGAATTATACACGACTTGGCTGCCCAAACGGGTGTCTGCTACTTCGATATGTCGCCGATCCTCCTCCGCGCACTGGCCAAGCCTCTTTTATAGGCTTTCGCGGAACCTTTAAAACTCTGGCATTTATAACAGCCTAATTTATTTATATGGACACGCGATCGCTAGGAATTAATCAATTTGTACAATGACCATGTCGGGTAACTCGTTAAGTCAGATACGCGAGATACTGATTTTAATTGAGTTTTATGTTTCTTCCATTACAGAACACTCGTTTAGTATGAAAGAATGATGGAGGTGATATCAAGTCGTCGTTACGAAGCTCGTCCACCTGCCAATGTTCATTCTGGAATTCTTGTGAGTTTTTAATGTTGTTGTTCTTTTGTTGAGGAAAGCTTAGTTTTGAGGTTATGCTATTGTCTCGGGAGGGTCGTGAATCGAGGTTATGTCTGATTAGTTTTTTTTTTATTACCTTTCAAAGGAAGTGGACTGATATTACCTCAGACTCTTTGACGTTACGACATTCGTTTAGCATGATGTCACTCTCTGGCAAGATCTTTGCGACAAGTTACTTGTTACCGGTCGATATTTGATCTTTCATTCGTTTTAATCGGTCGGATTGGTATTAGATGTGATTATGGATAATGATATTATTGTTTAATTATTCAGGTCGATCCTGAGAACTCTGTGGCTACCGTAAAAGAAGGTATGGTACAATTTTAAAACGATTACGTATAACTATCGAGGCGTTGTCGAGACGTTTCGCGGAAGTCTTGCAAAACGACGAATCTGGGTTAAAAGGATGCTCGTTTCCGGTTTTCAGAGGAATGGGAGACTCGAAAGAAGAAAGAGATCACGACGACGAGACAGATAGAGACCAGGGTGAAGAGGCAGGTCGTTCTCGAGGATGGCGAAGTCGTCGTAGATTCCGGTCCTCTGGTAACGACCAATACCACAGAGGATGTGGAGCAGCAAGAACACACCACTCAGGAAGTGAGTTTATCAGTAGATCGCACCACTGACCGGATGTCTGCTTGTTTTCCGATAAAAGACAATTTATCGATTTTAATATATTTCTCAGCGTCGCACAACCGGCGACGATCCAAAGGAAGTGGAATGGCCAACCGGAAGTGGCGATGGGGTCGTGCAAAAGGAGTCGAACGAGACCGTGGTCCGTAGTCGGGAAGAAGTCGAGGAACGTCTGGAGACTGAAGATCGGCAACAACTCGGTGACATATCTGACGAGGTACAGCATCGTTAATTAGGTCCATAGAGACCTGAAAATAAATTTAACTCACTCAAACCGTACGACGTGGTGAAATCCAACGAGAAGTAGTTAGTTTCTTTGTAAGGTGTTAAACGGTCCCGGCAGTGCCTGTGGTACGGGATACGGACCGGGGATTGGTCCATGGAAGAAAGTGGGTTCAAGTGGGAGGGAAACAGGGTCCAGAGGAAACTCAGAGAGGATAAATATATATATATATACACACCAAGCAGATACATTGCGAAAGAGGGAACAGGTACGCAAGTACACGGAGAAGCGGAATCGTACAGATACACGAGGAGTAGTGATCGGTAGATGCCCGCAGCGACGTATGTTGTGTGTATATATATAGATATATACAACTGGGATTCTATAGGAATGGTATAGTGAAGGGAAGGGAGTCTGTAATCGGTAGGTGCGTTCAAAAGAGAGAGCACGAGAAGAGAGAGAAAGAGAGGCACAGAGCAAGAGAGACGAGAGAAAACTGATCTCAACTTGCTCTCCCTTCACCCAATGGCGAAGAAGGAGCAAACCAAGATGCGACCAGCCAGTCACAGCTGGGTCACGCGATTCATCTGACTCCGTCTCATAGAAGGTTCCTCGTGGTATCCATCATCCACTTCCTGTTCCTAAGAGCCTTTATACTTGACAAAAGAATTTTTGTGTACCTGGGACAATATGTGATCGGTCAGGATAAGAGAGCTGATGAGGAAGACTGGGATTCTGATAATCGACAACCGACGATTCCCTTTTATCTATAGGTTCGTTGTACTTTCCCGTCTCATCTTACTTATCTTCTATCTTTCATCTAGTCGTCATAGATACTTTTGGTATTTTAAATTATTCTGGTATTATCGTTTATCTCTTATATCACTTCTGATCGGCGGACACGTCTAAGAGTAAGGAGTCGAGGTCGGTTTGCATGTACTATCTTTATATATATGTATAAAAGAAAAAAGAACCAAAGGATGATTGGAGGGAAGGTGGACGAGCCGGTTCTGCTCCTTCTGTTTCGTAGGAGGAGAATTCATACTCGTATCTCCGTGGCAGCTCTGCGACGTAACGGACTGTTAATTGTATCAGGATGGGAGAGAATGAAATTTGTATTTTTCATTGTCCTCCAGGTGTACCTGAGGGCGATAAAGAGCAACAGAGGTGATCTGAGGGTGGCACTGGCAGAGTCCTCGAAGCAGCTGGTACCCCAGTCGGGACCGAGAGTTCTCCAGCACACGACCAAGACGAACAAGGTCGTGGATACGGAGAAGAAGCAGGAGAGGAGAGAATTAAAAGCTGACGGACTTATAATCACTGAGACTAAAGAGACGGTGGAGCACGAGGAGGTTAGACTGACTTCCGGTGTAGTGGAAGCAAGTGTAACGAAAGTGTCATTAGTTATTGATTTGTGAAATCTTCTGTGATCCTCTAGATCAAGGACGACGAGTTACCCGAGGACGGCGCTGGTGCTGATCAGGATAGCGAATCCGAGACCAGGAAGGAGAGCTCTCAGAGGTTTATTAAGAAGAGGGACGAGGACGTTGTCGATTACGTATCTGGCGGTGAAAAGATCGGGCGAGAGATGAGATACGTTTCTGAGACCACGGAAGGTGAACGTATCGGAGATTGGCCACCACCTCCGACGACGATGCGCACCACCCGTTTGCACAAGCACTCTGGGTTCCCTGGAGATGGTTTGCCAACTGCGAGGAAGGACGCTCTTACGAAAAAACCTTTGGACCTTGAAGAAGAGGATGAAGCCAGGAAGGTCGAGACCTCTAAATGGCTTGAAAGTCACTTTGGTAGCGAATCTCGATCATCACATGGATCATTGGAGCCTGATGAACCCGTCGTGCAACCTGGTACGAATACCAGTTTTATAAACGTTACCATGAAGTCCATGCCGATTCAGGGTTCATCCAGGGATCGTGATTACCAAAATTCTAGTCGACCTCATCATAGAACTTCCGGTAGAGACTCGAATTCACCTTCTGGGTATTATCATGGCATCAGCGAATGGTCAGAGAGATACCAGGGTGCAGGTAAATTTCATATTTTATGTTCTTCAACGAATAAGGATGTCAAAACTGTATATTGATAATTATAAAATATGATTTTTCATAGAAAAACAAAACAATCATGTAAGGACTGCCTCGCCTCTTCAATATCCGGTGGAGTCGCCTTCTAAGAATAATTCATATGCTCATGAGAATGTGAGAAATCAAATGGAGTCCTCGTACAGTCGTAGCTACGAGTCAAATCGACGGCAGCAGGAACATCAGGAACCGGTACAGCGCACAGGCACACCATCCCCACCGCTTCGACGAAGGAACAGGGAGCAGGTAAGGACCGAATTGAAAGACATCGTTAAAAGAGTTCATCATTAATAGTTAATTATATTAGTTTGCTGCGCGTATCGAGGAGAAGACTAATTACGAGTCGACAGCAGGACGCACGGCTAGTCCGGTTCACGTTGTTCAGAGAACCTGGGAGAGTCGAAACCGTGATGTCCAGGGTCAGGTGCCCGAAGGTCCAAGATATAGTCTTCAGAAGACTCCGCCCCTGTCGAGATCTACTTCGCCAACGGTAGTTGCGTCTACGCCAATTAGACGGGACAAAAAGAACTTGGGAAGTTCAGTCACACCTAGAGAATCTAAAAGTGAGTGGTAATAAAAAAAACTATAATAAATTGAGAGGGAAATTACGTTAACGTCAAATACCAATGTCAATAATCAGTCTATTTAAAACTGTTTGGAATTCGAAAACCTATTTAAAGTCATAAATCTCGTTATATCTGCTAGCGGCAGGCCAATCCAAATACAAGATCGGCGAGTCCTTCCGTAAACTCGTGGGTAAATTACGTTCGGCGAGCAGCGAGAGAAAAAACAAACGTGGCGGCAGCAGCTCGATGTCTCAGCTTACGCAGACCGAGGACAGTTCAACGTACCTGCAGTACAACGTCATCGACAGGAACATACCCCTAGTGAGCGAGTATGCAACACAATCAAACGACAAACCACCCGAGCGACCACCACGTTCCCCGAAGACACAGAACAAGAGTGGCAAGGTTACAAGGACCATAGAAAGTCAGGAGCAACAATGGCAAAGGGAATCAGGACCTCCAGTTCATAGGTATTACCTGGGTGAGGATCCCTTCGGCGGTAGTATTTATGGTCGTGAAAAAGGATACAAAGACGCACGACCACCTGGGAGACACCGGAACGTACCGAGAGCCGCTATTGAAACTGAACACAGGTAAACTTAATTTACAATCAGGTTAGGTTAGGCTAGATTGCTTCATATTTTATTATATTCATGATCACCGATTCAAGATGCAATGTATTTTCTTCAGTGCCATGGAATCAAGCTCTCTCGGGAGGTTCAGCAAATCTACCAGCAGACTGGCTAACGAGTACGAGGGTGAAGAACATTTTCGTAGCACGCAGACGTTGCCGAGGAAACTTCATTATTACAGTCAGCCACGGCAGAACCAATCGGCGTCGCGGCGCCACGCCAATTTGAATTCGAGTCTTGTCGGTAAACAGGGAAACACACATTCTCCGTTACAGACGACATTGCGCTCCAATCAGAATCGACAATACGGCAGTATGATTAATATTTCTATTAAAAATACAGTGACTGCACCCAAGATCAGTAAACAGACGAATAATCAGGCTCCGGCAAAGCCTGAAAGAACGTACAAGTCCTCTTTAGCTCGCAGTAAGAGTTTTAACGTGGAAGCCAATACAAATGACGATCTGTCACCGTCCACGACCTACAAGTCGAACTTACATTTAAATCGTTTGGGCGAGACGCCACCTTTAAAGAGTCCTGGCATTCTTGCTAGTATCAGTCGCAGTAATAGGGATCTATTTAAAGGAGATAAATACGAGTACTGAAATAGCAATGGTATTTAGCGAACTCGTTAAAATTGATCCTTTTCACAGAAAATGCATTCCGGGATGGAACATTTAGTTCCCTTCAGACCCTTTTGTATTACTAACGTTTAGACCTTTCTAGTTTTAAGTTATTAACATTAACACGAGAGTAATTTACACTTTCTAACTGCTGTCATTTTACCAGACTCATTGTCCAATAAAATTTCTCTTTTTTTGTTTTATATATATATATATAGATTATAAGAAATACGTTGTTCGGTTAATAATATGAATACTCGTACTTACTTTCTACCTCTCACTAATTAATGCTTGCTTTAACGATGCCTGTGAAGTAATATAATAGGGCGGAGTGATTCGCTTGAGAAGGGCATTCCGGTACAGTTTATTATATTATGACTTCAGCATTAAATGGTATTTATTCTACAAGGCATTTATTTCGTCTTCTTCTTTCTCGTCTCGCCTCGTGAGACTATTCGAAGCTTCTTCACAGCGAGGATCAAGATAATTGCGTTAACGATGTAATTGCTCACACACACGACGCAGATGTCATTCAGTAAATATAAAATACAAGCCAGGTAAACACTACTGATATTCGCAAGTATTCCTAAAGCTAACAATGCAAGTGTGCTCGAGTAATAATTCAAAGTACCTGAAAAGAGAGGGAAAAGTTATCTACCTAGAATTCATATTTTTATCATGCATTTCATAACGAACTAACCTACCGAGTATTAAGACCGTGAAATAAAAGATCAGACCGTAGATACTATTCGGAGCGTACAGTATAGAATCCTTTGGAATAAGTCCAAATCCTTTTCCGTATCTGAAAAGAAACGTATGAATAAGTCATTCGGTTTCTCCGGAGCCGCCATTTTTTGTTCGACTGTGACCACAGCGCCACGCACGGCGTATTTCTGAAGCTTATGAAAAAAATTCTCTCCAGATGCTTACTTGGACATAAACGCCTTCGTGCAGCTCACGTGTTCGCTAATGTCGCACATTGCCTCGTACAAATTGTCTTTCTCCTTGGCGGTTTCTACTACGTATGCATAATACGCCAGTCCTAGTCCAGTTAGACAGGCTGATATCAATCCAGCATTTAAACTTCCGCAAGACACATGCTTCGCCATTTTGACACACTTTTTCCGGTTGGATACTTGTCAGGGAATAAAAGCAGGGTAAAACTTATCCGCCTCGAACGTTGTTTCCAGTTGTTTCCTTGCCGACTGACCTTTGCTATAGTGTTTGTCTACGAATGTGTAAAATGTAAGAGGGGATAATTATGGTCAGATACTATATTTTGATAAGAATTTTTTATGTTGGATTTGAAAGCTTTGATTGGTTTCGAATGTATACAGACTTTCGTTTGTAATTCGCTTGCGGTCACGCGAGAGCAAGATGCGATAACTTTCTGGAGGCTTTTGGAATATTTCCGCAATTCTGCGCAACCGCGATCGATTTTCTACTTTGAGAATAAAAGGAGTTTCGCTTGAATATTCAATGCTGTCGGTTATCTTTATGCATCGTGTGTATTTGATTGGAAACTGAATCGCTATCACCATTTATAATACTTAATATGTGTCTAAGGGTAGATTTTTTTCGATAGAATTTATTTTGCAGCTTGTAACTGTACAATACTTAATTCGTTTTTAAATTTAAAGGATTTAAGATCGAGAACGGTACAGCTATTAAAGTAAATGAAGGACGAAAAAAACTTGACGCGGTTACGTTCTTCTTTCGTGTGATAACCGCATCACGTTTCAAATGGCCACTTCTTATTTTACATTTGTTCCTGGTTCTTGCATTCCACTTTGTTTAATCTACTTGTGAACATGTCAAATGCAAAGGAACACTCGCATCTTATTCGATATAAAATATTAAAAAATAAAGTCAGGACTATTAATCGAAAAAGATTGAAAAGACACTTGTTATCTTAAAAGGAATATGTTTCGCGTTTAAATTCACGTGACTTTATGATTTAAGGATTTTTTCTATAGTATTGTAGTAATCTTTTCAATACCAAATCCAGGATGAGAAAAACAAAAGGAAGATAATCTTGTCCTTACGGATCAGCCTTACATGGACAAAGGTAGAGCCAATAAATATTGGTATATCTGAAACATAGGATTTACTCTTGAGGTGCCATTGCTCTAGCTTGAGCTTTTACTCGCTTCTCGTACTCCAGACGATTTTGACTGAAATAAATAAATTTCAGTTATAATACACCGCTTATGACCTTGCGCTTTTGTTCTCATTTATTTCTTAAATACCAATATATAGTGTAAGCTTCAGCCTGTGCTGGATCCTTGACATTGGGCTCGTTAAGTAAGTCCTGGATACCCAGAAGGATCTGTTTGATAGTGATAGCTGGTCTCCAATCCTTTTCTTCATCCAAGAGCGATAGACACACTGTTCCGGATGGATATACGTTAGGATGGAAAAGGGGTGGTTCGAACTTGCACTTTGGGGGACTCGAGGGATAATCATCTTTGAAGATCATGCGTAGCTTGTATAATCCACCTTCCCAGAAAGTCTGCCGATCAATAACAATACATTTGTCTTCTCAGTTCAAGCTTTTCGTGTTTGTTACTTACAGATTTCTTTCCTGGTATGGCACATTCCCAGCTCATCAGATTAAGTGTACCATCTGGATTTTTAGTTGGTCGAGCCACAAATCCCTGAAAGTGAATTATTAGTCACACAAGGACATTACGAAAAACTGTCCAAGGATTGACGCATTAAGATACTGATAACTTTCTATACAATATATTGGATCATTACAATTAAACAAAATTTCTTATGGTTTCAATACAGAAAGAAAGGTATAATCTGTATTAGTCTAAAAGTCCAAATATTTCTTCATAAAAATAATACTTACAAAAGGATGATCCTTCCTCCATGCTTTTCTCTCCTCCGCGAGTCTGGCAATTGCGATCCCTGACATTTCTACCCAAGAAACACGGAGTTCCGAATTCAGCTAAATGCCCGTGAAGATAACTATTTCAAAAAATAAGTCTTTCAATATAAGCAATTTTGATAACGACGCTACCGATTTCAAATGTTAGGTATTTCTTTTTGCATATAAGTTTGTGCAAGGAAAAACACTCTCCACGATAGAAGCGTACAATACCAAGTCAAACAGTCAAACAGAAATGGGAAACAGCGTTCTAAAAACTATACGAAACACAAAATCTGCGATTGCGCTGTACATGAAAACCCGGCATTAGGCAGTGTATAACGAGTATCTTTTATTAGTACCTGCAAGTCACCACAGTGAGGCACTGCAAGTTTATCACGTGACAAAGAAAAAAGGCGCTATCAGCATTCAATTCGTCATTGCAATTTTACATTGAAACATAAATTAAAGTACAGACCAGATATTTTAAAATTATTAAAATGTAAGAAAACAAAATTGTATCCCTAAAAACTACAAAAATTTATCATATTCACCAAAAATTATCTCTAATACGAATATATATTTCAACTTGATGTTTCGCGTATTATTTCGATTCCGCATAATTAAATTGTTTTTCGTTTCATTAAACAAAGGATAGAATTAACCACCGAGGAAAGTAATATTGAAAAACATAACATACAGAACAAACAAAAAGCAGAATGCCGCGTCTGCGCGCGAGCTTGCGCATTTTCGCACTATTAATTCGTAACGTACCGCCGCTGTTTACGATATGCATTACGTAGAACGTACCTGTTAGCATGGTAAATATTTAGTCGACATTCTGTTTCATTCTGAGACGGTCCGCACCACCTATCGAATCTGTGATATTCTTCTATTATTATTCAAAAACTATTTTTATAATCGTAAATCATTCGTATATCATCCTGTCTATATAAATATATATTCTATTGGATATAAAACAGTTTCATTTTTATAAAAACAAAAACTAATTTTGACACTGTCTAAGCAGCAATGAAAAAATACCACACCATATACATATATCTGTAAGTAAATACAAAAGTAAAAGAAATCTTCATTTATATGCCCGTTTACTACGGGTGCGTGTCGTAAAACCACCGAAATTTTATCCAATTCTTTGTTCTTCACTCTTTGCGCAAATGTCTTATCACGCAATCAGTCTACACAATTTACAATTATTAATCACTTAATTCGAAATCACGTTTCTCGGACACTCATCTGTTTCAGTCCACGATTGTTTTGCACCTATGGATCTCCTGATTAAAAACCAAGTTAATTGGTTAATTTTCTTAATTGATAATCGTATATAAATAAATAATAAAATTTAATCTTAATTCCCCAGTTTACCTACTTTCAAATATATTTTAAAAAGTGACCGAAAGATTTATGTACGTTAATTAAATAAATACTAATCTTGTCAAAAGATGCGCATGAGTTTATCGGGTTTCTCAGATAATCGTGTTCAGTCTTTGAATTTATATAATTTCACGTCTCAAAGTCATATGGCAAACTTTTCTTATATTTACTCTACGTGATAATGATTCTAGGCTTCTTGCGTAAGATAAAACTCTTTGAATTTCCATAAAAGCGACAATCTTGCTCAAGCACTCTTTAAGTAATGTACAAGACGATACTGCTGTAATCGGATGAAGTCACGAGTTCTCTTCTTCACCTGTTCGTCTGACGGTTCTCCTTGCTTTCTGTTGACACAGAGTTTAGGACTAATCAGATAATTGACAGAAACGTAATATATTTAAGGCTCTCAATTGAAAACTAAAGAACGATGCTATTTCACTAAGGCTGTACATTCAAAGTAGAATTATTTTCAAACTAAGCAACTTAATGATAAAATTTTTTAAAGATTTTTCAAAACTCAATCCCCTCTTACCATAATTAATCCCATAGTCGTTATATCTATTTAAAAGCTTCTGCACGCCTCTTGAGCAAATATAGTCACTCGTGACGTAAAGCTCAGTGCACACGTAGATATTACCCTTTTCCAAGATTCCTATAAGCATGTCCCATGACTCTTTTCAAAATTCCTCGTAAGCTGATCTCAAGTCTATAGCAATAATGTTCCAAGAATATAAACCTTCGAACTGCCATAAATAATGAACTCGCTCGAACGGCTATATTGGATTGGCTGAGAAAGAGAAAAATAAATGCTTAAGAAAGTTTGCACAACATCAATAATATCTTAGCGTCTCCTCCTCATATTATTGTGCTTAAGCGCACCACCTGAAGTTAGCGCGGCTATTTCATTCTTATGGTAAATTCATTTCAGGTGGTGCGTTTCAATAGGCCGTGGTCTTTAATCTTGTATCTATAGCACAGAGTGTCATATATATAAATATATCCATATACCTTGTGAACATGATATAGATTTTTTAACGTCGCCCACGGAAAATCTGAGTCTAATTGGGTAGGAGTAGACACGCTGTATATTACGCGGATGTTCCTTCAATTTTTACTATAAATTTGTTTCGTTGTGCTTGAAGCAATAATTAAATTATTTCAGGAAAATTCTCCTTGTCGTGGTAATAATTCAAAGTCTTGGAATTCTCGCAAGTAATAAGCATCTCTGCGAATTTCATGAAGAGCACTCTGACAATGATCTCGTTGGATGCAAATCAAAGGATGATGAACAGCATTTGATATGCATTGGTGGTCTTCATGGTAAATGGGAATCTGGGTAATGATCTATAGATCCTATACACATAGAGAGAGAGAGAGGGACAGTGGTTAGATATATTTACGAGTATTGGAAAAAGTCCTTTATGATATTATTTGTATTTTCTTATCTGTCAGTTCAAAAACCGTGCAAAGTCTCGTTCTGTGCAAATGGCCCGAGAGAATTTTGGATCCAGAAGAGGTTCTCTTGAAATTTCCAGCAGTGAAAAGGTTCAGTGTGCTGGCGAGTAACATAACCAAATTATCAAAAGTATTTCCAGCCGAAGTTCAGAATCTCGAGGTAAAACGTGCGTAAGCTTAATACAGTGTATTAATATTGAAGATTTTATTTCCGTCTTTATTTATACAGAAAATAGCATTGAGTGGCACGAAGCTAGAGTATTTACCAAGGGGAGCCTTTTTAAATTTATCAACACTAAAAAGCTTGGATCTCAGAAATAATTCTCTGCGTGAAATCGATCCGAACGATCTTGAAATAGCAACCCTTAGGAATATATATCTTTCTGGCAATCGATGGAAGTGTTCGATAGACAATCAATGGATTTTAAACTCACGGAGCGGATCCGTAGCCAGTCGAGTTATCGACAGGGATAAATTGGTCTGCTCGACGCCATTGGACGGTAGACAACTTCTTTCGGTTGTTGAGATAATTGTGGTAATTGAAGGAACGTTTAACCTATTTCTTGAATATTCATCTGAAACTGACAGTAATTACTTGGCACTGCAGACTCTAAAGGAAGAATGTCAAAGGACAAACTGCGACTGCGAATTGGTATACATCGCTGTGCGTTCCGGTGCGAAATTCAATAGACAGAAACGACTGATGGTATTCAATTCCGTAAACTGCAGTAACAGAGACGTAACGGAAATGCCAACTTTCTTACCGGCTAATACAACGACCTTGCACCTTTCAGGAAATAATGTAATTTATTCTAGAGTTAATAAATTAGTAATCCAATCGTTATTATATATTAGACATTTTTTTAGATCACTGATTTGACTCCGTTAATAACCAATCCAGTATATAAAGGAGTTATCGATATTTATTTGGATAATAATATAATCGAATCTATTGCTTCTCTAGAGGGATCCTATTGGCTGGATCATTTTCGAGTATTGAGTCTTCGCGGTAACAGATTGTCAGATGTGAGTATTAATTATTTATGTAATTAATAATATCCAGATGTTTCGGTTAACTCTAAATCCAGTGCATCGATACCAGTGCTACGTTCAAACTGTATTTTCCAAAGATTGATGTTTTGACTAATTAATTGGGTTGCTAATTATAAATCATGAGAATTCGATAAAATTATTTTTTAGCTTCCCACTTATGCGTTGGAGAACGCTTTGCTGCAAAATAGAAATGCAGCTTATATTCGTCTGGGAAATAATCCTTGGAGATGCGACTGTCTCTTCACGCCAGGATTTCAGGATCTTTTAATCAGATACACGAGCCTCGTTAAGGATGTGAACGACGTCAAATGTTCCAGTGTTGCTCAGGATAAAAATTCAAATAAGCAGGTGAACAGGTGGATTCCCAGATACGGATGATAAGTCCATTGGTAGAATTAATTTCGGATAATCCTGACTTATTGATAATATATGGTTATGGCTTTTCTTTGTATGTTGATTACATACGTCACGACGGTACACCTGTATTTTTCTTGGGTACCAGAAACTAAATATAGATTAAGGTTAAGCGTCGTTACCGATAGTTTGTCATTGCTCACGAGTCGTTAAGCTCCAACACGGGAAAATCGATGCAAAATCTCTAATATTTGGTCGATATCGATTTGCGCTTAATCTTCCTTTTTTATTTTATTTTTTTAGATACGTGATCTTACGAGAACAGCCATCTGCATTCCGCCGGATAGTGAACATGGGCTGCAACCGTTGGACATCTTGAATATTGTGATGGTCTTTTTGATCTTCTTTATTCTTGGAAAACTTTTATACGATTATTGGTTCTTCAAGAAGACAGGACAATTGCCGTGGATCGTTACCAAGATACCGTAAAAATTCTAAAAGATATTAAAAAAGAGTATTTAAGTCATCGAACTAACAAGTGTGTTCATATATATATGAATTTGAAAAAACGATCAAAGTATAGTCTTCCAAAATATTGTGTATAAAATATTTTAATGTGACGTATCCTCATCGAACGACACTTTTGCGATTCTATTTGTATGTAAATATATAGATATAGTAGGAGTGATAAATAATTAGTTTCCGCTGGAAGGATTTTTGGAAATTTTACGATGCTTTTGAATCAGAGCTTTGGCTGCCTTTCTTCTAGCGTCCACTACACTTGATCCAAAACCTAAAACAGTATGGCGTGTGCTTAAAGTCTTTATGAATTAAAAGAAAATTAAGAAATATAAGTTTAATACCACGAGAAATGAGATCGAGTGCTCTACACGTCACATTGTATTTCAAACCACCTAGAATCATTTTCTGATTTACGCTGAAGATCGGTTCCGGAGCTTTTTCCTTTTCGCAGAGTCTATATAATTTAACAACGTTACTGGCCGAATCACTGCTAGCGATGGATTCATCCCCGCTGCCCTATGGTAGAGGATAACGTGGAGTTGGCATAAAGGTATCAATAAAACAGAAGAAATACCTGAGCATCTATCTCATTGGTTTTTGAATTTTTCATTCGTTCTGGACTTTGATCTTTAAATACTCCATCCGGTTCACTTTCGCTAACCGATAATAAGACTTCCGGTTCATTGACAGTTCCTTCCATGAGATTTTTCTTATTAGCTTTCAGTTCAGCATCATTGTGTTTGCTCGTATCAACTACTTTGCTGAGTGTAGAAATTGTTTTGACACGTGTCAATGCAGGATCTTCCTCTTGAATATCCTGCACAGTCATTACCTGCTGCAGGGGATTATTTTTCGACGAAAAACACTTCTTCTCGAGCTCCTTAGAATCTTCTCTTTTCTCATCAGCAGAAGCGGGGGGTGCACGATGATCTTCCTGATCTTTGTTCAATATCAAAGCACTCTCCGTAGTTGGATAAAGACTGTCCATAACCCCCTCACCCACCACTTTGGCCCATCCTTCAAGGCCGGAAGTATTTTTAGCGTTTCTGTCATTCTTTGTTGATCCTTAAAAAGGAAGGAAATTTCCACAGTAGTAGTGTGTCCCAGAATAATGAGGGGTGGCTTTGAAAATACTGGATTTTACAGTGAGCTACGTAGAGATCTAGGTAAATGGAAAATAAATGACCGACCAGAGTCATTAGCGGCTTCCCGCCTCAGCTACGCAAATAAAGTAATAACGTGTAGCGTCGGTGGTGCCTCTCCACAAGCATAAGCTGGCAGACCGGGTACGATCAAGCCCAACGAATGTCGGGAGTGTGATTAATGAGAAAATCCTGAAATATATGTCCCTTCCAGCCCAAAGAGAAGAAAACAATCGATCAAACCAGGTCACTCGTAGCTAGGCAAAAACTTCCCAGTAACGTCCTACCGATAAGACTTAGATTTCGGACTATCAAAAACTACCATAAGAAAAACATTCTCTCTATGGGATAACTAGGATATGTACGCTCGTCATCTCCTGATGCAAAGATCCTTGGACTATCTTCAATATTTTTCACAGATTTTTGACCATCATCTTCACTCTGTTTCCTATCCTCTGATTCATCTTGAATGGAGACTTCAGGCGTAATTGCTTTAATCTCTTTGTCCTCCACGTAGATCTTCTCAACGGATTTTGAGGTTATGAATTCGCTATGGACGTCTTCCTCAGGAACTAGATACTCCTCATTTACTTGTATCTTCGCGTCACTCGTCTCGGAAACCTGCCGAATCGAATTACGATTATCATAACCATTAATGTCGTTAGAGTGACGTACATCTCTTTTGTCAAAATCCTCCTGTACTCCTTGAGACTGATATGAACTCAAAATTCGATCTGGGTAAATCTCCTCCATGGAATCGGATATCTGAAGGGTGCTGGAACTTCCTGTTCCGAAAAGAAAACGTTATATCGATGCAAAAACTACTTTGTGATATTATTTATAAATTTACCAAGTATATGGGTGTAAGGAGACTTGAGCTCCTGTAGAAGACTTTCGGCACGACTTATGGCTGTTTCCATTTCGCAGAGAAGTGGCGCAAGGTTAGGATATCTCTTGGTAATAATTTCCCAAGTAACCTCCGCATCCTCTTCGCCCTCCAAGAATTTCGGGAGGGACAATTTCGTATAAGCTTCGTGGTCCTGGCCCTTGTCTTTCTCCGACATTCAGGACCAATGTTCCTCTTCCGCTTCCGGTACTCCAACTCGTTCACTAAATTTCAATCGATGTCTAAATACCGTCACAAAATCAGTGACCCGTACGAGTCAAATTGCCAAATGAGGCAAATCGCAATTGCCGAGCGATTAAAACAAAATCTCATCGTTTTTCACGATTCGTTCCAATTGATAAGTTTACGGATCATTGAGCGATTGGCAAGCCTGTATTTTCGAGTAAGATTGAAAATGTAAAAATTCACAGAGCCCCGTACGCGCTGCATACATTTCTAATAGGGCTTAAAACAAGTACAGTTCAGTTTTACCATTATTATTTCTTCATCTTTTTCCCATTTGCAGACGCACGAACTCTCTTTCTCTTTTTCGTTTCTCACCCATACTGTGTATAACCTAAAACAGAATAAACCACGCCAAGCGGATATCACGTACTCAGCCATAAAAAAATGTCAAATAAGAATCTGAGTAAAGAGATCAAACCAGGTGAAAACCCACAAGACCCTTGACATGTTTCACATTAAAAATTGCTCGCAGAGCTCGTTAAATATAAAAATCCAAACGATATTCCTACCGAATGATATCCGAGCGTCGCGGTGCATTCTGCATTGTTGCGTATGCACATTCATATCCACGTTTAACGACTTTCTTTAAAGCTTCACGCGGCAATAGCCTACAACACTCTTGACGATCTCTTTCTACAGCATTATATAAATTTTTAAAATGGGAATGTGACGAGAAAGGAAGTATTGAGAAAAATTAAGGTGGAGCGAACGTAACCTACAAACTCATATCCGAATCCTTTCAGCTCTCGGTAACATATAACGTGACTCGATGTGTTTGAGCGCGGTGAATCGTTTTATTAAAATTATAAACAAGGGATTACAATACATTCGTGTAACTTGGGCGTGTCACTTTAATACTCGCATAGAAACGTCGTTGAATCAAGGCCTCTTTGATTCAAATAGATACGCGTGTGTTTTACGTCGCTGTCATTCGTTCATACATTCTTTTTGCAATTTCTCTAAATATTCCACGTCCCTTACCTCATTACATGTGTATACGTTAATACGTAAATCCCACACGTGCTTCATATAGCAATTCGTATCTTTATCCTTCATTATGCTTAATCGCGGGTTCACTTAGTTTGGACACTCTCATTTACTACAATTTCACCTTGTAAACTCTCAAACAAAATTCAACGACCACGAGAAGAGCAGACGACATAATGGCTAGCAGAGGCACTCGCGATTATCGCCGCCATCTTGAATATCAATATATCGTTATTCTTCCTATTCGTATTC
Organism: Trachelus troglodyta; assembly: GCA_030142635.1. NCBI lineage: Eukaryota > Metazoa > Arthropoda > Insecta > Hymenoptera > Cephidae > Trachelus > Trachelus troglodyta. The sequence continues at coordinate 99,542 of JARQTJ010000011.1, forward strand.
ATTTGTGTTGCACATTTTCGCGAAAGGAAGAGCCGATTAAGAGTCTTCTCGTTAATAAATCGGATTGTTGATACGCTTACTTCTATCACAGCATACAGATGTTATGCGTTACCCATACGGTGCGGCTTTTTCTTTTTTTTAGGTTAATTATTTTTCTATATCGTTCATTTTAATGGTTATTTACTATACATCGATCGCTACTTCCCAGTGAAGCCTCCCACACGAATATCAAACCTAGATATATGTATATATATATATTTGTATATATTTATATATACCTATGTATACCTGGGTACGTTATTCTATAATGTATATGGTGTATAGTGTCTAATGTTTAATGTTTTTGTTCAATGTTACTAGACAATTTATGCGTTTCCTCATGTGTCTCGTTACTCTTCTCTCAAAGTGACCGTTCTGTTTTTATCTTCGTTATCGTTAACTCTGCTCTTAACTACATAAATACAACTGCGCGGGTTTCTCCTGATTTTCAGTGTACGAGTAGCTACGGGGACTGTTACAAAAATGATTGGAGCAACGAGAATCAACATGGCGGACTCTATGCTGTCTGATCAAGGATTAACGTTGGTCGTTATGTAATTATTTGAGCGTTCTATCTCTTCTTCTATGTCTTTCGCCAACCTTTGCCTTCCCGTTTACTTGTTGCCCTGCGATACGCGAGCCAAGCAGTCATCCAATCATTTGACCAGTCACTTGGGCTAGACAGTCAACCAGTTGCTGCTTATTCAAGATAGCCGTTACTAATGAATTTTGATACTTTTTTTTTCCACGTGGATCATGGCCCTGTACTACGTTTCTGGGATAACTACAAGTGGATTCATTTATCGATGTTCGCAATACTATCGTTGTCCTGCATCTTTGACAATCAGACTGGTTTAACTTTGATCTTGGGCAAAAGTGGAGGAGGCGTCCGGGTGAGATTATAAAAAATCATGACTATTCACACGGTAGTTTCGATATTGGCGATGGCGTATTGTCAACAAATACTATCCTTCCCATAATTCTCCAGGTACATCTCCTGAGGCGTGGCGAGATTGTATCGTCCGCCCAGTCGACTTCCGGTCAGACCGTTGTTGTGATGGGTATGATTAACATGGAGATGATTCACGTTTATCGCCACGTTTTTCTTCTTCTTACGTGCCTTGTGACGATAGAGGCAGTATTTTAGGCAGCCGGTTGCCAATAACAAGATCAGAAATATACCAAGAGCACCAGCACCCACTGCGACGTATAATAAAGTCACCCCGAATCTGTACGAACAGTTTGCTTCTTCCTCGTCGAATCCAGAAGGACAGTGACGCACGCCGTCGCACCAGAGCACTGAACTTATGCAAGCTTGAATCTCTGGACACCTGGAGGAAAGGAAATCGGTATCACGGGGTTAAGATTGATCTTTGAAAAAAAGGACAAGAGGCTAGTCCCTTCTTATTACCTGTAAATACAATCTTCGTTAGGTGTCACGGAGAAGGAACTAGAGCTGACACTCGTTTTTGGGGAGCCCTTCGATATGGCCATCCAAGTGACGGCATAAAATCCTGGTTCACGCTGCAGGAACTCGACGACAAAGCTTCTAGAGTTTTGGAGCATCGGGATGGTCCCATTGAATTCTGTGTAATTCCATCCGACAGAGAAGAAATCCACGCTTTTGGTGGTATCCGAATTTCCCTCGGGACATATAACACTTCTCTCCTTGGTATTGCCCGCCGAGTAGACGATGATCCTGTTCAGGGTGCTACACTCTGCTACGTTCTCCACGTTTATCCCGTAGCCGCTGGTACGCAGGTAGAGGAAATTCATACGCGGATCTTGAGGCTCTATTAACCAGGGTTCGTTGACGCATTGGGTGGCCGTCAGATCTTCGGTGTTCATCATGACTTCCTCGACTGCAGCTACATCCGGTAGCACACGCGGAAGTGGACTCCTCAGGGATATTTCTCCACTGGTGCCGTGAAGTTTACGGTCTTCTAGTCTGGTAGAGCACGTTTGATCCCCAGCTTCGTTTCCGGTCACAAAGCGATACTCTCCTTCGAAGAAGAAGTTCCTGTAGTCCTGGGTGACGTTCATACGTGCCACTGTGAACCTTAACTCGACAGTGCTCGAGGTCAAAGTCCTTATAATAATTCTATCTGTGATATTCGAACAAAAGCAATCCCTTCGGAGTTCTACTCCGCTCCAGGGATATTCGGAAATCACCAGGTCTGCTAGGATCTCTTTTTTTTCTGGAGAGTGATAGCCACATGCCCAACGATTCACCAGAGGATCCATGTACGAGGTGCACTCCCTGTCGCCAAAGGAGGCCGATACGATCGACAATTCTATCCTCTGATCAGGCTCAGCTTCAAATCGATAAACACAGCTCAGATTTTGAGAACCACCACGACCGTAAAAGAAGACACTCTTCGGTGAGGTAAATTTACCAGATCTCGCGGAAGAGGAGGATGACGAAGATGAGGATGTTGAAATGGACGAAGAAGTAAATATCTGGTTACACGACATGGACTCGTGAACGAATTCATATCGCAATACGAAACTTATAGGATAGAGTGCACTTCCTTGACGAAGGATGTGCTCCAGGGTAAGATCCCTTCCGGTTGAGACGTAACTCTCTGCGAGGCTGCAAGGTCGAGTGTGACGGCTGCTGTTGCGCAGAAGACTATGATCACAAAGATGAGGAATGTCATCCTTACAAAATTGTCCCATCAGCGTGACATTCTGAAAAGTATAAGAAGTCGGCATCAATATACGCACTTCCGGTTTGCGCACTTCTGTATTCCAGGATCGAATTAAAACATGGAACAGTTTCCTAACCTTCCTAGTTGGCTTGTTCGAATAATGGTCCCCGTCCCATATGAGCAGCTTAGCGTTGCAGTCGGAAATGACGTCAAGACTCGCAGCAGGATCGGAAGTAGCCGCATAGTACTTGACGAACGATATCCAAACAATTTCATTAGGCTTCCCTTGGAAGTGATAACGACAGGTCGTATTAGGCGGTAAGGAATGCTTAGGATTTTCCAATAATCCAGAGGAACTCTCATAGCTGGATATATGAAAGTGACAGTTGTCATTCTCCTTGACGAAGGTTCTTGACTTCTCGTCAACGAATATCACCTGGACCTCTAATTCGAAGCCCGGTAGGAACGACAGCGGAACCGGATGAAATGGATTGTCGAATGGCGAGGTGTGAAACTCCAATAACATCGTGTTGTGACTACTAACGATATCCGGGACAGCATCACCGCCGCACAAGCGCACCAGGACTCTGTCGGTGGTCGAGCCTCCGTCATAAACAGTCAGGTAGTCCTGGACGACGTTACACTGATCCCATACCCGTAAAATTCTTTGACTCCTGTCATACTTGACAACCTGATCTTTTATATGGATCTTGTGACTATTCCGTTGACTGACTGCCAGTAGAGCACGGTGCCCTGGAGGTGCTCGAAGCTGCTCCACTCGGTAGTAGCAGGTTACGTTGCGTGGATAAACTCCAGGATAGTTGGGCGACTGTAGCCGACAAGCGCGAACGTCGCACCTGGTGAGGACCCTGTCGCAGTAGGTACCGTTAACCAATTCACCACGCCAGGTCGTCATGCTGCTGTTCCCGTATCTGAGGTGAGCTTCGCTTCTTCTCAGGAACTTGTACGAGAGCTTGAAGTCGAAGTTGTAGCCAACACCCTGGGGTAAGATCGATTGCTCTAGGAATTTCTCGGTACATATATGTACTTATTTATAGGCTAGGTGATTCTTGGTGGTTACCTGCTCGGAGAGCCGCGACAGGAACAAGGTCAGGTTGATAGAATGTGTCTCGCTGTAATAGACGGTGTATCCCCAAGCACTGCCGCACCACTGACCTCCTGTGGGCGGGCGTCCCTCCTCCCGTATGCTCATAAATCCATCGGGACATCCTTCGGAGGTGAACGAGAGGAATCGACCGACGGTAAAGGTGTCAAAGGTAAGCTATAGAAAAATCCAGAAAGAATTCTTCTGTCTCTGCCAGAAACTTTTATTACACACATATATGTATACCTTACAGATGAAACTCTTACCTGGACCAAGTCACCCAGATCAGCACCAGCAGCCGTAAAATTGAGATGACATAAGAATGGCAATCGATCTTCTCGTGGACGGCGTACCTCCACCTCGTAAGTCCTCCCGACGTCGCCGTATAGCGTTCTATTGCACGCTACAAGAAATAAAAATTCTTACGTATAATCTGTTTGGACCACTTCCAAAGGATATATCCAGGTATAAATTTGTTTTTAGATTTTTTTACTTAATTTTGAATTTAAACAAAAATCTCCCAACAGACTCACGGGAGCAATATCTCGGCTCGTCTGATTTGTCCTCGCAGTCATCCTCGCCATCGCAAAATTTATTCTGAGCCACGCACTCCCCGGTACCGCAATGAAACTCCGACAGCTTACATCCTGTTATCGTACCCAAGGTCGAGGATGGCGATGAGGTGGTAGTAGAGACGAGCGAGTGTCCCGGGTAACCCGAGAAACCGGAACTCTCCTGGAAACTAGCGGACGCCGCAGAGGCTTCGACCGAGGCCGCGATCGCGGCTGCGATCAGCAACCGCTGGCACACCAACATGCCCCCTCACCCTGTTGGAAAATTCAAATCAATAACGTCACATATCCACGTATCATCTGTCTCTACGTGGATGTATTAATTCTGACTGTAACATCAGGTCTGGTAGCAGGTTCAGCTCCGATAGCAGGTTCAGCCCATCTCGTGTTTCTCTGCAAGTGCGTTCTGTCCTTGTCGAACAAAACAAATGGACTTTCGATAAGAGCTAAGCATTAATGCAGCCCAGGTGCGCAGGATTGGAGAGAAAAAAAGGACTGGTACTCTTTTCCCGTTTACCTCAATTTAAGAGCGAAACGAAATCGCGATCCTGGATACAATGCATATTCGAATTTCGTACCGGGACTCACTTGCCTTTTCCTGATTGCACCAGGCTTTAGTAAATATCGATCCGTGTATCAGACTTAAACTTTTGAACGTTTTGCATCATCGACCCTACCTGGTCAAGTTTTTTGATTCTGAATTGAGCATTGTCTTGCTCTACCCTTTTCCTAATTTCTCGGATTCTTATTGTGCCACTTAAAACAAATTCTAAATAGTATCAAATCATATAATTATTGAGCTATGGCTGTTCCTAGTCTCTTTTTACATATACATAGTATAATCGGACAAACTATATCCAGTACCAGTTACGGTAGGATTAACCAGTGTCATGATACGTTTAACGTGAAAGTATTTTTAATTTTCTCCAATTTCCTTTTTTGCAGACACAATAGTAACGTCTGCATTGTTTAGTACTCGGCGCTTTGAATTCGCTTGGCATTTTCAAAGGAGTTCTCTCTACGAAGGATTTATTGGCAGCCGCAATATAACGAGGGCTATCGATTGAGCGTCGTTGCAGAGTTCGGCCCTAGTCAGGGAAAAATATTGTACAGGGGGTCAAAGTGAGTGAAAGAGAGACAGACGTGAAGTACCCTCTCAGAGAAAAAGAGAGAGAGAGTTAACGTCCGTGCGTGAGTAAACAAGAGTGATGGTCCCGACCATTTTGCATGGCGCTTCTTAATCGGCAGCACTTCATAACTCTTAGTGTATCCCACGGGCCTGATTCGATCCTTGGGTTTTCCAGATCCATCGTTACAGAGGTTATATCCTCTATCCCACGAGACGCAGTGATACCGAATAGAGAAAAAGCGTGAGTCGTAGGGCCGAGGCTGAGGATGGGATAAAAAGAGAGATGCCGAATGGTTGGATAAGAGAGAAAGACGGAGAACCTTTAAAAAAAAGCACGTCGATGTGGCTGCCGACAGGAAGGGGAGGAAAAATAAACGCAGAGCTGGCAAAGTCTCCGGTGGTTGACGGAGGATCGACCTTTTTTCCAACTCCGTCGGTATTTACGCTGACGTTTGGCAAATTCCAGGATCGCTGTGTCTCTAGCCTAAGTATACCTAAGTATATATAGGTATACCATTAACGTATAACCTATATACGATGTACGATGTGTGTTCCCAGGAAGCGATGGGAGATACGCTCTCGACGAAGATCTAGTGCGGGGTTGACTCGCGCCAGGAGTCTGTTTGTGTAAAAGGAGCGAAGGGAACGAGGAGCGAGGAAGTGAACGAGCGAATGAGAAGTCGAGGAACGGATGACCGGGTTCGGTGAATGCCGAATATTCTGAACGCGAGAACGAATGGCCGGGGGAATCGTGCTGGACGAGGAGTCGACGCTGGATGCAAATAGAGAACGGATTGTGAAACTCTAAAGGAGCGTTGGATTTGGAGGAGATGGTGGTGGAGGAGGATGGGGATACGTCGAGGGTAAAGGACGATGCGGATTGACGATCGTGGAAAATTGATTTCATTAGCTCTGTTTACTCTTGTGGCTCCGACGGCACGACGGGTCGCCCGGCGTCGAGCAATTCGAGGAACTTTGACGAGGGACTGACTTGTTTACGTCGCGCTAGGAACCGACAAGCTTTGCTACACGCTCCACTTACGCGAGAGCCCCTGTCTAGCTCTGACAATTATACAAAGGAATAATGGAACGTTATTTGATTCCACTGAGATCATGCATGCGGAGATTTTCTTGAACCGTATAGAAGTACTTGGATCTGTAAGGATCATAATTGTTTATTCATAAAGTTCTGAAGGCGTCGGGAGTTTTCAAGTGACACGTGTACTTTAGTATCCTCTTGTTGCATATTATGGCAGAGTAGCATGAATAACGTGGATGGGATACCTGTGAGAGCTAATTATAATAACTTAAGTTTATTAGGGTTCATATAGAGTATAAAATGTTAACGAGAAGTCTGAATGTTGCTTTTGTAATTAGTAAAGCTGTTCTTTTGTTCTAGGGTAACCAAGAGCGACGGATACGTGCGAAATGAAAAAGATCTTTTCGTTGCTGGAACATCTTTTTATCTGGGATACCGAATCAGTAACGTATATAGGGTTATCTATAAGTCTTGGTACTCTGGAACTGGCAGTTTCCGCATTGACTTACGCTAACGTCTTTACTTACATGTCCAAGGATCGGCCACGTTAAACGCCTCGCGTAGACGAGCAGTGCTCGCACGAGCTGGCCCAGGAAGCCGAGATCGTCTTCACGGCTTGAAATCAGTGAGAGCGGAGAGTGAGGGAGGAAGCGAGAAGGCAAGATACAAAGTGGGTGTCTGTACGTGCCAAAAAGAGTGAGAGAGAGAGAGGATCCGAAAAACGTCACTGAACACGATTATTTCTCTGTTCACCGAAAGCAACACACAGTGGTCAACGTGTACGAGCCGAATTAATAGAGAAAATGAAGAATCATTATCCCGTTTAGTAAGCGATCCGCGGGAAACAGTAAACGATGTCGTCCAGGAGGTTCCACGGGGTCTGGCAGGTCAGTGACGCGCGTCGTGTCCAGGGCTCAGTAGACGTCGCGACGCGTCGCGCGGGTCGACCGAGACTCCGAGCGAGCGAAGCACTCTGCAAGCTCGGCCGGGCATTGGGGGGTGGCGCCGGGGTGGTCTGGGCGGCTTGGCTGTTAAGAGTGGGAGTGAGGTAGCTGGGGTAGCTCGCAAGCCCGGTGGTTACTTGCCTGCTTTTGGCTGCCTGCTTGCTTGCCTGCCTGCCAGTGTGCCCACCTACCTACCTACCTACCTACCTACCTACCTGTCTGCCCTCCTCACCGCCACCCTGGCTGCGCAGCAGCTCCACACGACCCGGCCAAACCCAGACCCGGCGCGCTCCTGCGAGCTCCTACTCTCGAGCTCGAGCCACCCCAGCGACTCTCCCACTCTTCTGCTTTCCACCCCGCCTTCTCCTTCAGCATCTCTTCGCTTCTCTTCCCGCCTCTTCGCCACCACGTCGCCATCCTCCGGTACTTCTTACTCCTACACGAACTTGTCGTCTTGCTTCGATGCCTCATCCTAATCTTTATCCACATCGAATACCCTCTGCTCCACCTTCGAAAATTCGTCTATCTACCTTTTCAACTACAATATATAAATACTGTTTGCGTATGCTCTTCTACGAGACTACCCGCGTACAACCTCCTCCGGGTCAGCCTCCGATCAACGTCGAGCTCTACCATCCTCTGTATCCATTGCGTTCTCTGCTCTCTCTCCGATGAGAACTCTCCAGGAGGTGACGGTATTCGATTTTTGTTTTGCTCATCGCAGAGGAACGTCTCAGTCCGGTACGATTACATTTTTCCTTGATCGATTCTACCTACAGTACGTCTCTTTCTGTATGCACTAAAGTACTCGACATGCACTTAGGTAGAGATGGAATCTACATCGCATATTACCTTTGTCCGATGCTCCAGTATATGGAGCTTTGGTATTTGATTAGAAACACTTTGCGAATTACAGTCTATAGATCTAACGGATATACAGTTCACTGTACTGTATAGATCTCTAATGTACAGTGATTAAGTTAACCAGTGAACTTATACCACGGTATTGCCATCTAGCGTTAAGCTACAGGCACTAAAATAAGTATTTACAGATTTAGAAATTTTCAAAATCCTACTCTGCTGCACGTTGCTCTACGTTAGCCTTGTGCTTTGGTTTTTTTTTTAAAGTAATTCTGATTACACTAGACGGTACTGTGCATCTGCCAAGGCTATTAAATACCTAATTGCTTCTGACTGTACGATACCTTTGCATAGTATTAATTATGAATAGCCATTGCAAAATCCCTGTGTAGCCCGTCGGATATTCTCAATGGCTACGATCAGATTATCCTTCGATATATGTCCATCCATGCTCCTATGAATGGCTGACTACTGGGAATCCTACCAACGCAGCATCCCACTGTCCCAGTATCCAAAGAGCTTCTATATGAGATTCTTCAGGACGATAGAGCCCCCTCTCAGGTTCATTCGGGTTCATTCGGGTTACCCTATCAGTCGGTTGATACTAGCTGTAGAAGGTGTATATGATCCTATACGATCCGTACGATAGTCAAAACTGATAATACATGCCTTCTGGTATTTCAAGCGATAGAGATCGATAAACGAGTTTTAAATCGATGCAAAGTACACCCTCGTCGAGCAATTCCCGTTTGGCCATTACCGCCTCGCTGTGCTCGAGTTGCTCCCTTTATTCTTTCGAGGGGCCCCGAGATATTATCTATTCGTGGTTGAACCTTTCGGCTTTGATGACGGGGAGGAGAGGAAGAGTGAAGAATGAAAATGAAGAATAAAAGAGAGGATAAAGTCTTGGGAAAAGAAGTGCGATTGATTATTCGCACGCCAACGCTTTTATTATTATTTTCTGTAAAAATAGAACGCTCGTATACAAATGTTTTTTTTTGGGATAATCGAAATACGTGAATTAAATATCGATGATTTGTTTAGAGTGGATTCATTTGCTATCTATTTTCATCAATTATCTGGTATCTCACGGCTATTATAAAATGCTGATATCAGAGAATTCAGTTGAACCGATTCGCTCGTTCCTGCGATTAAGCGTTTCTCTATCTCTGCCATCTTTATCAGTAGATTTATCATGTTTTCTTTTGGCAACTCGACTAAAATTTATAGAAACAATATAATTTATTTATTAAACCTTTGTGGAAGGATTTTATATAGCCTTACGTTTGCTCACGAATAAGTGTAGTTGTACTAAGATGTCCTGTAGAGCCAGACCTTTGTTTACTTTAAGCTCTTCGATTTCTGTATTTTTTTTATTAAGGAAATTGGAACGCGTCTTCGATAGATGGAGAGATTGTGTTAATTGTTTTTAAAAAGGATACTGCTATAGGCTAATAAATAGGATTCGTTGAGCAGCCAGTGTAGGATCGTTTGTATGTCTCTAGGGAGAGGATGTCCCACGCAAGTGTAGACTGTTTCCTCAGTGACCGATCCAAATGCTAGCCAAGTACTTTGAAGTACATTTAAAACTCTTCTCATATCTCCTCCGCTTAAAGTCATAAGTGCTTTTTTACCATCCTCGGTAGCTTTTACTCTGAAACATTTGATTTTTAATTGTAAGTTACTATAAAGGTTTGATGTGTATAATGTCCCTTTGAAATTGTTCCTACTTTTCTTCTGCGATAACATGTTCCAATCTAGGTATAATCTGTTCTGGGTCGAGTGGTCCGAATCTGAATTTCGTACAACGTGACTGCAGTGCCGGAATGATTTTGTACAGATAATTGCAGATGATGCAAAATCGTACATTATCGGTGTATTTTTCAATTACTGAAATAATATTGAGATTACTTAGATAAATGATCGCATTGATCGAATAATATAACTTACTCCTCCTGAGGGCATTTTGAGCATCATTCGTCATGGCATCTGCCTCATCTAATATTATTAACTTAAATCCTGAGTTGAACATTGTTCTTGTACTAGCAAAGTTGAGAATAGGTCCTCTCACTATTTGAATACCACGACTGTCCGAGGCATTCAGTTCTAAAACCTATATGTAAAACAAAGCATTAACTGTTTATACAGTAACAATATAATATACAAATAATCAAATAATACAGACCATGGAATTAAACTGAGCAGGTTTGTAAAGCTGTCGAGCACAAGCCAATATCGTACTAGTTTTACCAGTTCCAGGAGGTCCGTAAAACAATAAATGTGGCAATTGATCCTCTTTGATGAATTTATTAACTAAAAAGTAAACGTACGTCAATAATAATTTCCATTGATTATTCTTCGTCTAACATCCACTTACTGGTGCTAATAATATCTTCATGAGAAATAAGATCATCAAGTTTGGCGGGCCGGTATTTTTCAACCCTAAAAAACAATTTTCCATTTATCAATATTTTTATATTACGTAAATACAATTCATATCTGTATATTCACCAAGGTAGACTTGTCCCTTTCTTCGAATTTGACAGCATAATTCTTCGATAAAGTTAATAATTACTGCATTCTAAAACGGTTGTACAAACACCTGCCAGTTTGTCCAAATATTGTCATTTAAATGCGATCCGTGTTCTTCAATGCTATGGATGCCAAGCTACTACCTAGCCCAGCCAATAACAATTTTTCTATACTACCTTCTGCGCCAATTGCGATAATGCAATGAAGGACTAGTAGCTTCCATGGAAACGGTGGTTTAGTTTCAATCATATATGTAGATTACCATAGTATACGAAGACTTCGAAAAACGATGTTTTGAGCGGTTAGGTCGACGATACATATGCAGTACATGTCGTACATGTTTCTAGTCCGTACTTGGGATTGTGATACATATAACAAAAGGTACTGAGGCTCGTACATAGATATCAATGATAGAATTATGGCACGTATGGCTCCAAAAGGATACGTTAGAAGCATAAAAAATCTACTGAAGGAACCAACGCAGCCATTCAAGAATCTATTAGTGCTGGATTTGGAATGCACGTGTGACAAAGATAAAGAACTTGTGCCCCAAGAAATCATTGAGCTACCCTGTGTAGCTATAAGGATTAAAGATTGGAAAGTTCAAGATGTATTTCATGAGTACATCAAGCCTCGGTTTCATCCTACTTTAACTCCCTTCTGCACAGAGCTCACAGGGATTATGCAAGAGAATGTAGACGATCAGAAACACTTTCCTGAAACATTCTTTATGTTTTGTAAATGGTTAACCGAAGGTGGTTTCTTCGAAGAAGGAAATGAAAGTGCCTTTGTTACCTCTGGTGATTGGGATTTAAAAGTAATGTTGCCTAAACAATGCGAGCTCGAAGGTATTACTGTTCCCGAGCATTTTACAAGCTGGATCGACCTGAAACGCATATTTGCTACAGCTACTCAATATTATCCTAGAAGTCTGAGACAAATGTTAGTTAAATTAAAGCTTCCCACGCATGGAAGATTACATTCTGGTATAGACGATGTGACAAATATGATTAAAGTAATGGAACAATTAAGCAAATCCTACAAACCTCGATACAACATAACATCTACTTTAAAATGATACACAATCCACCTTAAGAACCAAACAAATAAAAGTTACGTTTTACCCTAAAGTGTTGAGTCCACTTAAATCCCTATATAATAATGAATTTAAAAAACAATTATTCTTATTTATTTAATTAAATACTTAATCTTTTAACCATAGACTGTCGGTAAAAACCAATAAACTACTTTATCATGTCACAGAACTCCGCATTACTACCGCTAAATGGTATTACAAAAGAAGATACTAGTTATCACACTAGTTCCTAATTCTTCCGCGAGATGCCACTAGAATCAAGTGAAGTTTTTTCTTCAGTTCCTTGGCTATGCCGAAGGCTGGATGTCTGGCTGGCTGGCTGGTTAGGCATCGCAGCATCGGAGAGTGCCGCCTGGTGCCGCCATGTTACCGTGCAGTTGTACTCGCCGCTATTGCCGCTGCCTCACGCTCCCCACGTACTCACCGTTGCTCTCGTTACCGTCACAAGTGATACGTCTGCATTTACGCGACTCACCTCGTCGCAGTCCAATACACGACTCTCAATAACAAAGCAGTGAATAAAAGCGCGTGTGCTCCTCTGTCGTCGGAACAGCCGTATTGTTTATGGCGTGATCGCGATCGTTTTCGCGCTGGCCCTCAGGATCTTACAAGTCGATTCGCATCGCGTCCTACCGTCGTTTGCGAGTATGCGTCGTAACGCGACGCCCGTCCACGAGACTCCAGACGAACCTGAGTGTCGTGATTGTGAAAATAAGTGCGTGATCGTGCGTAGCGGCGCAGGACGCCGATGAGGACTATTGCTGGACCCAAGGGAACTATTCCAAGGATTTCCAAAGTAAGTAGGCAGAATGGACCAGCGAGTCACGACAAAGATAAATCTCAGCCAAACACTTGAAATTTCTATACTAATTCACGTGTCGGGTACGAACTCTACCCCAAGACCGTAAAGGGACTGTTACTTGCAATCTTGATACAATGATATTTCCTTTAATTATATCACTTGCTGGGCCGTAGAATGCACCAAGCGCATCCTCGTTGCACCGACCTGCTGCTCCATCCTTGTCGCTCCTTGATGCTCAGTATATAAATGATCCGGCGACTGTCATCGCAAGAAGCACTCAGATTCAGGCTGTAGCAATAAATTATAGATCTAGAATAAGGATAATGCAATACGAATAATCGTTCGCTCTGATAATAAGATAAGAGGAAGCCGAGTCGAATTTCCAATTGATATCACCTGGAATATCGATGGCGGCACTGGGACTTTCTATGGAAAAAGTGATATGCCACGATTTCTCTTGGAAGAAAGTCAGATACCGATTCTGTCTTCTCTTTCGATCTTTCCGTCTCGCTATTTATATATCTTTGTTTATCCCTTACTCTCTTCACAATATGCAGCCACCTGATCCACAGAGTCTCAGGATCACCAGTTGGCATTTGATAAATCAAGACGGCCTCCTTGACTCGGTCGCTGATTCTCTTGGTGCTGCCTCCTAATCGTATAGCTCTGTCTGTCTGTCTGTCTCTATGTCTCTATGGTGCGTCACGGTCTGCCAATGGTGCAACAATCTAACACTTGCTGTAACGCAGGTGTGTGCTAATAGCAGAGTTAGCCAGTAGTAATAGCGGTGCTTTCATTCGAGCTGCTTTAACAATACAGTACGAAACCATAACAACGGGCAAGTCGATTGCAGCGTTGTTTCCATAACAAAAAGCGCAGCCCGAGGACAGCAAACGATGTTGGGCGATTGAGCAACCTTACCTCCAGGTTAATTGTACTGGACGCATGAAAGGCACTGAGCAAAAAAATTAAATGGCCCCAATAGCCACGCTAATTAACGATAGAAACTACAAGAGAGTCGAAGCTTACCTTGCGTCAGAGATATACATAGCTATTTGGTACATGGAGACGAGGCAGAGTAGTATTCTGGACCAAGCATTTGACTTCAGGTAAAAAGTAATCCTTATAAAATGTTTCAAGGAGCTACGAGTAAAACGCGGTGAAGATTCTTGACGTGGGGAAGATCGTATAACTCGAATTGACTGGATGGAATCAGGGAGAAGGGCTGCTATTGCGGTATCAGGTTACCCACTCCTCAGGATCGGTTCCAGTCAGCCATGGGGACGATGGGGATCGGCACGCATTCTCGAATGTCCATACACGACAAGAGAGGAAAAAAACTCGCTGGTAGCTTCTTCGTAGAATTCTGGAGTTTGAACCAGCAACGAGTTTACGTTCCGGATACTTTGTGAACTTCGTCGTGATTCGCCGCTATTTCCAATCGACGATAAGATAGATTAGTTTTGTATGCTCTTGGTAAATTTCACTGTACTCTTGGACAATAACCAGAATTATTCATGGCGCAGTTTTAATTGTATATATAAGCATAGCTTCCCTCTATTCTAGAAAACCGGCCGACTAATTATAGAATTCTCGTAGAGGTCCTTCGACCAGACTAAATCACAATTCAATTGTTCCTGCCGGTCGTCGATGGAAATTCACATGTATATATACACGCGTATTCGTTTGACAGGGGTTCCTGACCCTTTTATTCCTTCTGTCTAGAGTCACTCCCCCGTTTACCCTGCACCAGGAGGGATTTACATCCGGACGCATCCACGCACTTTCGCGTCCCGTCGAGAACTTTCCAGCACCAGTCAACCTAACCTAAACTAACCGAGACGAACGTTAACGGCCGTGTAATTTGTCTGCCGGATGAATATCAATATTTTCCCATGACCAAAAGGTAGTTAACGTTCCAGACGACGTAATGGCGCACCGTTACGATTCGATCTTTGTCATCCGTCTTATCAGCCGTCTTATCCGATTGAAGGTGGACAAGACGTTTTCTCATTAACCTTGTTTCTTTCTCTCGTTATTCGATCGTCGTGCTGGAGACTCTTCGAATTCAACGCGGGGTACACATTTGGACGACAGATGGTTCGCGAGACGTCGGTTTCTATGCGACGCTTCGGTCTATCGCCGTGCACGTAGGAATGCGTCTGCCATTTTGTTAGGAACTGCGACAAGTCTCTTTTTTTTTTCTTTTCTTCGCGTTATTTACGTCTGTCTACCATTGCCACGCTAAAAGTAAGTGGAATAAAAATATATACCAGCTGTGCCGTTTATATACGTATTCGGATCAGCAGGGCATCCATTGTCTGGAATCAATACGGTTAATTGAATCGATTACGGCGGATGCTCGGGAGTGAAGTGCGCGAGGAGAAGCGTGAGAAGCCAAAGCGTCACTTCGCATCAGCGACATTTAAGGTCAAGAAACGTTTTTACTCGCGCAGCTGCACTCGGGCCGATATACCTGAACGATTTTTATTTTTAGTTGTCCCGATACCAAGTTTCCTCCAGCGGTCATTGTTCCGCTACAATGTTCAGAGTCAAGCGAGCGTCCGAATACGATCGAATCGGCCCGAAGGATTACGGAATCGTTACTCGGCTGTAGCATCAGGACGCGCGCAGTGCTTCTTGCCATTTCTTGACGCATACGGCGAGACACGTGCTATCACGCGTGTTCTTGACTCGCGACTGCAGCGTCTAGCCGAGAGTGAAGATCAGAGCGAAGAGGGCTCGAAGAGACCGAGGGAGGTTAGAGTAGTGTAGTAGTAGTGGGAGTGAGTGAGAGTGCCCGAGTAGAGAGTACTCGAAGCGTAGTGCCGGCAGACGGCCTACGACGACCACCAGGACAAGAGCTCTCCAGGTTTTTATTCTGGCCTGGTTCGTCAGTCAGCCGACGGCGAGGATCTTCCTCGTCCGCGGGTCAATTCCTTGCACGCGCTACGCGCTGAATTTCGAGGCAAAGTAAATGGAATGGAACTAACCTAAAAACGTCATATGGACGAGAGACTCGACCGGTGACTTTTTCTTCTTCGTATAGTTTGCGGTGCCCGAAGACACTGACGCTGGCTGTTCCTGATGTTGCTCGAGCTGTCGCCGAGATAATTACTAGAGCGTCTCAGGACGCTGAATCAGCCGCTAACTCAGCATTATACCGCTATTATTAGCTCGTCTCTCGTCTGTTCCTCTGGGCCTGACTGTCTGTCCGTTTGCTGCTGCCACTGCTACTCCCCTCCGTCCCCGTCCGCTGTACAGACTGGGCTTTGGTTTACGTTACCTGCGTGAGGTTAGGTTCGAACTTAATCTAGAAAGACGTATCTTATTCCCTTGAAACGTACGATCGCTCGGGTTTGACTTTCTCAAGGAATAATCTGTTTTGACGGGCGTTAAACTTGGTCGTTAGTAATGGACGATCGTCGCTCTTGAGAATTAATGAGAAACGTTGCTTCTGGGAACCGAAACTGTTGGATCTGTCAAATTTACCTTCTCGCTATTTCACTTTACTAATCGACTAGATTATCGCGCGAGGTCGTAAATCATCGATCACTTCGGTCTGGTCGATGCTTTCGAATTCTTGACTTCTCGACGGGACATCCTCGCTACAAGGAATCCGAGCGTTTACCTCACGGTGGTTTACACGTGATTCAGAGGGTGCTAACTGGCCCACTGACACACTGGGTAAACATTGCCCGGGCTTAAGGATGTCTAATCGTATCTCTTGGAAGTCCTGTTAGTCAACCAGAATTTACCAACTTCGTTTCGTTCACAGTTCCTGGCTACGTCCTGAAGTATGGGTGACCGGTTGTTCCTGGGCTCCTCTGAAATTGCATTAGACCAAGCGAAGAAACAGTACCAGAAGGGACTTTTAATAAATATTTTAAAGATTCCCCGACTGTACGCCGCGCCGGAACTGCGAAGAGGTGCCTTCCGTCGTTCCAAAGGTACGAGACACCCCGAGGACTCGCTCGTCTTAAATTTACATGAAGTTCTCACTCATCGTTCAGGTATGATTGCGTCACGTGTTCTCCTATTCCATAGCAAACGGCCAGACCTTTCTATCCGCAGGCTCTCTTAATCGTCAGGCGAAATATAATTAGTGTCTGTCTACGGTGTATTTAGGCCACGAGCGAGTTTTCGGCGGTCGGTCGCCGCGTCAGGGAGCGGAGCGTGAGAAGGTCGCGAGTAGGGAGGCTCACTCGAAGGTGGCTACAATCACGGCGCGAGCAAGATCAGCCAAGGCTCGTTTCACGGGAGAGTTCGTAGAAGGAAGAAACTTTAATGCTCGTCCTTGGGCACCCGTTACATTAGCCAGTCTGGCAGGTAAGCGTGCCTTATGGACAATGAGACTCGTGCAATGGCGGCGGCCTCTGCCGCGAGAACGAACGGCCACCGAAATTGACGAGTATCGACTGTGAGGTATATGACAACGTTCAACCACAATTGGGGCTTTGTCCGTGCGTCACGTAACACTTAGGCTTGCATGACTTCACACAGTCGACAGGCTGACTCAACTTATCCTGGTTGCATAACCTCAGACTTTTCAGCAACCCTCGTCTGCGTGATGACCAGGTGGGTGGACGGGTGGAGTCTGGATAAGTGGACGTAGGTGCATCTCAACGGCGTCTTGCCGATCTCAGGATTGTACGACATGGTCCGATCCACGTATCAAGATCTTCGTACGGGATCACGTAATTTAATTGGCTTCGGATCGAAGCTCCAATCCGTATCGAGAAGAATCCCTTCCTCGAGTTACCGTCGGACTGACATTGAGCGTGCGTGAAGATTTGTGCCAGAGATTATTCGCCGATCGTGAACGATCCTTTCGATTGTTTCTTTCGCCTTATTTGTTGCGCAATCGTCGTGAACCGCCGTGGCAGCAACTGGTAGCAACTGGTACATAGGTACCCGAAGCCAGTGCTAATGGAATCGTGTACCAGCCGGATCGGACGATCCTCTTGTCCGACGGACTTTCTATATCGGAGCTACTGAAACTCTGTGAAATACCGAAAGGAGCTGGTGGAATAGCGGAGCGTCGCATTCCGCGGGCGCGTTTACGCTCCAGGAAATGCAGACTCTGCCACCGCTCCAATTTAGCCGGCTGCATGGTCGTTGACCCGAGTCGAATAAATTTTACCCGGTACGCCACCACTGAATCCGCTTGGCTCGCGTCCCTCGCTCGAGTGTCTAGAGGCGTTTTAGGTATCTCGGAAGATTCCATGGATTCTCCTTGAAATCCTCCGTCGCTCGATGGCCGATGGGCTTGATCGATCTCGTCCATTTGGATGAACGTGGAATTTCGCAATTCTAAAAAGATAAGAGGAGCAACTACCATTTCTCCTGGTTCTATCGTCACGCTCTCTTTTCTTCGTCCATCCCTCGTGCTTCCTCCGTCTCGTCATTCCGTCCGTCGACCGTTTGCCGTTCAGCCGCGTCCTCTCGCCCGCGGAGTGCCTCGTGAAAATCCGACTTTGAGCTTCCCGAAATATGACAGTCAGTGAATATCAGCACGACGTTTCGTAAGACGTTAACGAGAACAGCACTCGATTGGCTAAGAAGACGCCGACGGTACACTAGACTAAGTTGACGATCGTCTGCTTGGAAATTAATAAAACAAATTTTTTACGTCCAGCTACATTACCGACCGAAGTATCTATCTGTTATCTTATTTTATAGGTGGAGAAGCAATGGCGGACGACCGTACCACTCCGCAGGGGATCGTCGCATCCGTGCATGCGGTGAGTTAATATTTTTCATTAATTGCTCGTCTGTCCAAACACCCTACGTGCGTGCACGTCGGGTTGCCCGCGTGCAGGCGCTTTCGCATAAAGGCGATATCGTTGCGCGTCGAGCCGCATCGAGGCGCATCGATCGCCTGGTCGGCCGGCTGCATCGCGAACGCAGTAAAAGGTAGAACGTGAACGTAGCCACGAGTTTAACACTGCCAGTAGCACCGGGGTACCTTGAGCGCATTGCCAGCAGGTTTTCATGTCGATGGCCACGGCGCCCCTGAACACACAGCCCGGTAATTCAGGGTGCTCGTTGGCTGTACCCGTAGAATGTATGAACGTCCTTGACTGGTCGTGAGAGTCTACAAATTCAGGAAGTCCGTCAGCGATGGCTATTCGGTCATTCGGTCATAGCCTGTAAGTCGACCTTGACTATGTCGTAGATTATTTTTTTACATTTATATTTTCAGACCTCCGCGTGTTAACGTCTCGGGTGCATTTCGACTCTTAACGACAAACATAGAGACCGACCCGTAAGACGAATTCACTTTGGGACTCCCGGCCCTCAGAATTTACATTGCGATTCTTATCCAATACCAGAATGTACATGCAAGGGTGAGCTCTACCCCCCACTGGACGACCGCGTGAGTCACCCGACGGAATCACCGTGTCACACTGAATCACCCTTCGACGAGTAGGCAGCATAGAAAATGGAGACTGTAGAGCGTTCAGACTGGTTCAGGCCAGTGGCCTGTGCGGTGTGTAGGTGCGTGGGTGAGCGCGCCAGCTCCCTCAAGAGGCTAGAATTATGTATGGAGGGTTGCAAGTTCACGTGTATACGTATCGCGTTGCTTTAGCATACACGCACCTACCACGTATTACGGTTTACAAGGGTGCAGTGTTTAGGGTGAGGACAGACCCCAGCGACACCCTATCACCACACGGAAGAGGTAAGAAGGGTAGTTTAAGGCTGGTTTGGTGTTTCCGTAGGAGAAGCCGCGTAAGAATAGACCCGAAGTCACAGCATACTCCTCTGGTAAGGATGCAAGCGAAGCATCCCCGACTTTTAAAATCCTCCGTACACGCGATTCTCCTTATTATCGTTGAATATTTTCATGGCTATTCGCGCAGGTCTGGTTCAAGTCCTACAGAGTATATAAAAGTCGGTTCTAATGCTGCATGGTGATTTTCGACAAAGGTATTACGCAACTCCTGGGCAAACGACTCGACCGCGAGTCATTAACGAGCCACGAAATTTCCTCGTAACGTTATTTCGAGCCCTCCACTTTTTTCCTGGTGGCTCGATGCCCGACGAAAAATCCGGCGACCTCACCCGGGGCTCTTTTAGCTTTTCTGTCGTGCGCATGGCTTCCTCCGCTTCCGCTGGGTAGCTCATCCGATCATCCATCGCTCTCGTCGTACCTGCCTGATGAACACGTCGGGTGATAACGGGTCCGACGCGGCTGAGACAGGCTGTAAACATTGGTAAAGTGATACTTTAGAGTAACGCCAGTAGCGCCATCTCGTTGTTATCAGCCGTAAATAACAACGTCGAGGAAACTGTGAAGTCATCGCGAAATTAGGTAACTGGCTGTACGGAGCTTCTGGATTGTTCGAAAGACACGTAAAGACCATCGGAATGGACGTGGAAGTATTTTCCCTTCTTCATCGCGTTCATCCCCTGGGTGAATGACCTGTCTACGTGGAACGAACCCGCCACCAACCCCTACCGCTTTACTCCCCGGTACTCATCCGTTCTATTCACCCCGTATAAACCGATTCACCCTTATTCACTGATCCCCCGCACTGGCGCCGTAGGCCCCTCTCGAGCAATGAACTTTTCCACGCTTTTCATACGGATGAAAAGTCTCTTCGCTGATCTCGTTCGTACCGGTGATTGGACCGGTCGTATATATACGTTCTCCTCTTGGTCCACTTCCTGTGACGATCGCGCCAACCTGTGTCTTTCAGCAGTTGCGTACCGATACTATGCTAACAAGTGCATTGGGGGGTCACGTGGTCCAGAGGGTCCTGAATGCTTTGTTCATCCACTCGTGACCCAGGGCTACTCCAAGGGTATCAAGAGGAGGTCTTCGTCGAAGGAAATCATTTTTTTATTCGTCATACACATTCTCACGGACATCCCTTAGGGCCAGGTAAATTGAATACGTACTTGGGTCTGACGCGCAGGGGATAATTTTGAGACAGGGAGGCAACCGTAGCAAAGGGTGAGTCCGACGCCCCTCGTCTTCGCGTTACACCCTTGCGCTTTATCGCTATGTCAATACAAGGTAGATCGGTAGCGGAGCGTAGAAAAAAAGAAATCCAGTTTATACAATTACTTAGGGTTGAAAGATAAAAAATTCCTTCGCTCCGTTACAAGCGTATATGAACATTGTTGAGATTCTTGATGCGCGCCCCGTGGCGTCTGATGGTACTAAAGATAATTCGGCCAAGCGCTTCTTTTTCCGCGTTAGTCGTCACGCGCGCCGGGTGGTCCTGCGAGGTTCGGAAATACCGGCCAATAGAGAAGACCACCAGGAACAGATTAGTTAGGGGTGGGTGAGGCTGAAAGTAAAAAAAGAAAAAGTTTTATTTTTTCAATAAACTCCCACGGGCAAGGGTTTAAATGCCGAAGAAACCTTGGATTCAAATAAACCGCCAGAAATAGGGTGGGATTGCTTATTATCAGCGATGACAGTGAAAATCGACGATTCTCGATAATCGATCGCAAATTTCTGAACCCTTGGACTACCGAACGGATACGATCGGTCGATTCTCGATTAACCATGGTCGATATGTCTCGAAGATCGAGATCGTGCCAAAGGCAGCCAGTCGATAAGTAAATTGGCAAGGTTAAGTGGTCTGTCTGGAATAATGACTTGACGTCACTCAACTCGCGTTCTTTTATGCATATAAATCGCAAAGCGTCGTTTTAATATTTATATTTTGCGACGGGCTCGAATTTTTATCATTATCGATAACCGTAGCGCAATTAGTTCTCATTACTTCCGTCATGTAGACCGCAGCGCCACCAGCTACTCAACATTCACTTATTCGCATTCCGTTTGACTACCTATAAAATTTCTTCACGAACCTTTATACGCTTCCTGGTAAACTCTTTCGGTCCATTCCGCATCTCCTATCTGTGACGCAAGTCCGAGCCACTCGGAAGCTTCAGCTGGTAAGTCCGACAGTTTAGATATCTAGAACTGAAGCAGTGCCTGATTTACGATTGGTTAGTGCCCGCGTTGTGTGTAAGCTCCCTTTGAAAATCTCAAAAGCAACAGCCAACCAACCAACCAGCCAACCCGGTACTGCCAGCCAAGCAAGATCATCTCTAGTTATTTAGGTAGCAGAACCTCGAGTACCCGATTATTCCTCCGGTTCATCCTGTTACTAGCGTCGTTTACGATCGTATGAGAGAGAGAAAGAGAGAGAGAGAGAGCAAGAAGATCGATACCATACAGTACGATCGACCGGTTTTAACTTTCCCGCCGTCAAACTTTCGATTTCGGTCATACCCTCTCCTCGATCGTACGATCGGTTGGAAAAAAAAATATTAAAAATAATTTTACCCCGGGTGAAAATACTCCTGATCGTCGGGCCCCTCCCGTGCATCAGCATCGGCTAACTTCGTTTACTTATTGACCATCGCTACGCCTTATTTTTACGCTATTTGACTTTACGTTTCATCAACCGTCCACACTGTCATTGACTGATCGTGAGTCATCGTTATACCATCATACAATTTTATACGTTCGACCGTCCGATGCTCTGTGATGATTCTGCCGTGGACATTGTGCTGGTATAGCATTGGCGTGGCAATGAAAATTTTCATTTTTAATTCCTCCTACCGGTTCATCCTTATTTCAGGGCACAGGTGCGATTCAGCCGATTTACATGGCAAAAGGTAGGTACGTCGGGCATGAGCTTAGGTGGCTGGTAGTGGCAAACCGAGTGGGGGTGTTGAACGACGCTGGTCCTCTCTATCACGTACGTCAGTATCGCGACGCCTACCGTGCCAGCAGAAGGAGCGCCGCGACGCTCTCTCTTCTCTCTCTTCCTTGTATCGTCCCACGTTTCACGATTACTTGGTCGGTGTAGATCATTTTTTTATCTCACTCTCCCTCCTTGCTCCCTCGATCCGGTGATTTATCTTCTGGACTTGACCCAAATATATCGGATCGGTGCATCCAAGTGAGACTCGCCGTAGTGTCTATCGACTTTGAATTTTCGTTGTCCTTCCTCTTGGATTTGTCCTTTTTTTTTGTAATACGTTTTTCGTACTCGTCCTCGTCCGACTGTCAAGTGCATACGATTGATACTCCTTGTGCGATATTTAAACTTTGTGCTGCCGTGACGTCATCGCTACTTTTTTTAATGGTGACAATTTTGTGGATTACCTCTGCGAGGCTACCTGCACGTCGTCATCCGCCGCCGAGTCGTGTTCGCCCGTTCGATTCCTCCTGCGCGTCGAACTTCGTTTCAAATAGGTGAGTCGAGTCGGATGAACATATTTACATTTGAAAAATCAAGATCGATCCGATCAATCCTGATGTTTGGTTTATCATTGAAAATAATTTTGGATGCGCTTTAGGTAAAAAAAAATTTTTCATTCACTCGTTACAGAATCATCGTACAGATTTTTTTCGTGTACGGTCTTTACGTAAGCACGTTCTTGACGGAATTACGTAACGCGCAAAAGTTCATTAGCACGAAATCGTGTAATTGCTAATTGATTAAAATAACTTTGATCTCCCCGAGCCTCGTCAGACTCTTATCTAACTTTAACTGTATTACCGAATCTATAATTCTTTAAGCTCTCGAATCAACCAAGGTCAAAGGTTTTCGCTGCCAGCAGCATCGGGTCAGGACATGCACCAGCCATAGGAGAGTACCTGCCGGGTACACTCCAGAGCCAAAGATTTTTTTCTCGAGTAAGATTTCAAGTAGTCGCCCAGAGTTTCGAATCTTTTCACAATTAACTGGAGACAATTGCGTAACGACTGTCTTGTTTACCAAATTGAAACGACGTTCCACGCCGATAAGAACGATCCACGATAAAACGCTGTCACGCCATTGGCAGGTGTACTTCTCGAGATTGTATGCACTCGTCGGAAAGGCTCTCCGTGTATCGTAGGATCGATAGATCATTCTCAAGAAAAACATCGAATCTCCGTCCAGAACGATCCATCCGTTCGGTCGCGTATTTCACGGGGATCTCTTGGTCGAAAGAAAACTTATCGTCGGCAGCTCGGAATAAATGCTGGACGATCCGTCGAAACTGTCCCCGTTGAGGTTTGAACGACTAAAGTTATAATTATTAGTACATCGAGGCCAGGAAGCCTGATAATGAGATATCTGTTCGCTAATTTTAATCGAACATATGGGTCGTATAAGCATATTTACCAAGAGAGTATCAAGGCTGTGCGTTAGATTAGATTCAAAGCGTGGCGTCCGTTAATGAAACCGAAGAGGAAGGAAGGAGGAGGCTGCGATAAACGTACGAGACTCTGAATACAAATCTGATGTGGGACTTGCGTCATGGAACTCTCATAACGGCAATCTTGTCTCCTACCCTAATGGAATATTTTCGCGTGTATGCGTGCGCGTGTGTGTATACACATACATCTCACTCTCTCGGATCATCCTTTGACTTTTATCCGTTAAGACTTTACGCTCTACTCGTTAGCATTGGCCTAATCGTCATGGTACCCTGTTACCTGGCTTTACCCATCTAGACTTCAAGCTCTAGCTGGCTAGCTTGGTTACCTACCTACCTACCTACGTGGGGTATCGATCTCTTGCGGGCTGACCCACTTCCCTCCTAGAATCCTAGCGCCCGCAACTCGAAGCCCTT
Source organism: Trachelus troglodyta (assembly GCA_030142635.1). Taxonomy (NCBI): domain Eukaryota; kingdom Metazoa; phylum Arthropoda; class Insecta; order Hymenoptera; family Cephidae; genus Trachelus; species Trachelus troglodyta. Next base: position 123,910 of record JARQTJ010000011.1, read on the forward strand.
TTGCTTCCTGAGTTTGCGAGGAAGTCGGTTGCCTCGATTAAAAAAAGTGGGAGAGAGAGAGCGCGCGTGTCGTCCAAGGAGATTCTGAGTCGGCCCGCTCTATAGGTTTGACGAGTAAACCATTCGATCCCGGAAATGTGATCAGGATACGAGGAGGTTCATCCTGGCGATGAAAGACCAGGCTCTGGACTACGTACGTACCAGCATTGTTTGGTTGTCGCGACGTGATTCGTCGCGTAACGACTGGTTACCCGGTTCTAACGGAATGCACGAAATCACCGTAAATATTTTGCGAATCCCGATGTCGTCGCGCTCCGGTTATGACGTCGCTGCGAAATTCGTTTACGCCTCCAGTCGGTACGTAGCTCGTTTCCATGCACGTTCCGAGGAATCGTAGTGGCATCCGAGCGCGTCGAAACTTTATCCTCTTTTCCGTAGAACAATGCGAAAAATAATAATGGGACTACCGTGTGCTTTATCCACGCGTCGCTATGCGTGACGAGCAGGACACAATGGGCTGAATGAAATGTAGACGCGGGGGACTCACGTATATATGTGTATACGTAGGGAGGAACTTTACCTTCGGAAGGAGTCGCAGTTGCTTGGTAAAATGTCGTTGCTGGTTATACGCGCAGCCATGGTTATGCCGTAAACGACGGCAGTGGCAGCTGCTGTCATCGTAAAGCCAGGAAGCACAGGTGACTCTCCACCGGACGACGAGTTTCCTATTGTGTGAGCTCGCATGAAAATCCACGACTTTTGAATGGCATCGATAACTTATTGCTCATAGGTTACTTGGTATGTACGGTATATCGTTATACATGCGGTACATACGGGGACCCGATTTATATTAAGTGTAGACGCGGTCGACACGCCTCGACCTAACCTTTCTCGACTTCCGTGTGCAGGAAAGGCATTAACGTTATGGCAGCGCAGAGACAGTCAGGTATAGCAAGAATTGAGTGTGGCGCATTGGGCCGCGAATTGCCGAGGGTCATCCGAGAGGGGAAACCAGGCGACGCCTTGTGTATATTCAGTCGGGGAACGAGTGCGCGGCTTAAAGGTTTCACCGTGTTAAAGTTCACGTCGAGTTCGAGCATTATGTTCCGTGCGTCGATACACGTATACCTGCCTACCGTTGTATCTTGCTGACTGGTACGTAACCTCAAATGCCAGACGAATCACGCGAACCTCAAGGAACTTTCCGGTCCACCCGTTCTCACGCACAAAATATTACTAGATTAGGTCGCGGTAATCCAGTGCACTCTGGGTAATCGACTAGATCGTTTCCTCGCCGGGTTTCCAGCGCTCGAAGCGATGCACTTCGGGTAGGCGTTGCTTATTCAAAAGTTTAACGGACGCCGCGATAACTTTCGATAGATCCTATACCGTTGCTATCGATTTTGAATTCTTCGCGCGATACTACGCGTACGTGCCTGCCTGAAAAGTAAGACGAGTTTAAAGGATAATACACCTCGAGGGTAGCAACCCGCTGAAATGGCGTCCCTACGCACGTACGACACACTCCCGTAGACGGCGCTCACGGCGCGCGTGCTGAGGATGCTAACCGTCTGGCTGCCCAATTCCATAATAATGTTTTGCCACGTACGAAACCGTAAGCGACCTCCTCCGCCTTAAGTATCAAATGCGGTTAATTTCCATGAAGAATTGATACAAGTTCTTACCAAATGACTAGCTGACATACGTAGCGACTTTTAACGATCAACCCGCTGACAATATGGCGGACTTTGATATCGCGTGAACGGGACTCTGGACAGTCCCATTCGCTTCTGTACATAACTTCTGTGTCTCAAAGGACTTTCACACGCGTGTTTCGTGTCGGCATTTATTATTAGTCTAATTGATACTGCACGATCTCGTAAGATCATATGTGACGTGGCTTCGCTCAATTCCATGCGAACCGCTCGCGCGTAACGCAAGTGCATTTCAAAAAGAAAAATAATAACGACTTCTTATATTTTATACATCGACAGCGCCACTCAACGTTCTGACGCCAACTAATGGACACTTTAATCGCGTTAATCGTTAACGTCGCATCAACAAACTGTTCCCTGCTGCTGTTCCTCGTAGTAAGGTAAATACCTCCTCGCACGGATATAGACGCCGCGTAAAACGTCAAAGATATCCTCCGGTAACGATGAATCTGAATTCGTACGATGTTTGCCGGGGCTGTTCCGATTAATATAAATTTCCGCGTTCCCATGGGAGGTACGCCTTTAAAGAATGACGTCCCACCTCTTCGCGTCATTGGAGACGCCTCTAGACGCTTTCTGTATCTATACGTACGTGTATCTCACGATCGGACGATTGCCCCGGGCTCTCTTTATTTCTTTCTCCGAATAGCAACTTCCTCACCCACTGCCTTGTCCAGTCTTGACTCGTAATCTCATAATGCTCTGCCTCGCTACACACGAGACTCTCGCTCTGTCTAATGACACTTTAATTAAGACGAATCACACCGAATTCCTTTTTGCGCTGCGGACGCTACTATACGCGCTGCCTTCGCCGCCATTATTATGTAGTAACCGTCCAGGTCTCTGCTAGGCTTTCCTGGTACTCGAGACTGTTTTAGGTATGTTGTATTATATTTACGTAGACCTTTTCGTATCCGTGCAGTCACGTACAGACAGTTATTTTTTGCTCTGGCTTTTTTTTTCATGACTGTGTATATACAGTGTTTACGAGTTTTGTTCACATCGGAACAGCCACGATATCCCAGTGATATGTTTATCAATAGGTTTAACTCCGAGGGAAAGTCGGGCTCCTCTTTTAACGCAATAAATACATATACGCGAGTCTGGATTAGATAACGCGGAAAACCACATGGCACACTGGCAAACCACCGCTTGCGGTTATGACCCACTGAGATTTCCGATTCAAATCCCGCTTGCTCGATACACACCTTCGGACATTGTACGACCGAAGTCAATTGCGCGTCGGTCGATACTTGATACATATTTTTGATATTTAATTTTTATATATATATATATTTGTCGTTTCTTTTAACAAGTAAATATCGAGTCTGAATATTTTAATTTACTTTGAAACTTAATTCCGAAGGTAACTTGACTCCGGTGGTATCTCGAAAAACCGTTTGACAGTTCCCTGCGCGATATATACGTGTATACATGTTTTCTCGATATATACCAGTTCTTTTGCCTTATTGACACTTATTTACTCGGAACAGTAGTTTGTCAACGGGTAATATATAAGTTTTTGAAATACCTAACTATACTAATGTAAACGTTAGCAGGATTTATTTCGAATTCGTAGCTCGTGCTATTTCACCTTTTGGATGTCTGCCACCTTCCTCCTCTCTCTCTCTCTCTCTCTCTCTTTCTCTTTTTTATTATATCTCTCCCTATCCATCCATCTCTCTCGCTCAGTCTCGTCATTCTCCCGTGTCACGCCCACGCGACCCACAACGAATTCTTGGCAGCAGTCGAGATCGTCTTTCGATCTTTTACCGAAAAATCGTGAAATTAACGTCGAGCGCCGTGACGGCAGCCAACGAGCACGTCTCTGCCGTCTGCTCCCTTGCGATATCACGTATCACGACAAACGTCGCTAATTAATTTGTCCAGGCTAAATCTACTTTCTCATGCAGATATATACACCACGTGGATTCGTATGCAGTTTACTGCGGAGGTCGGCAGCTGCCAGGCATATGTATATATAGTCAGTGCTCACAGAGACTCCCTTTGACGAATATCATTGCGAGCGACTGCTAATCACACGCATTCACATCGTTACGCTGACTTTCGACACGGAGTGTACATAGGTCATCCAGTGAATGGGTCTTCAAGGACTTTCGCAAGTCCTTCGTGTACCTTTCAGCACTTGTCTCTCTTGTTCGTACTTACGTACTGTCCGTCCGTCTCTCTTTCTCTCGTAGAATAACAACGTTGGAGGAAATAAAAAGAAAAGGGATCAGACGCAAACATCGATTCTTCCTTGGCCAGATTATCCCTCCACGTAGATTTGCCGAGTTGATACGACGTGACGCAACATCCCTTGTAAACATTGTTCGGACACTGATTGAAAACAGGCCTTTACGGTCTTTCCCTGCGCAACGTTAACCCAAGGTGATCGATGCATCCTCTATTATTAGCTATTCGTATTCGTAAGTCTTGGGTACCTCTTGCTCTAGGCTGCGTAAGCGGGGTAATTACGTGTTGTTCACTGTGAGTCTCGCTCGTGTTGGAACCGAGACGGTAGCTTTGAATGTTGACCTTGAGAAAATAAGGGATAACGGGGCAGCGAGGATATTCAAGGCTGGACGGCAACGAGAATCTTTACTGTGTACTGCACGTCCGAGGAAGTTTTCATCGAGGCGATTACGTGCAGACTGAATAATTACAAAACAAATATTTAACGCGTAGAGTCTTCTTACGTTTCTTCGAGTTGGTGTGTGTGTATATATATATGTATATAGATCCACGGAATCTACGTTATTAGACGCAGGCGAGGATTTTTGCGATTGGATTTTCTTCCGGGAATTTTTTCATTGTTTTAATTGTCCTCTGTCGGTCTCTCGGTACGGACGCACCGTCACCGATCGGGCCTGCATTTGAATTGACGGCCCGATTAACGCTGCTGGAATGCAACGATTAAAAACAAAGCCGATTACATCGAACGTCGGCCTTTGGAAATTCTCGCGCGACTTACCCGACGTCATTCGACTGCCTTTTAACCATCGGAACGACGAGCGTGATTGGCATTAATGATTTTACGATTCTGCGCGTCAATTTCAAACGAAAAAGTACTTGGCGTCCCTCTCTCGCTTCCTCGACGTCTCATTGTCACGAGCGTTCACGCGATTTATTCGAATCGCTCGAACGCGATTGTTTAAGCAGGCGCATTCGCATCTTTCGCGACTTCCGGTGCATTTTGGGTAGGCTTCTTTCAATTCCGTTTACGCAGTCTGCACGACCATCACTTATAGGAACACTTGCAGACACTCGTCGCCACTTGGCAATGTCGGATATTCCCGCGTTTCTAAATATAAATCTCCCGTGTAAAATCCATACATATTTATACATACATACATACATTCATGTAATACATGCCAGCAAAGCCGGTTGAGCCTGTTGGCGAAGATCCCGTAGGCAACCAGATTTCCCATTTACTCACGTTCTCTTTCTCGGCATCATCCACAACCCTTTAGACTCAAGCATCGGGTGTACCTTTAACGAGATCATCCATTATTAACAGTTCCGTCGAGTAGCCTGAATAAATACAATTGAATGTCAACCATCTATAACGAACCTTACGTCTTACCCTTTAACCCCTTAAAGATCTCTAGGTTTGAGTGTCTCAAGTTGGTAGTAGACTCTATTGGGACACATTTTACCTACAGGTCTGTAAGGGTGAAGATTTCGGGAAGTTCAAGATGTATCTAGGACAATGTCAGATCGGAGCAAAATGCCTGTACGGCATAACGGTAACCCCTGTGTCAGCTTTCAACACGTTAATACCGGATTGCGACTAGATTGACACGGCCAACACCCAACGAGGGTTGACCTAGCCAATCAAGCGTACAATTAAGGTCATTTTAGACGATACTATTTTAGTGGGTCTAACCTGCCGTCATCCGCTAGGAAATCCTGACGATTATCGAGATCAACGACGACCTTCGTCTATTATAATGTTAGGTTATGTTTGGATTTAAAAGAATTTGTTCTCTATGCTTCGCAGTTAGGACACGCCTCGCCACCGCCACCGGCACCCTCGTCAGCTGGCACGAAAGAGGGCTCTCCGCCACGAGGACCCAGGACGCTTCTTCTGCGACGCAGCGAAAATGGCTTTGGATTTACCTTACGCCATTTTATCGTCTATCCGCCCGAGTCCTGTTGCGTAAGTGTCTGTTGATTTACTTTGCTCGTGGTTCGGGCTAATGTCGAAGGGAAATGGGGTTAGGTTTGGGGGGAGGAGGGAGGGCTCCGGCTCATGGACGCTATTTGTTCTTTGCGCTTCCATTTTAAACATGGCGACGATTTATTTAGTTGAAACGCAAATCGGTTTGATTTAAGGTCTCCGTTTATGCGATGAGTTTGCCTGATGAAATCAGAGCGACGTGAATTTTCGTAAAATCGCGTCGACTGGGTAAAGAATGCATTCTGCTGTTTGAACAGATGTTGCCGGGACACGAGCGGACGAGGATCGACGAGCCGATGGACACGATCTTCGTGAAACAGGTGCGAGCCAAGTCGCCGGCAGCGGAAGCGGGTTTACGGACCGGAGATCGAGTTGTATCTGTGGACGGGGCGCCGACGCGTGGCGAGCAATACGCCAGCGTCGTGCAACGTATTCAGCAGGCGGGCCCTTGGCTACGTTTGCTGGTTGTATCCAAGGAGGACGATATTTTGCAGAGGGTAAGGTTTTGGGGTGGGGGGGGGGGTTCTTTTCTTTTCTTTCTTTTTTATCATTGTTTTTCTGGTACAGTACTTTGGTGACACGGCCCACAACCCCGAGACGAATCAACGACCGCGACTACGTTCACCGGAGAGGACGTCGCAGAAGCAGCGTCGATCGAGCAGCATGATCCCAGGGCCGTCTCCTCGAAGTAGACAGTCCTGGGTGTGCTCGCCCTCCGGTTCTGAGAATCAGGTTACCGGTACGGAAACTTACAAGCAACGCGAAGACGTTTACAAGGATCCTAAGATGATCGTGTCCTCGCAACGGAGACCACTGGAAACTCACAATCAAGACAGCGCGACGCTCTACGAAAAAGCCGAAAGAAATCAGCAACGACGACAGCAGAAGGATCTACTGAACGCGACGCCCCAGCCGTACAGACCTCCGCCGGACACCAGGTTCGATCTTTACGACAGAACGCGTCCCGAATCCATCTACTCTCGACCCAGTACGGAGCAGATCTACGACAAGATCAAGGATCCGATCTACGAACGAGTAAAACCTGACAGTGGTAACTTTGGAAAGTCCTTAGATCGCTATCCGATGTCTAGGGCGGAACCTCAGGTTCCAATTTATCGACCTGGAAGAAGGATCGTTGCTAGACGCGCTAGCGAAGGTAGCGGTATCGTTAACGACATCGATATTTCCGGTCCCTTTGGTAGCGTCGATGCACTCAAGCAATCCAGCAATCCTGGATCACGGCTCAGTATGGATTCTTCTCCTGCCAGCAAGGAGAGTCTCTCTTCTTACGACTCGAACTCCACGCTCACCGGAAACGAATGCTCCGATGATTCTGTCATTATGACCAGGCTGCGCAAGAGTTTCGAACAGAAGGAGGAATTCCTGAGGAGACCGAGTCATCCGATTGGATGGTTATCGCCCGAAGAAGCCACTAGGTCGACGGCACACGTACAGCCTCTGATACAACGTGAATTTTATGCGAGACCTCAGAAATTACAGAGACAGGTTTGGCCACCCAACGAACAGCAACAGCAGCAGCATTCAGCCACTTTGCCTAGACAACAGTCACCAAGTAGAAACTCAATGGAACGCGCAAGTAAATCCGGCGGGAAGCCGTCCAATCAAAACGTGCAAAGAGTAAAAACTGATATGGACTCTGAATCGGAGTACACTAGCAACAGGAGCAACCCTAATGAACCTCCTCCGAGTGCTGAAGAAATTCAAGCAGTTCGTGATCATTTCTATTCCTCTCTCTACGATTGCAATGGACAATTCGTAAAGGAAAATCACTTCAAGTATGGCTCCAGTACTCCACAGTTTCGTCCCGCGAACAACCAACCGCAGAGGAACTCGACCTCGAACAAGGCCTTCGTGACGACTTTGTCGCGCATACATGAGAACGTGACCACGGGTCAGCACAACCAGGATCAGCATCATCAATCGCAGCAGGGTCAAGATCTCAGGAATGGTACGGCATCCTTACCTTCGTCGCCTGGACCGGATAAGAAGAGCGGGGAGAAATTCCCCGTACCTCCGCAAGGACTGCAGATCGTTTCACGTCGCGCTAAGCAATTCGAATCCGGACGACTTCTGAGCGACGATGACGAGCCTACCAGTGACAGGACGAGCCTCTACAAGAGCGAACTCTCCAGGTTGTCAAGTAAACGGAGCGTTCCTAACGTCGCTGTCCGAAAAAGGGAATTTGAGTCTAAGGCTGAGTGTCAGGAACCCAGGCGAATAGCCAATCATCGAGAGAGCAAGTCACTTGACGCTGGTGAGTGTCAACGCAGTAATTAGTACTTGATGACGCGACATCTTCCTTTACTCTTGTATCTTTCATTCTCTTCTACTCGTTATCTTTGTTATCACCCTTCTTTCCGGCCCTCTCGTACCTCACTAGATCCCTCAAAACGAAAAGTGTCCGCGTCTACCAATCTCACAGTCTTGTTCCAGCATCTGCTAGATATTACAATAACATTGTCATCCAGGTAGGGGATTATCTGGGAACAGAATCATTCCCATAGGCAGCAAGTACATCCATTGCGAACCTCCAGCTGGCTATAGGGAAGTCAAAGGTAGAGATTGCTCCTGAAAACTGTATCCTCGATGTGGCTCTCAGTGTACAACGTTGTGTATCATCCTCTCGCGGGTTTCTCATCTGCAATGATATATTACTATCACCATCATGAATGAGATGAACAAGATACTTTGGTCCAGCATGCACGTAACATCCTCGGATAAGGAACCCGTCCTGAGGAATTCATAGTTGGTGTCCATTGTGTTAACTCGTTCTTGTTCTCCACGTTACCAAGAGATTCAACCTTATTAAGACAAAGGTTACTCGACGAAGTAATCCATCCCTACGTCTCCTATTGACCCGACCTTCTTATCTCATCCTCATCAAACAGATAATTTCCAGTCTGCGAATGTAGCTGTTGTCTTTGTATGATCGACGTGAAAACGAAAGCTGTACATCTAGCCTTGATCGCCATGCAATCACCTAAATTCATCGTCAGGCTCTTAATCCCATTGAAATTTATTTAGAAATTCCGACAATGGAAACGGAGCCAGTCCGTCTAAGGGCACGGAGCAATAGCGCAGAGTCTTGGGAGGCAGTGAACGGATCTTCCAGAAGGAACGCGAGACATACCTGGCAAACCGAACAGGATGACTCCGAGAGTAAACGTAACAAGGCTAAAAGACAGGACAGCTACTTACAGGCTGTCAAGACTCAGCTCGGTTAGTTTTGATGGATACCCAATTCAATTTCTTAATTATTAATTAATTAGCTGATATGGTCAATAGTAATTGTGTAGTGATTAGAATGTGCATCATTAGTATCCGAAAGCACGATTATCATCACTGTACTATGTAGTATCTGACGCTTCTATCGCGTACTGGATATTTGCGGTCTTTGCTTCCTGATGCCAACGACGACCTATAGCTTGCTTTGTTCTTTTTCACTCTAATTGGTGCCGGACAGAAAGGGAGCCACAGTGTCTACGTCATCAGGATGCGATTGACAAATCAACGGAAGATGAGCCCAACGCACCTCTCTTTCCCACAACCTTATACGAGATGGAGGCTAATGTGGATTCGTCTTTATCTGCCATGGGTCCTATGCCCCACGTGAGAGTCACTCCTCCCAATTGTGTTCCTTACACTCCTCCGTCTTCACCTGTTTTTGATCCTGGATCCTCGACAAGTAGAGAAGGTCCATCGTCACAGCATCATCACTATGACTGCACGGCACTACTCGATATGGAAACACCTGAAGATAGTGATGAACTTCTAGGTTAGATTCTTGTAGAATTTTTTTTTTCACGTTGCATGACTTCCGGCTTTCTGGCTATACTTCCTGATACTCGTTGCGCCTTCTGTATCGCCTTGCTGTATCCGTTGCTATCTGCTGCTTTGCGTATCTGTTGGCATCTTCTAACGAGTCTGACGTGGACAGTGCGCTTGTGTGTCGCCATGTGTGCTAACGCCAGCCGTGTTCGCTTCTTACAGCTCCTGCGAGTTCCTCGGCCAGCAACGGCGTCGTCCTGAGACGTCAGAAGAATGCACAGATCAGTGAGTAGAATCGCCTAGCAAATGACACTCCCCGCGCCATCAGCATTGCTACCAGAAACCTATTCGATATTAGCTTACTTAGTTGTTTTTTTTGTTTTCATAGTATATCATTCAATCCTGTTTATAGCTTCAATATCATTGATCTGATCCTTTCAGGCGACGAGGATCGTGCCACTAGGAGGGTATCCTACCTTAAGGCCACTTGGGGCGAGCGCATGCACGTGGACAGTGACCTTGAACTGAGCGACACGGAACCGGTACACGCTTTAAGAAGGTGAGACAGGTATCCTCAAGGATATTATTCGGCTCAGGATTAAATCCTAACCGCGGGATTGGTTACCTCAGGGTGACGGAATGGATCACTCAAGGAAATCTACTAATACGATCTCGTACATTCACTTAAGAAGGAATTAACTATTATATTAAAAAAAAAAGAAAAAGGTAAAGTTTAGGGATTGGCAATGGCCATGATTACAGTGCACATAGACGCTGGCGTCCTCCGCTATTTCCAAGTGACATAACTCCTCTGCGACGCATCTTCGAGGACGTCACTCAGGCGGCGTCGCTTCATCGGCATTCTCATCGGTGAGATTCGAGAGACACGTTTGCATCGGTCGACGTGTCGATTTCGAGAGTTGTTACCTTGTTGATATTGTTTGTCCCTGACACGTAGTTCCTACGATGCCTAACGAAGAGTGCAGCTGTTGTTACGTTTCTGTGTGCAGGTTGCGTGTGTCTTCGAAAACCACAGAAAAAGATAATAGACCGGATCTTCCCAAGGTTGGCTCCCAATATGTCCTGTCATCATTCATTTCGTTTCTTACACACGAATTTTCCTCAAACTCAATAATCTTCCTGTTGATTGTATTATCTGTTGCGCCGTGATAGACTGAACTTGCTTCTTCCCATCTAATATTTTATCCGTGTACGCTGTTCTTTGATTAGTTCTCATCCAGAATCCATGTTCCGATGGATATCCGGATATTAATGGTGTACACCCTGTATACGTACACTACCTTATCAAAGTGTACGAGTCGCTACTTACAAATATCCTCACGTACGAATCTAACATTACCTTCCGAGCAGCTTGTCAAAGTGCGTGTTCCGCTGACACCAGTGTTAGAGACTAGCGCGTCCTCCTAAGGATGCATCCTGAGGAGAGATCGGCGTTCAGGACTTCCTTCAAGGGCTCCCTTCATACAATAATGCTTTTGTCTGTCTTACAGCAACAGCATCCCCGGGACTCATGGTTTACCCTGCAGCGGTGGCAACGGAAGTGACGTCGTGACGTCAAAGGATGCCGAACCCGTCGAGCGAGAAGGATCTCTTCACGTCAAGTTTACGGTTCTCGATGGCAAGGTCAGTTACTTGTATCTGGAGCCAGAGCCAGTATAAAATTTGCCTTCTTGTAACCGTGACTTTTATCTTTTTCTTTTTCTCATCTTTTTTTAGCGTTCCACCGATCGTTCGTGGAAACAAGTATGGGGCGTTCTTCGGGGTCCAATTCTTCACTTCTATAAGGATCGTCACAGCCAAGTGAGTCCAGTCGCTGAGCCGTAATACGAAATACCGGATGCCTTTCACGCTTTCAAACGGTAGCAGCTAGCGCGAGGCTACGTATCGGCACATGCGAAAGTCTTTGGGCGGAAACTGTCGGAGCCGCGATATCGTCAGAATCGCCAGGCTGTTTGGTTCCGTTGATTCTTGCGTGAGTCCTAGACGCGCGCTCGCGTTCCTCAGTCGCTATGCAAATATATCGATGGCTGACATACGATCACGCACAGTCCAATAGCACTTTGTATGAGGTAGTACGAGGTTGCGTTGCTTGCTACCGGATCAGGTCGCAATCGTATCGCAATATCCTCTAGGGAATGTCGCCGCCCATACCGAATCATGGCACGTGCCACGAGTGTAAGAGAATCCGTCGACCTAATGTAGAGAGAACCCTTTGAAAATGATAAACGGGAAAGTCGATGTTCACGTTCGTATCGACTTTCACCAAGATACGAACCGTTAGGCTATGTCTTCCGAAGAAGAGAGAGGGTACGTTAGAAATTTAATTTTTAAATTTCTCTGAAATTGTTTATCCGCAATTTTTGGCGAAATTACTCATTAAAAATTTTTATGTAGTTACCGAAGCGCAGAATTTCATGTTAATTTTACGAGCAAACGATTCTCTGGTCGTTTCACAAGTGTTCGTATGAACGATGGATGCGAGATAAGGTTTTCATTTTCTTAGGCATAATGGCCGTGCGGGTCAACGAAGCGAGAAGAGACTTTCGCGAATTCGAAAATGAGGAACGATGGACGCCGCGAGAGCGCTCGATTTGTTGTGGCCTTCGAGACACCGTAAAATAGCGTCGCAATACGTAATTATCGCCGGAAGACGGAAGCGTCGGTGGTATCGCGACGCCGTTGCTGCGACCGCACGCGACAGTAGCTATAGCGACTTGACGCGGTGGCAACGCGTTTCTTTTATTCAGTTTGTAAAGTTTACTACAACTGTTAGGGAACTTTTTTTAATATTTTCGCTGCGACTGACGTCCTCGCTGCTTATTTGCTCCGTGTGAAAGGTCTACTTGTGCGTTCAGATTGGACTTCCAAATAGAGTTAGAGAGTTCAACGGCATCGGTCTTAGCCCCTACGGTCGTCGCGATGCTTCCTTCCCCTCTTTGATTTTCCTTCGGTCGATGCTCCTGCGCCACTGAAATGTCTACGTGATCGCGAGTCGATCGGCTGTCCAACATAAGTCGACTGGTGACTAGTGCGTGACTGGTGCGTATACCAAGTGCGTCGGTGCCATATTTTGTAGTGGAGAAGTTTTGGAAATATTAGGAAGAAAAAGAAGGAAGAAGAAATGCTGGGATCCAATAATAGCAATTCGCACTCGTGCATACCGTTGCATTTCAGTAGCCACGGTCTCTTTGGCAGAAGACTTCGAAGATGGGGCTCAACTGGTTCCTGGGTATAGAAGATTTAATCATTTTTGATCTTCCCACTGTCGCGTCCTCGTGCACGTGAGCACGCTGTCCTTTGCTCGATTCACGAGTTAATTTAGGGTGAGGCAAACAAACGTTACGCAATCACCCAGCGAGTTTCGTTAAAAATACTCAGTTCAGCTTAGACGGAGTAGCAACTAGTGTCGGATCTTTTGCTACTTCTTGTTCGACTTTGCGAAATTGTGTTGAATTGGAAAAAAAAAGACTTGTTACAAGTGCCGAAGATCAGGCTGAATAATTGTTAATCATTGCAGAGTCCGTCGACAACGAGCGACGGCGAAGCGGGTCAGAACGTAGACGTGAGGTGTTCCTTGGTCGACATTGCTGATGATTATACCAAGCGGAAACACGTGCTACGCGTGGCGAACCCCACGGCGGAAGTTCTTCTACAGGCTGAGGACGCCGCCTCGATGGCCCTTTGGTTGAGAGCACTTCACAAGCATGCAGCAGCGGAGAAGCCTACGGTAAACTTAAATTTACTTTTGTTTCTAGAAAGAAGCTTCAGGAAATTTGTTTTTTTTTTTTTTTTTTACAAAATGTAGGGGTTTTGACTTTACTTCGTAATGGGATATCCTTCTTGGTGCTTTTATTTCCCTTGCTTGGTTCTTTGTATACATATACATATACACACATAGGCCTCAGCACTCTCTCCTTTGCGGTTGGCTTTCCCCAGTGGTACGATAGGCATATCTATACTTACCACTGGGTAACGATTTCCGAAGAGTATATGGTATATACAAAAAATAGATCCACCTATCAAAATGGCGCAATCGTGTGGAATAGAGTTGCTGATGATGTCGGTCTTCTATTTGGAGTGAAAATTTATTATAGTCACGCTCGAGAAACTGTAGCTAATGGTATGGATGACCGTCCTTTTTTTTCTCTCTTAGGACATCGAGGCGAGTACTAGCAAACAACAGGCTGTTCCACAAACACCAGGACCAACCAGTACGTCGAACGCTGCGGGTCAGCCTGCAAGTCAGAGATTGAGTCCGTTACCTAGTCACAAGGGTATCAGAAAATTGACTTCCTTTCGAAATCGTTCACCCACTGGACAATCACCGGCGAATAAAACACGTAAACCAAGTCAGACTGTGGAGCCGTTACCCTCGCCTAAAACTAAAACCTGGAAGGGCAGGGTGGCCAAACAATTTAGAAAGATGCATGGACAGGCTGGATCACCGTCATCTCCAACGACACAATTGCCGCCGGAAGGGGCAACCTTCAAAATTCCTCTTGAAATGTGTCCACCGGTTAGTAATGTTATTCAAGCTTCGTAGATTTAACACTTGAGACTAGTTTCAGTCGTTACTTGAACTCGTATGAACCTTCTCTTTGTTTTTTTGTCGACTGGTTCAGTCCTCCTTCTCCGAGTTCGTCCCCTTGATCGTCGAGATGTGCACCAGTATAGTCGAAGCCAGGGGTCTGGAGGTCATCGGCATCTACAGGGTCCCTGGAAATACTGCAGCCATTTCTCAACTTACCGAAAGTGTGAACAAGGGTTTTGAGAATATTAACTTACAGGTACGTTGAAAACCTCATTTTAACAATTAGGAATTAATGTTGAATTTTACTTATGTTTTTTTTGGATGCTCCTAGGATCCGAGGTGGAGCGATGTCAACGTCATTTCCTCCCTTCTCAAGTCCTTTTTCCGTCAGCTACCCGATTCCCTCTTGACAGCCGATCTATATCCGATGTTCATCGATGCTGACAAAATAGAAGATCCTCAGCGCAGGATGGCAACGATTCGCAAGCTCCTGAGGGATCTGCCTGAGCATCATTTTCAGACACTCAAGTATCTAATGTTCCATTTGAAGAGAGTCGTGGAACACAGTGAGGTCAATAAAATGGAAGCTAAAAACTTGGCCATTGTCTTTGGACCAACTCTGGTTCGTGCTAGTGGTTCAAGGGACAATATGGTTACAATGGTTACTGATATGTCTCATCAGTGTAGGATCGTTGAAAGTTTATTGAACAACGTGAGTTCAGCTTGAATAATTATTCAGATTTGTTCAAGCTGTCACAGGTTTCACTGTTCTTTCTTTACTAACTCCAACAGGTGGATTGGTTCTTCTCCGAGGAAGATTTGGACGACTTAAGTAGACTGAGCGTGAACCTGAGCTTACCGGCTGACGGCAATGAAGTTGAACCTACATCAAATACAAACCACAATCTTCTTCTGAATAATATACAAAAAGTAGAAGGTAATTTTTCATCGGTAGTTCTCTTTAGTGTTTTGTATTTTGGTAGCTCGTTTGTCTAGACGCACGCGAATCACATGGAATGACATTTGTATCACTTGGCTGTCACATTTTTTTTATCCGCAACACGGACTGTCTGGTGTGCTTGTTATTTTTATTTTTTTTATATCGTTTTTTTTTGGCATCTGAAAATCCATGCACATCCAACGATTATTTATAACATTAATCCTGAAAATATGATCGTTCAGGCCACGAAGCTACCGTTTTATATTAATTTGCACTCTGCCCTCATCTATTTTATTTATTTTATTTATCGTACATTTATTTTTTGCTTGCTTTTTATTTCGACAAAACAGGCATGCGTGATATGGTCTCAGCTAGGGATATTGTATCCTCAATCATATCCGCAGCTAACAGGAAAATGCAGAGAAGACGTAAAGGTCACGATGAACCCGACAACGATGAAATCGATGAAGAAAAGGTTTGTATAGATTGGATATAAATATTACTTGATCTGTCATGCTAAATTTCTTATTCAAAAGTCAATCACATCAAATTCTCTCCCTTTAGTCAAAGTCAAAGCACAGCGATGCCGGAAGCATGGTAACCGCACGACAGAGCATGGCGCTGAACGAGCGTCAGTGCTCAGTCAGCGAGATAGTATTGATGCACGAGAGCAAGAGTCAACAATCGAATCAACAAACTTCCGGTAGCGGTGATCGATCGGATCGATCGGATTTATCGATCTCGTCAACTGGCAATTACGTCAGTCCATCAAATGGATCGTCAAGTAGATCAAAGTACTCGACCAGTCAGTCCAGTCAGTCCGTCGTGGTAGCGCCATCATCGCCAGAGTCTTCTACTCACTTGGGAAACGAGATGGGATCCAGCAACCTGGACAGCATCTCCACGATCTCGAACATCTCCAACGACACTAAGCAAAGCAACGACGAGGTAGCGATACGTAGCTACGCAGGACTCAGTGCTACCACCCAGGAGAGGATACGAAGGTTCGAGCAGGAGACCAAGGCGATGCTCCAGAGGGACCAGCATCGTCAGAGACGAGAAGCCGAGAAGAGGGAAGAGGAAAAGAAGAGGATAGACATGGAATGGCAATTGGCGAAACGCGAGATGGAAAACGATGACATTCTTGACAGCATCGCCGATACTACTGTCACCCCAAGCTTCTTCTCGGAGAGACTTTCCAATCTTAACGAGAGACTGGCTGACAGACAGGACAGACACGCAAGATCAAGATCCACCACCCGGATCGCTCCGATCTCAGTTGCTGTACAGAAAAAGCCCACAGCTCAGCAAAAGGCACAGGCCAGTACGCAATTGAGTAACATACTCGGTGAGAAGATGAACAACGGTATCAGCAAAAAATTCAAGACTGACAAGGAGGTACTTGTCTCTTATATTCTCGATGATAATTGGCAAGTTTAATTTCTTAATTAAATTTATCATTCGCTTAATTACAGCCCTCGTTGGAGTCTGCTTCCTTAAGCGGGGCTCGCTACGGCAGTCTCGACTCCCTGCACGAGGTTCACGCGCATCCTCAAGCCTCGCCGTCGCCGTCGCATCAACAACGAGGAGTCCCGGGTGACATATCGGATGATGGTCAGTAATCAAATCTCATTTATAATTATATATTTTATGTTGGTCGCGTACACCGCATCTACGATCTTTCTGCGGCAGCGTCGAAGAGGTCGTTCCGGATCTTCCTGGAGAAAATTCAAAGAGCTCGAGTTCACCAGAAGCAATGAAATCCTTATAATTTTCATGGGACCTCTTCGGCACTTCCGGTTCCAGTCCACTACTCATTTTATCTTCAAATTGTGTCATGTTACGTCTTACGCTCTCCTTGTCTAACGATCGTAAAGCGTGCTCGTCGCATATCATCTACTGGATGCTCAGATTCTGAATACAGAAAATATTTTCGCGTGCACGTTTTACGGTCCCACGATCGTTCATCTCGCGTATCGAGATAAAGATTTTTTCTATTTGAAATATAAAAGCAAAAATTATCTATCCCCTATCGCCCCAAAATATCGACTCTCGATAGATATCAATTAATCGCGCCTTCAGTCTGTCTGCCAATTTATTCTCTCTGTGTATTTTTCTCTATATATTCGCTTCTGATGATCGGTGAGTGTAGCCGGATCTTGTTTTCTACACTGGACTCAGAAGATTCTCACTATTAACAAAAAGCTTTCTAGGTACATTTCCTCTCTTCTTCACATATTTTCTATGCGTTTATTTACAAGCGCAAATATATATATATATACCATTATTTATATCGTAAATCTACTTTCTCGATTATTTTTTTTAATCTTTTTTTTCCTTTTGGTTGCCATGCCGCCGGTTGATGCTTATACGGTTCCACTGCGAGATTATGCTTATTGTGTCCCCCAGAGAGCATGGTGCATCTATCACCGAGTTATTTATTTGTTTAATCATTAAATAATTATTTCAGGTATTTACCCTACTTGCATGCCTATACAAGCCTCTATACAGCTTCCTATGATATTGAGACTCTTAAAAAGTTCATTTGTCGCGGCGTGCACGCCGAGTAGAACTCAGGTCGATATTATAATGAGCTTGTCGGATCTCTTTGTTATCTCACTTCATTATCTGTCTCTTGTCTCTACTCTCATCTGATCATTTAGTTGGCCGCACTTTCTCATAATCGGTATGCAAAACGTTCTAGAACAAGAGAAGAGTGCAGGCGTGACGATTGCTCGAGTTGAATTTGATGATCGAAAAAAAAAAAATCTTAAAATCTGTATATCACGAATGCGCGCGCACTCTTCTACACGAGGAACCGGAAGGCAGAGGGCTAGAGATGGGCAAGTGCTAAGGATTAAGAAAGGGTACAAAAGAAGGTCAGAAAATGACGAGGGGTCGATTGGCGGAAGGAAAAGAAGGGTGAATATAAAGTATAAGGGAGTCAATAGAAAAAAAAAATGTGATGCACTGTCAGAGATGTTTCGAGATGCCTAACTAGCTGCCTGCTGGCAGAAAATATATAAAGAGGGAAGATGAAGAGAGAAAAAATGGCG
The DNA here is from genome assembly GCA_030142635.1 of Trachelus troglodyta. Lineage (NCBI taxonomy): Eukaryota > Metazoa > Arthropoda > Insecta > Hymenoptera > Cephidae > Trachelus > Trachelus troglodyta. Next base: position 142,145 of record JARQTJ010000011.1, read on the forward strand.
CCGATCACCATTAAAAGCCTTTTGTACCACTGACGATGCGACAAACCCCTTACGCGTAGGCACACAGCAACTCCGGGTTTTTGGTGCTACATATCGTCCCATCTACACGGTGCTACAGGGGCCAGTGGCACCTCCCCGAAGACACCGACCCCATCCCCACCCCCAACCGCCACCGGCCCCTCTCGCTCAGGCACATCATCATCATCATCAACGTCACAGCCCACAGAGCCAGGGCCCTCAGGATCAGGGGCCGTGGCGACATCCAAGACTTTAAACAAATTCCTCAGAGGTAAATCGGGCCTTAAGGTGTCCGAGAAGAGCTGACGGCTGGCACGCCCGAATGGCTTTACAATTTATAGTCGTTACATATTTATCCGTTACCCTATATTTATTATTTATATGTATATATATCCTCTCCTGAGTTTTTTCTTCTTTTTCCCCTTAAACTCTTTCCTCCTTCCTACTCCTTCATCCATATTTGTTAATTTTTTTGTTAGTATCACGCAACTTCAATTAAATCATCCATAACGCTCAAGATCCTCTCGGCGCTGTATACCTGTACCAAATAATAGTCTTTTACGTTTTATTCCTTGTCATAGCTCGTCTCCGTCAACAGCTTCCGAATCGAGAGAATTAATTCATTCAAAAAATTGTCTTATGTCACCTATATCCCAGTGCTTTTGTATTATTCCAGCAATTGACTCACCCTCTGACTGTCATGCCGCACGCTGTACACACTTTGTGCTGATTATACACACTGAATACACACGTACATACATGCCAGAACACAATAGCGTATCACGTTCAAGAAAGGTAGACGCTGAGGAATTCTTTAGCGTTCGATCGTCATCGTTCCACTACATTATCATTGGCATTGGCTGTTTGTCCTTTTTTTTATTTTTCTCATTTCTTATTATTGCTATTGCGACTGTCATATTGCCAGCAATGGTTGCCGTCATCGTTTACTATCTTGTTGCTGTTGATAATGGTATTGTTACTGTTGCTACCATTGACGTCACTCTTAATTTATTAAAATTTTCATAATCGTCATCGTCTTCGTCCACTTGTCCTTAACGACGTCCTGCGTTTATTATTTCAGGAATGCGTTTATCTCGTTGGAATAAAATTTGTTGAAATAGCTGCAAACACAGCCGCTACCATACTTCTAGCGTTTGCCGTCGTCACACGTTTTTATTGTTTAATCAATTTTCTTTTTCTTTCTTCTTCTTTTGACTAGTGTACTTTTTTTTTGCGCTCGACAATAACAAACGTTCCGATGCTTTGAGTGTTTCACGTTGTCACGCGCTTGACAGCTCGACAGTCTCATTTGCCAACTTTACCCTTGTGATTACAGGTAGCGATCTCCTGACCAGCCTCACGTCGACCTTTGACCGCAAATGGAAGTCACTTGTTAATCCCAACAGCCAACCGACGTCCTCCAGTGAATCTGCAACGCCGAGCGTACCTGATGCTGAGACTGATCATGATGAGACTCTGTTGGTTACTGTCGATGATCAACCTGAACCTCGACATTTTCCTGATCTTTATAGAGATCCAAGTCTTCATAGATCAGCTGTTGATACCAATCGTATCGTTCCACGTCTAAAAAATGTAAAAATATTTTCTAAGCACGACGGCTCTTTTTTTTTGTGTAATGCTATTTTTGTTCACCTTTTTATTGCGCTTACAGAACGCACCAGAGAAGGATACGGATTCTACTGTCGTCGAAGGGACTGGCGTTGGTCTCAAAACAGACAGGGTCAGGACGGTTACGGTGTCCTCGTCCTCGACGCCGGATAACGATAGGAACGTTATTAGACAAAAGGACGCGAAGAGTACCGGAAGGGCGACGACGTCGTTTTCAGGAACGGGTGCCGATCGCAGCACCTTTCTAGACGCTACTGAAAAGGATGAGAGCGATGGAACGAGACGCTTTGAATCTTTGGAGAAAAATCAGGATGACAGTGCCACAGTAGTTTCCTGCGCCTCGACTCGAACCGACACCGAATCACGAGAGGAACAGCGCACTGGGGACGACGGTAAAAATAGTCCCGAGGTCGAGTCCACGTCGTATTCTAATAAGCTTGAGAAATTCGAGAGTCTCAGTCAGGGTAATCCAGAGTCCCGGTCGCGTCTCAAGAGATCCGAGTCGCTGAACAAGAGAACCGAAAGCGCCGCGTCGAAGCTCAAGAGATCAGAGAGTTTAAACAAGCACTCGGACAGGTTAGCTTCTCCCACCAATGGGAAGCTTAAGAGATCAGAAAGTTTGAACAAACATTCGGAGAGATCAGAGTCACCGAACAGTAAGCTCAAGCGATCCGAGTCTTTGACCAAGACGGAGAAGACCGAGTGCAACATCAGCAAGAGGCGTCAGTCGGTCAGGAAGGAGAGTGCTACCAAGCTGAAGAGGAAGAACGGGATGCCGGAAAGATCAATTAAGAGGAGACACACTGTCGGAGGGACCAAAGATTTTGACAAGGTTCACTGGCTGGATAATAAGCTCCAGGCGGAGGCGGCCGAGCGCGTCATTAAGAACGACAACAAGCCGAAGAAGAGCCAGTTGAGGACCAGCTCACCGGATTTGAGTAGCAATAGAGTTAACGTTGCCGATACCAGCTTCCTGATCGAAGTAAGCTTTCGCGGACCTAGTAACGTCGTCTTCAACGTTACTAATGCTCGACCTCAATCCCTACCCGATGATAATCTCGCTTCTAAGGTCTTCAAAGTCCCACTAGAGAGTCACGTCTAGACGTATTGCAGAAAGTCGTACGACCTAGACTGCTCGATGATGACTATGCCGATGACCAGGATCAGGATGGCGAGTTCCTCTACCATTCTTTCGCTAACATAATCAAACTTATCTCTACGAACTGAATCATATCAAATCGAATATCGAAAATCCACACGTCGATTTCGGCTATTTTCAAGCACTGCATTTCATTGCTTTTTCTTTCCTCGCCTTTATTCCCGACCAATGCATCCGTTCTCATTATTCGTGATAAGACAACAGAGTGATAAGCTAGAGAAACGAATTGCCTGTAACGAATTGAACGAAGCTCAAGGCGCCATTGTTTTTAGTGATAATGTGTCAGAATGGAGGAAAGCATCGATGAAAAGAATGGATGGGAATAAGGAAAGCGAAAGGAAGGATAAATAACAGGAAGAAAACGAAAGAAGGAATTGGGTGGAAGGCAGATAGGAATATATACCATCGCGGGTATATCCATAACGTGTCAATTATATACACATCATACTTGTGAATTGTGATCGTGCAATTGTTTTTGTACATAATACGATAAAGTTTTCAAGGATACGGCATCAGTGGGTAGCGTTATTTTTTTAACGTGACGATCTGTCTGACTTTGAATTTATATTTTAATAATAATTTTACACGCCTCGATCGGATTACCCGGAGGTTTTACGCGATCTTCTCCTTAACGAGTATTTAAATTTACCAGGCATACAAATATGGCTGTCCTATAGCCATTTGGATCGTTTGCCGAATTGTACATACATAATATAGATTTAAAAATATATATTTACATAGGTATATGCATGGAATTTCTAAAAGTCGATTAATCATTTGATAAAAGACACATTGGAGCGAGAGGAGAAAAACATAAGGATAGACTGTGTTAACATAAGAAAGATCAATGTTGACGGAAAGAGAGAGAAAGATGAAAGATCCTTTTTTTTTGCTAATTCTGAAATTAGACAATTTTTGGATGCACGATGTGATAAAATTTCATGGCCTCGTGTCCGACTCTCTCCCAATTATCTCCTTATCTATCGTTCACCTATTTATCTTTCCGCATAGTTTCTACGAGCATAGTTTTTCTTTTATTTTTGTTTTCTTTGCCCATGGAAGCTCCATTATTGTGTTAATGTCCGCACGAGGCTGCTGCTACGATAGCTTAGGGTTTAGGGAAAAGATTTTTTAAGTTTAGATTCGTTATTAAAATAAAAAGAATAGGAGCGCGTTAAGCAAGGAAAATTGTATCTTGCATCCTTGAAGATAATTCGTAATGTTGTCTTGGCTTAAAAAAGTAATTTCAAGGAGCAGTTAATATCTGAAAATAAAAGAAGAGTTATCTATTAGACACGTTGAGGATGACTTTTCGATTTTAAGTGTCTGGGAGTATGAAACGCCCTGACCATTTATTATCGATGCCGTTTATTGTGGCGAGAATAAGAATCGATATGGATTAAAAATGATAAAAAGTCTGTCACTAAAGAAATTTCTATTACTAGTGTTTAAACGGGAGATGAACAATATTATTACATTTATCGAAGTTGTTTCCTATGTATAAGATTATTGTAAATACGACGCGACACCCTTTTTTTTCTTTCTTTTTCGTTTATTGAGAAATCGTAAGTTTGTAATTGTTCCGGGTTATTAAAATAAAGAAAATTGTAGCGGCTTTTTCTTGCTACTAAGGAAATGCCCTACGCGCTGGGGTATCGTCTGCTTTTCCTCGTAAGAGAGAATTCGACTGTCTTGCCAAAATTATCGCGACGAATTTTCTTGGGGAATTGGATAATCTTGCGCGGCGTTTAAATATCCAAGAGGTTCACCTGTAACTAACTGTGCGCTTGTAAATATGAAAATATTTGAAATTCCGATTATAACGATAATATTATTATTTATTTCCAGAATAATATTAATTGTGATTGTATTATTTATTAATCGCAGCTTAAGTCTGTCGTTTGAAAGAATTCTGTACTGTTGGATGGAAGAAATATTGAATTTGTAAATAATAAATATATTCCTATGAGAATTGTACTACCGATAGAATCGAATTCCTCTCAAGAGTCTGCTACCTCCGTTATTTCAGTGGAAGGTGGTATCGACGAAGAAAAATGAAACGAATTAATGTCTACCTTTATTGATTTTATCTACTTCGTATATTCTGCGAGATTTTGCCTCAATTTTATATTTCGAATAAATTTCGAAAGTATTTCAAATTTCAACGCCATCTGATCGGAAGGTTATATCACTATCTATGTTTGACTATAATAGCCGCTATAGCCCATTGGAGTGTCAACCCCCTGATCGAAGGCGCATCATAATTTTTTGGCCGCGAGCTTAATTATTTATAATTTTTTTAGTCAGTGTCCATGATAATATATGAAAAATCATCAGCTTGATGTTCACCAGACAATTATCTACTATACACAATGTCAAAATTAAAATAATTTATTTAAGTAAATTTAGTTTATACGTTATTTTTAAAAATTTAGTTCAAAATTAGATTAATTCATAAAACTTTGTAAAAACGATAAAAAATATTGAGCACTGATTTGACCGGTGTGAAGCGCTTCAACCTCCTTAATACGTTTTATTTAAAAGAAATCGTAATGTCCAGAAGAAGAAAAAAACTTCCGACGGAGAGTCTCGAATCACAGATCTCTGGCCTCCCAACCCAATGCCTCGCCTGTGGACCAGCACCAAGTACTTTACACATTTTTTTCAGAAAGGAAAATTTTTTCCAAATTTTTTAGGAGCCTTTCTCGATCGTTTTGGCGTTTTGTGTGCCTGCTCGAAATTTAGGCAGTGCGGGTTCGATCCCAATGACAAACTTTTTTTAAAATACTTTATATAAACTTAAAATAAAGTTTGGGCAACCGAGGAAGGTTAAAAGAGAGGAACCTAGAACAATTTTTGTAGTGAAATGAAAAAGAAAGATGAAAAAAAGAGTTCTTCATGGGGGACCGAACCCGTAACCGGCAGCGTTATATCTCCACAGGCTGCCGACTCACAATCAGCAACGAAGCTCATTTATTATCATGTTAAATTTATTATAGATATAGTTATCTATGTTATCTCAAAATTTCTCTTTGAACTTTTCTCAATCGTTTGATTTGCCAACGGGTTTCGCCATTCATTTTTTAATGCTCATTTTCGGCAAGATAAGGGGTAAAGAGTGAAAAGCAATATTTCTATGCATTTTTTATAACTTTGAAATTTATTTGAATCCTATAAACATTTTTTGCGCATTACGTCCATGCAAATGCTTAAGCTTCGATTGGACGAAGAGCCTTGCTGCCCTGGCTGCTTGTCTAGAACGATTTGTGGGGGGCGGCAACTTTTTCCCCACCACCGAGGAATCAATTCGTGTTCACTCCGACTGCAATATCGGCTGGCCGTGTCTTAAATAAGTGGTCTGTCGTTTATATTTAGCAACTTAGTGCATACATAATGTTAAAACAGAGAGATCGTGAGACACAGTTGCAAAGTCTTGAAGAATTTTCAAAGGCCACAACTAATCAATTAAATAATATCGTTTCCACATTGGGATGGAGTATGAACGATATAACGCATGGGGTAAAATTTGTATAACCTTACTTATACAGGGTCATTTAATTGCCACACTATTTTGCACATTAAGTCCTTTTTAATTGTACGACAGAAAATTACTATTTGCTGTCCTTTTGATCCGGCGCATCGTGTTCCTGAAGATCGTTTGGAGAAACACTTGGAGTCTTGTCAATGGACAGCCGAAGGATATCAAAAGCAGGATGTTCCACTGTCGTATCCCAATTTACGTCCTCGTGCACCATCCACCATTACCTTTGGTATATATAGACTAGGGGTAGACTACGATGAATACGTAGATTATTAATTTCTATTTTTATTGCAGATGAAAAACTTCAAGACGAAGTACTTTCAAGAGCCAAGATAGAGAATCCATCGTTAAATATAGGTAAGTGATATTGCTGGAGACGCAGTGCTGGAGTTTGAATAATTGTTGGCCTTCCTGCGTATATTTAAATGGTCTAATTTTTTACAGACAGTTATGAGTCTTATACTTGGCCCGAGCTCGCTATATCCTTTTTAATATCCTTTGCTATACATGTATGAACAATAATTAGATTATGATTGTTTTGGAAGACCAATTACTAAACCGCGTGTAATACATGCGTTAAATATTATAGCGCACATTGTATTTATTATTGCCAGCACATGATTTCTTAACACTGACAATAGGTGTGGGAGGCCGGTTAATACCTCGTACCTCAAACAGGCTGCTAGCAGATTTTACCAGTGACGAGAGGAAAGCTCTTTATGACTATGTGATTGCTAATACTAGGAAACCAGAAATCGGCGAGGATATTGCAGACATAAATAAACCGTATGTGCATAAATAATTCGATTATCACAATTTTGACCAGAAAACGAATGTACAATTAGAAACGGTAACTATTTTTGATTTGTTCTTGTTTATCAGGAAAGCACAAGATGGTGAAACAAAGAGGAATACGTTCCTTGAGTTACTGGCGCAAGAACGCAACTTGAAGCGACGTCGAGCTAAGCACAGAGGCGTTCATACCAATAAGAAGTCACACTTGGAGATCATGCGTGAAGTAATCGAACAGCAGATGGAAATGTTCACAGAATATTTAACAGAACAGCAGGATTCTTTAATTCCTAACAACGTTGTGCATAGCTCACATACCAAGAGTGTGAATCAACTGGGAAAATTAAATGGCAACGATTGGAACTCGACTGCGGCATCCTCAAAGGATGCAGAATCCAAGAGAGATTATACAAGATTGCAGGAGAGCGATGTCCCAACGGAGTATCGACGGTCCAGATATGATGAAAGGAAAGGCACACAACGAGATAGAAGATCCAGCGACAGGAAGGTCAGATCCAGGGATCGTAGGAGTTCAAGTAGAACAAGGAAAGACAGATCGAATACAGGAAGCAAGTATCATCATTCTCGAGACAGAGGATCTCACTCTAGTAAAGATAAATATCACAAAAGGGAGGATCGTCGTCACGAGTCGTCGAGAAGCAGACGTCATTCACGGGAACGTGACAGGGAACGGCATGGTAATTCCTCAAAACGTGAAGAACGACATTTTAGAAATAAGAATTTCCCAATGTACGATCGGTAATTTTAAAATTACACTCTAAATAAATGAATATCTTTATAAAAGATAAAGCGTCCCCATCAAAATAATCCGTATCCATTCAAGACCTCTAAGTTCATTCTTGTGCAACTTGAGACTCCTACACATTCCTGGTCATTCATAATTTCTATAATTATAACATACAATTTCTTTACCGATGGAATATTTACTGACAATAAGAAGTATACATAAATCAACCTAACTCGACTGCTTATAAATAAAAGTAACAGGTGGTTCCACGAGGGAATGTAAGTTTTGGGTATACTCGGCAATCTTCGGCTACGATGGGTTCTCCAGAACGTAAACGGGAAACATTAGGTACGCCAGGGGATAACGGAAACGTAGCACAAGAATTTAGAACGATTAACGATTAGATGAGTAATCGGATTCGTCACTCGCCACACGCTGAATAGCAATAATATCAAAGATAGGCTGATTCCAAGTCAAACTTGGACCTATAATCTGCAGATAAATCTTACATGTCTCCACTAAATACTTCCATTTCAATTCAATCCGGTCTGCTAGAGACATGGCCTAGAAAATAGAAATTATGCAAATCAAAGAAATAATGAATTATTTTACAAGACAATAAATACCATGAATTCCTGAACGTTGCAATTCAAAGTACGTTCAGCAGCTACTCCACTCAATCTGCAACCTATCAGATATCCAGTCCCATCTTTAAGACTCAATTTAAAGTCAAATCTATCTGAATTCAAAGAGCTGATATGCGCACCGCCTATCCCGCAACAATCAGGATTGCTGCAAGAGTTCTGATCTTCCGCAACGGTTTTTTTGCACACAGAGCTACAAAGTAAAAAATGTAATCGGTAGAATTTATACCGATCTAATTACTAATAACACGAAAAAACAAAAGACAGACCACCATTGCCATTCCATTTCTCTAATTTCTGCATAGACAATAACCGTTATTGTGGTTCCAGCAGTCAATTTCTTCTGACTAATCAATTCATTTATCTGCTTTACAGTCATTACATTTTTGATATTATCAACTGGAAAAGTATTAAAAAAATTATTAATCACATAAAAAGTGTATAACCACTATACATTTACGATTTGAAATAATATTTAATTTCTGGGAAACGTCTTGCAGTCTACGTCGAGTAGCATCTCGCACTTGGACACACTCAGGAATATTCGGATTTTCAGTTATTAAGGTTTTCCAGACTAAAACAATTAAATTTTATTAATAATCAATTACAGATTTGTGTAATTTTTGTTTAAAACTACCTGTACTAAGTTCCATCCTCTTTTTAAATTGATTGTAGGTAATACGAAGATCGGCAAGGAACAGTATGGTATCCTTTGGTATCCAATTCGTCGATCTCTTGATCCAATCTTTGTTCCAAAGTCGTAAATTGATTGGCTTATCAACGCTTCCATCGGAAATTTCAAAATCACGATAGGCAGTGACACGTTTATCGCGAGTGATAATGTCGCGGATTTCCTTTATGGAAACTACCGTAACCAATATATCCACATACTGTCCCTCCAGCTCTTCCATACTTTCAATAATATTACAAAGACGTTGTGCACGCTCGACATTTTTAGTTGGCAATCTCAATAGATTCTTGTAAATTATTACTTTAGGACTTTCATGGGCCTGAATATGACCCACGCTTTCGTTCACAGTTAAAGTATAGGGACTTGATACGGATGGGACAAACTGTTCGTTTCTGTCGTCAGGTCGTCGTTCAACAACTTTTGGATTAATTATTTCCACTAGAGAATTTTTATGTAAAATAACAAATATTGAATACAAGAGAGAACATTTTATTATGGCGTATAAACGTAATACGAACCGACATTGCCCAGACGAAAAGTAGAAAATAATTTGTTGATGTAATTTTCACTGCCCCATACGGTAACATTAATAAAATCGATTTCAGAGTCGCGCATTGTAAACGACCAGACACTCGATTGCCCTGTGCCAACTGCGACAATAAATTCATTAAATAAATGACTCAATATTCAGTTATTCGTACACTTGTACCTACATCTTGAATTTCTTAGGTTGATCGATCTCGTGGCCTCATTGTGTATAATTATGCCGATCACTAGAGAGTTTCGCGTCTGTGGCTCGAGTGAACTTAAAGTTTGCCGACACACGCCAGCCATTGTATAAAATTTTAAAAGTGAATAGTGAACAACTAATTTCAAAATTCTACGACTTAAACACCAACACCGTTAGGAAATGGTTACCGCAACGACGTAAGTCATTTCGCGTCTTATTATTGGATATGGAATATCGTTAAGAAAATAGACTCTCGAGATAAAAATGAATGGTTAAATCAATCGAATTTAATTAAGGCACGCAAATGTATACTATATTGTACAATTGTCTTGCTGCTTATAATAATATTTCTCTCTACACACTCGCGTCGTTCAGGGATATAATCAAAAGGACAACAGAGAGAATGGATAATTTGTTTAAAGATACTTGGGGGAGGGGAGCAAAAAATTAATGAAAAATCAAAAGGATTAAATACGAATACACTTGCATCTTACATAATTATTACAGCATATAAGGCCAAGCGTCTTTCCTGCAAATATTTTGTGACATTTCAAAGTTAAATGAAAATAATAATTACCACACGAGTCAAGTGTCTTGATTCCAATTAGAACCGTCATTAAATGCGAAACGATAATACTAATTCGTGTAACTTACACTTCTAAATCTACTTGTACATAAGGCAAGTCCGACGTCACTAATATATGACGCAAGTGTCAAATAACGATAAAAGTATATCAATCAGAAGGCATGAAGAATATTAGTATTCACTAGTCGAGCCTAAATTCTAAAGTAAAAAAACATCAGACAGGCGTTTCCGGATTTTCCCAGTCCTCAGCATTCTGACGTGAAAGAGTACGTCCGGTGGAGCTTTCACGTATAACTAAGCTTATGGAATCCGCATAATCAACTTCCAAGGATCGTTCCCCACCCTGAGGAAGGCTTTTGTTCGAAGTGGGTGAAAGATCAGTGCTATCGGCCGGACTGAACTCGTGCCGGAACCCATCGGAATTTGAGTGCGTTGGCGTAGATAATTCCGACACAAGAGGCGTCGACTCGTCGTCACTCTCGTGTTCGTAGGACGCACCAGGTATAGCACCAATCAGTCTATCCTTGAATTTTCCAAGTTTCTCCAAGCTGCTCGTCCCTACAAGAGCGGAAACAGCCACGTTGTCGTTAGACCGACGTGACTTCAAAGGCGCCAACGAAGACGTCGTCCTCAGTGCAATGTTATTCCCTAGAGAATTCTCATCGGTAGATCTCGACCTTGAGGCAGGTCTCGGAGAAGCCGGTGGTGATATCAGAAGTGAGGCAGGCCTGTTGCTACTGCTGTTGCTTCTCTGACGTCGTCCATGGGAACACGTGGATCTTGTGCTGCGCTGGGAGACGACGCTGTGCTGGGAATCGGAACGACGCAGTCTACTGGTCGTGTCCTGTGAACTCTCGTCGGAACTCTCGGGCTCGTCGTGCACGGGGATCCAGTGATAAAGCGGAGATGCTTGGAGCAGGACATAGTCGGTGTCAGGGGCCGTGCTACCGAGGGATCTTGGACGTTCACCTAAAATATCATTCGCTCAGACACCTTCGCTAGGACATTGTTAATCGGCGATTCCGCTTAGATATTTTCATCCGTCGATACGGAACGTTAAATCGCCCTGACCGCAACTGAAGGACTGTGGATAAGGAATCGCACGCCAGACCCGCCCTGACATCCGCAAATGTTAATCTGCAAGCCGTTCCGGGCAGGCTAGATGGTGAATCGTAGTGATACAAGGGTAACGCTGATGATGGGAAGCCATGCATACAAGATCAAGCAGTGAGACACCTGGCAAATAAAACCATGCAGCACTCCGTTTTAGGTATAACTTTATTGCCACTTGCTTTCTGGTATAACAATATAAGATATATTCTCTCTTTACTTCATTTACTCTCTTCTCGCCTCTCTTTCAATTCGTACAATTCATTTCATGCACTAGGAATTGAACAAAAATACAGAGACGACGCTCACTCTGTACATTCTGATTCATCAAATTACGGTTACAGACCATCAAACGTTATTTCCCTTCTCCATCGATTCTTTTAATTTCCTAGAAAAACCTAGAATCACTGTCCTAGTAGCATAGACATCCAACGCATTCAACGATTAGATTGTGTAGTAATAATTATAAAGATAATAATAATAATAATAGTCACAATGATGATAATAGTTAACAGTAGTAACATCAACAGTATCAGCAGCAGGAGTTCAGCAAGTGTACAAGATGTATCAGTCTGACGCAAATGCCTTTCTTGGCTCCTGCCACATTAACGTAACATCTAATTAATTCCTTCGGGATCATCATGTATCACGGATATTATTCGCATAACACGTGGGACTAGTATTTGTATATCGCTATGCGTAAAAGGTACGCTCGCAAGATCTTCCTAACACTATTGACAATCATCTTATGCGGATCAATCATCGGTGACTGATCACGTTGATTTAATATAATCTTTATGACGCATAGGACACAGGTACGGTATAGCATATCTTCTTCTTATACGTATAAGACTAGCTTTCGTTCTTTGAACGACATATGTCGGCGTTTGTACATATCGGAATAGAGTAACTTTAATGCGACTTAACGATTTCGTGGACACGACAAGATCCCATTGAGTTTCTTTGAACGTGGAGCATCGTCGCGATGGCTCAGGACGATGAGGGTAAATAAAGTGGAAGAAAATTATAGTATTATTATATCGAGTAGCACCATGCGATGGATGTCTATGCCATCAGGAACTTGAAGACGCAGCTAACGCAACTCACACACGTTACTCACGCCTTGGTTAAACATGCTCGCTGCCAAGGTGTTGTTCACCAGGTTCGCTTGAATTCGATTAGAGGTTTGTGGCGAACTCGATGGCGGTGTCAGGGCTTTGGTCGGATTGCGACGGTTCCTGAACTATAACCAGAGGCAGTGCAAGCGGAAGAGAACTGGGCTCACCTGAAAGTGAGTCACTAGGGACGACCGTAGGTGCCGGCACGTCCAGAACGTCCTCGCAGGCTTCCTCGTTAAGAGTCTGCAGGGCTCCACAGATCATCTGCTCCTCCAGGGTAACCTGGCAAACACGCATACACACCACGCTCGAAATTGCATTACTTTCATCTAATGCACTGCAACCGCGTGCGACTAATTTTTCGGATGACGAATCTTTGCGACAATAGACGGTCAGGTCATTGTTCTTAGAACTTACCTGGAACTGCATCCAAGGTACGTAATGGCATGATTCAACACTTGTGTTAGTCGGGAAGCTCGTTATCTCGGTTAAGCATCCTTTATCAAGGCGTGGGATAACATTATGGTGTGGATTTTTAGCTCACCTGCTTCTCCATTATGGATTGTTTTGTTTGATCTCGTCTAGGTGGACCGTCTGTTCTCGAAATGGACTTTTCTTTGTCCACGTGGGTAGGTCCTCGTGAAGTGCTGTTTTGCGGAGTCAAATCCTTGCGTGCAATTTGCTCGGGTCCAACAACGAAACGAACGCTACGTGGACCTTCCTCGTGGGTAGTGACCGAGGATAGTTCTGCTTCGCGCAACGACACGACCACCATGCGGAAGAGTTCCCAGTCGCCAAAGCTCATTTTTAACACCTGGTATCAAGGGATCTCGTTAGATGCTATTTAAAGATAAGGGAAAACTGTCACAGACACGAGGAGCTTCATACTTTCTTCAATTCCTGCATATCACAGTGCAGCAGGACTCGGCCACTTATGTTGTTATCACGAATGACATTCTTATATCGCGATACTTGATTAGGATTGAGATCCTCGATCTTTTCCAGGAGATCGCATACTCCGTTTACCGATAACGAGGACAGTCTTATATCCAAAATCTCTGCCTGTACAAAATTAGAGGACGATGAAATACTTTAACGTTAACCTCATCGCAAAAATTATCCAATGTGACTCTACTTACTGGTAAAGTCGTGGTGGCTGACAGCGGTTTAGGAACTGGCGGTTCCATAGGTGGCATTTGAATCCAAGGTGGTGGCTGCCATTCAATGGCTGGTGCAATAGGCCAGGACTGCATTACAGGATTATTTGTCTTGTCGGCGCGAGATTGTCTGTGCGTAAGGATGTTCCTATTGTTCGCCCATTGTTCGGCGATTAGGCCATGCGTATTGCTCCACGGTGCTAATGGCTTGTAGAGTCCTTGGCCTCCTTCTTCGTCAATAGACTGTTGCTCCTCCTTTATCTTCTTCCGTATATAAGGGTCGAGATTGATAGTAAATGGTAGGAATATCTTCATGTCGCTGACGAGCAAACTAGATCGATGGAATGTCAAGAACACGTCAAGTTTCTTCTCATCCCTATCCATCTCCAGAAGCGGCTGCACGTCTTTTATTACGGGAATTTGCGGACGCACTCTGTGGACAAGAGCCAAGCGAATAAATTTACGAAAAGAGATCAATGGAAAAAGAACCATAACCAAGATCGATGACTCACTTGTCATAAAGACTCTTTAACGACATGGAATCATCCAAAGATTCCTCGTATAAATCATAATGTAATATCATCCAGGATGTTCTGAATGGCCACTGTTCAGTAATGTTGATCCAGCTAGCCAAGTGGTACCAGTTGAAGTCTATTTGGAATGCTTTCAATAATCGTCCTAAGAATACAAGGAAAGTATTAAAGCTACCAGAGCCTCGCAGGCAATAAAACAATAATCGCCATTAAATTACCGGTAACGTAAACGACGTTCATGAGACGTCTCATGCTGCGTGGATTGACGTCGCTGAAATAATCATCAGTGAGCAACATTTTGTTGAGATCGTGAGCGCCACCAAGACGATTTAAATTGCTGCCAATGCTACTAGCAATGGATTCGCTCAGTCGCAATTTTCTGCTACCCTTTCTACTTGGCGGTTTCAATTTTTCATTACTGTTCATTACACCGGATTCTGTACTCAGACGGCGATTGGATACCGAATGATGTATCGCGCTGGTTGTTGCATAATTGATACTCTCCTCCGCTTCGTTCCATGCTGTCTTTTTACTGTACTGGGCAGTCTGTTGAGCGACCTTGACTTTGCGCAATCCACTGTTTTGAAGATAGAACGGTAGATGTACCATGTTACGTAAGTAATCGTGTCCGCCAATATTTGATTCCGTGAACAGCCTTCTACTGTTTACTTCAACCGCCTGCGAAAGAGTTAGGAATATGATTTTTAAAAAATAGGTATGAAATGAAACATCTGTGATCACACATAACGCGCGAGGCCAAAATATTCCACCGCGAAAACTGGTAGGTGGAGAGAGACATAGAGACAGAGAAGGAGGCAAGAAGAACTCAATACCTTATTACAATATTTACGTGGAAACCGATTGCATTCATCGAGATTGACAAAGATAGAGAAAAATACATAGGATGTACCACAACACTCGATGGATCAAGAACTTGATCATCGACTGAGCTGAAACTTGAAACAGCTTATAAGATATCTGATCCTCATGAAGAAAATTGAATCGTTGGTAACATTCAAACGGCCAAGGATATCAGGATGATAGGAAGACGATTCTTTTTACCTTTTTTTTTATATATAGGTAATTAAAAATAACGAATGACATGGTACACCCTGTACATACGACGAGCACGTAGACAGCGACATGTAAAACTTACATACGATGAGTACACTTGACTAACCTTACCGACAGCCACCTTAGGTCACGCGAGATAAACAATTACCAAGCTTATTAATTAATTTGATGGATGGCTGGTGAACGGATGATTTGGAACGGGGATACCAGGATGGCGTGACTACCCTTACCTTGGCTATGACATGGGGATCGATTGCCAGGATTACGATAAAGGGGTATCCATTGTCACTGAACAATGCCTGTATGGCATCCAATACCAAGAGTACTTTATCCTGCTCACAACTGTCAAGTCCATCTACGATAATGACCAGTCTACTCTGTTGACCCGTAAAGCTGTCCAAGCACTTGACCTGTCACGAATACAATTAAACGGTGACGTCAAATAAAAAGGGTAAATTGGTCCGTAATGGAGGACCCAGTTAATAATAAGATACTTGCCATTTCAGTCATAAGACTGACTTCGCTTCTAAGTGTCTGTATGAAACCCTCGCTCTTCAACGTCTCTAATTTTGCAATGCTTCTCTGAAGATGTCGTCTCTGTGAGAAGATTAACGCCTTGAGTATTCTGCTCCAGGTATATAAATTTGCGATCACACTAACTGCCAGGACCAGGGCGACAGTCCCTAGGATAATGTGAGCCGTGAATTCGTCGATCTTGTGTCTGAAATGTTTAGGATGATCGTTTTTGTTCTGGCTTTATTCACCATGTGGAGTATCGCCAAGTCAAGTAGGTAAGGTAACTAACCTGGAATTGTTTATGCCCATGACGTACACCGTGAGTATAGAAATGCCAACGAGAAAACTGCAGAAGCAAAATTCAAAAATGATAACATGCGGCAGACAACAGAGATGCCTCCATTTCCAGGAGGAAGTAGACTTCGCTGATTTCGGCCGGAAAGCCCTGTACAGTCTTGTCGTCAGGGATCCGTATTCAGCTTCAATGGAATCGTATAGAGATCCCACCATTTGGACAACAGCATTTTCACCAGCTGCCGTGGTACCCACACGAGTCTGATCCGTGAAGTAAAACTTTATTGGTTGAGCAGCCAAGCTGTCATTGACCTGAGCTCCAGGAGGATGGCAAAAGGTCACCTGGAGCAGCAGCTTCAGTGAATTTAACTTAGTGGTAAGAGCAACCGTGAAGTTGTATGGCCAGTACCAATCATACCTACGGAAGATGCGACCCAAGGAATAATAACGATCAGTGTAAAGAAATTGTATTGAAATCCGATCGAATAAAAGAAAATTGTTAAATCCAGATGAAATTACCTTTGATTGGCATACCAGATTAACACGAGGAAGACATAAACAACTATGATGAGAATGAGACCAGAGGCAAGTCCCGCGATCCAGAACTGAGCAGCCAGTCCTACGATGACACCCATCAATAGAGACAAGTGTGCAACTACTAGGAAAAGTAAGGATGAAAATTGGAACACCGGGTCGATCCATTGCCTTGCGAAATTCTTCATCTCCTCTGAAATACCAAACCGTGCGAATGATATCTAGTCAGGGATCAGGAGAGCATCGTGGAGTACCTTCCTCAGGATAATCATACCTTTAAGCTTGTTCAGCAGGAATGACTTGCCTGATCCCCACTTGGCATAAAGTCCAACAGTTATAGGGGTGGACAAGGATGGTTCACTAAGTATATCAGCCAGGGCGCTACTGTACAGATCATATCCCAGCATATTTTCGTTATCCTCATTCGTATTGAGTCGCCCTGGATGAGAATAAAATTCAAAAGTCAATCGAGCAACGGATATTAAATTTGCGACACCTGGTGAATAATATAAAAGACAAACGTACGAGCACCGAATATCTGTCCCAGGATGGTCTTGGGATGATTCACGTCAATATTATAGGGTGTCTCGCCCTGCCTATTGGGCCGATATAGCAATTGACTATTCTTTGGATTTCTCAAAAGTATCTCGACGATGGCCTTCGACCTGGCTCTCATAGCAATATGCAGGGCAGTGTCACCCTTCTTATCCGTAGCCGAGACTTTTGCCTTTTTATCCAAAAGTAATTGTACTATTTCAGCATTGCGAGACCTGACAGCCCTGAGTAACGGTGTGTCCCCGTCTTTGGTCGCAATCTCCAGGTCTGGATTGGCATTCAGTAACAATTTCAATATCGCCGTATTGCCTTTTTCAACGGCTATGTAAGTCGCGGTTTTCTTATCCTAGAACGTGCAGGTTATTTCGATTAATCACAGGTCTCGCTATTTGTCTATCCATACGGCAACAATATATCGTAGATTGTGACAGACTGAATGGTGCAATTGTGAACTGAACTCAATTCGATTACCTTTCCGGCGATGTCGACGTCCGCATATTTCTTCAAGAGTGACTCAACGACGCCTCTATGGCCACCCTTCACAGCGTGAATAAGATTAGTATCCCCAGCCCTATCCTGGATATTGATATAAGCGCCAGCACTCAAAAGGGCATTGGCTATCTCGTGGTAACCTTCGCGACATGCGATAGCCAATGCCGTGCAGCCATCCTTATCTAACGCGTTCACGTTAGGACGATGTTCCAACAACAGCATTACGACATCCACGTGGTTTCCAAGCGTAGCCACGAGAAGAGCCGTCCACGAGTACTGCCGTTCAAGTGAAATGAAAAAATATTACGGATGTCCTTGTGATCGATAACGATCGCGTTCCTTACCATTCCTGCAGTGTCGACATTAGCACCGGCTTTTAATAGAGTATCGACTATCTCAACATTTCCTTTACGGGAAGCCCAAATCAACGCAGTGGTACCGTACTAAAACGTAGATTATTCAATTATAAAAGATCATTTGACCAGGAGGGTTGAGTATATCAATTAGTGACTACCTTATCTCCCACGTTGACCTTTGCCCCGTGAGCAATAAGATCTTTCGTAATGTCGGGATATCCCCTGCCTGCGGCCCATAGTAGAGATGATATGTGAAAATTCCCATGGGCATTGACGTCTGCTCCACGTGACAGAAGCAGCGACACCGTTTCTGATCTACCCTTATACGTCGCCCACATGAGAGCCGTCCAACCGCCCTATTGGCATATGTATTTATGATAAAGGAACAAGCAGGTTTTAATTAAAAAAATGGAGTGTATTTGATTTTTATGAAAAATATACCATGTCACGGTGCTCTGGGTCGGCCCCATGTTCAAGTAATTCCAAACAGATCTCTGTGTGACCTTCTTTAGCTGCGCACAGCAGTGCTGTCCAGTTATCCTAAATCATGAGTTTAAGGTACCGATTTGTTTTATAATTGAGCATGTTTTTTAACTCTCAAATGAAAATACGAACCGCATCCTCAGCATTTACGTCGGCACCATGATTTAGAAGCTCCCGTACAAATTGTATCTTCCCTTTGGATGCTGCGTGTATGAGGGCTGTGCTGCCATTCTGAGAATAAATTACATGGACGATGATGATGATGATGATAATTTTAATGATAAATTTGATATTGAATTTTGATGCTATGCAAAACAGGTGATCGTGATTGCTTTCATGAAAATCAATGATACTCACGTCGTCCCGGTCGTCCACCTGCACTCTCTTGTTCTCCAAGAAGTTCTGCAGACCCGTGAGGTTGTCATCGGTGATGTAGCTGATGAGCGAGCGATAGCACAGCGAGACCATGGAGTCCGTACGATGCAAAGTCTATGAAAGAAGTGAGATGCAATTGATTAGGGAAAAAACTGCATCTATCAATGATCGGTAATATAGCTCAGACGTTAGACGTGAAAAAAATTGCGAAATTACAACAAAAGCAAAATATCCATATCGACACTCGTCTGGATGGTGATAAAAAAGGAAACTAAAACAAATTATTTTAAAGTCGCGGATCGATAAACTGCATCCAGAGTCCATGATGAATTCACTCGTTGGATCCCTCACGCAAAAATCTAAAACGTACGTTGAGCGAGACACTGAAGCTGAAAGAAGATGCTACATGGTACAGCCAAGATACAACAGGAAGCTGCATTTCCGTGCGCAGTGTATCACTTTCGTCGAGAGATGCACTTCTTACTGAGAGAATAAAAAAAAACGGAAACCACGTTCAATATAGAGAAAATGAATCACACGGTCGCCGAGTCGCGATACAAATAAAGAACGTGTCTCCGTAAACCGATGGTAACCAAAGATGTGATGCAGTTCGAATAAAAGACGATATCTCCTTTTTTATCCCAAGAGAATCGGAGGACGCTGGGACTTATAACTATGCAGAGCAGCACGGACTGCATCGCTTTCGTTTTGTCTTTGAACTCCTGATCATCCTCTTGGTGTCTCTCCCAATACTCCCGATGCCGAATCGAGACTCTTGAGGATTACGAAATCGACAATTAACGACCGAGAGTGTACTCAACGTCACAAGCCGATCGTTATTGCTGTTAGGTGGCACACGGGGAGCAAACTGTTAGACGTAGTTAGTGTTGCGTCTCATGCCAAAGTAGTCAGAGGCACGAGGAAGTTCCGTGCTTGTTAGGAAGTACACGAAGTTGAAATGACACCAGCGAAAAATTGCGTGCTGAAAAATACGAGACAGAGCAGGAAACATTGTATGGAAGTTGTGAGAGATAGGATTTGGTAAACGAATCAGAAGTGACACGAGATTTTGGGCCTGAAGGGACTAACCGTCTGGGAATGTCTTCGTATGCCAAAGTTGAACTTGCGGCCAGTGCCATCTGACGCAGGAGCGGTGAAGGTGAGCGTCGGTACATGAATATGCGGAAAATGCGATCCGAAGGTATGATGGTGATGATGATGATGATGATGGTGATGACTGTAATCATCTTCGTTGTCGGTTGGTTCAGTGGTGGTGCTTTGATGATGAATTCCATTTACCCAATCGGGTGGGTCGGGTATATGAAGACGTAGAAAGGATAACCTCTTTTTATGACCACGTGACGTGTCGTTCAAGATGGCGTCGTCGCTTAGATTCGTAGAGCTTGACAGATTCGAGACCGTCTGACTCCTGTAGATGGTGTCTTCAGCTTCCGGTTTCACGGGTAGTAACGACGGTGGGACTCCTGGGAAAACACCGACCAGACTGGGTGCGATGCTCGAGCAGATGGCGACGTTGGTGATGCTGGTTCTTCTCACTGGATTGACTCCAGTACCACTTGTTATGTATGAACGATCTGGACTAGCCTGATTATAAGGTTCCTGACCTAGGTCTTTTTTTATACTCTTTGGTACCGATTCAACAGGTTCATCCTTTTCCGCTTCTCCTGGTAAATCATTCAGGAAGTCATCGAGCTCACCCTGCACTCTCTCTTCCTGGGTATAATTCCCAGCCACGACTTCTTCCTCGTTCTCTTTATTTTCAATCCGTAGATGATTTCTCGAATCTTCGTTACTCTTAGCATGATCTCTCGGCATGGCATTCTTCGCTGAAGATCGACAACCTCTACGGCTGAAACTCTTTCGGTCCAAGGATCCGCTGGGATATTAAGAACAATCACGTATTTTTTTATTTTCATTATCTTGAAAAAAACGTGATAAGCTATACGGAACGAGATTGGTTACTCAGAAATTTATAGACATAGAATTTACAATTAACACTATTAGACATATCTAATCTAATCTGTATCATTTTGGACAAAAAAAATGCAAGATCAATTCAATAACCTTGCTACAGACGAGCTTTTTGTGGTCTTCAGAGTGTCATAAATCATTAAAAATATATATTCAAGTAAAATTTCTCATTCTCTGCAAAGACGTTGATTACGACAATGAATTATTCCTTACCGAGAGACTGAGACTTTTACGTCGAATCATTGCTTCTAATCTGGACATCTTACGGACCCGATCCTCTGCCATAGCGAGATTTGAATATAATGACAAAAAGCTAAATACTCAATCACGATTATAATTCCAATACGTACTACAATCGACGTGATACCCTTTTATAGTCTTCTGCAAAGACGAGATACGATATCTCACATGAATATCGGATAAGGACGAATAGGAAGCAGCGCGCTGATTTGCTCAGCAGAGCACACTGTCACGATCAGAATAAAGAAATAAAATAAATAAAGCTGAAAATAGTCAACAACTGATTAAAAAAAAATGGTTTGACTGACATGATAAAATCTAATGATAAATTATTCCGATTTCATCCTACTGATTTTCTCTATGATAATAAAGCTACCGACCCGTGATAAATTACTGAGCTTGAGCCTCTTGGCCATGATGCACTTTCAGATCCTTCGACGATGATCACCTGCTCCAATTATAATGAGTCGACGAGTGAAGGTCTTCCTGGATAATGCAAAGGACGGAGCCTTGACATCCGATGCCGAAGAGACTGAAGTAGCGTGACCGTCGCGCAAGACCGTGAAAACGTATAAGAGCTCGAAGAAGCGTTTTGCGCGGTTTATATTATCATTGGGGATCCAGGGTGAAGAGTGTCGCGGGTGAAGAGGGTATATACGTGCACACGCGAGATGGCCATATCAACAATCCTAGCGAGACTCGCGGCAGTTGCCCTGCTTTTAATAGTGACATAACCACAAATATTCATAACGAGTATAAGAGATAGTAAGATATCGGAGTGAGGTCTACGTATCTGGTGCATCCGAGTGCATACAGCTGCTTTGGAACAGGAGCGTCTATTTTGTTGTCTACCTCTTTTTCATAACAATGTCTTCTATTTTATCGGAACATACGTGACACGTGCTCACGCAATGTCTATGACGCTTGGGTCTTATCGGTTGTGTGGGAGAGAATATAAACCGCTGTGGCGGCAATTCGATCTATTAGATGCTACCGCGGTTTTCTCAGTAAACTTATTGTTGGTGTGTGTAGCGTATAACAGAGAGAGTGGCGGCATACCGGCAATTCTAAGAAATTGATGATTGAGATCTTGTAAAACGAGTAAATAGCTTGGGGAAATATTTGTACTTTTTTTTTTTAATAATAAAAGCACAGACTATGTTCAGTTGGATGAATTGAAACGTGTTATCGTACTTGACAAATATTTGTGTATATTAAATATCCTTGTGAAGGCTTGTTGTAATTTTCTAAAACGTTTACATCAGCTGACGGGAGGATATACGTTAAATCCGTGGGTTATAAAACTTCGTTGGATTGGAACTGTTTGAGGAATGATATTAAACGGATTACGATAGTAATCTGATAGACACTTGCGAATCCATAGTCCGATGTTATAAAAAGAGAATTAATTTTTATTAAAGCTAATTTACGACTAGGACGGTGTCACTTTTCGTTCACCTTCACCTCTTACGTTTTGTCAATTGATAGTGTCAAGTACAGACAGTGACGTAACTAGATATTTGAATTCTCTCGACCTCTCGATTGATTATCAGTTGGTAAAAAGTCTGTAAATGTGGCGCCATCTGTGCGCTTGAATTCTAACATGGTAACGTACCGACCTGATGTCGATATATACGGTAACATTTTCCGTGAAAAATTTAAAAGTCGATTATACCTCGACAATCCTTATCATTAATCAATAAGAAATATTACAGACAAATACGTCCGACAAATTTCGTAATATATGTTACGCCGTTAAGCTTATGCGCTTTATGCGTGACAGGGTAAATCCGTTGTACTACGATATTCGAACTAGTGTCGAAGACGATCTTTTGCAGCGAAACGATGTGAATTATTAATAGGAAGTATCAAATGTGCCAAAAATTGGTAATTGCGTAAGTAATACTTGGCAGTGTAACGAGTAGCGTGACGTAAACGGATATCTCCATTCATAAATTCGCGTTTGATTTACGTTGTACATATGTAAAAGCAATATGTCAATGGCGAATTGTAAAAGCATTAATACCTTCTTCTCTTTGTTCCAAAAAGTACTTATCCTCTCATGAGACAAAAAGGATCCGTAGGAACGTGCAGTGAGCAATGCAACGGATGTAAAGGCAGATAATTTTTTTCTACCATTGTTTTTCTTCCTACTCGGAAGTAAGCTGCTACTTTCGGTCACGTTGTTGTCGATACTGAAGTTTGAAAAAATGCCAGGCAATTTTCTCATGCTTCCTCCGACAATTTCTTTCCTTCCTCAAGATCCTTCGTTCACATTCGAGATACCATCACTCACAAGGAAACGCGTCCACATCACGTTATACAGGATGCACCAAAATCGGTGATATTCGAAAGGATTATATATATTATTGTCATTAATACGTCTGGTAAGGACATTTTCTTAACTTTATCAAAAAGCAAAGTAAGTATATATCGTTTAACAAACTTATAATCCACGTGCAGAACTAAACGCAGCACTGGCCTATGAATCACAGTGAAGCTACCATTACTACCGATAGACTGTCATTTAAGGTAAAAGATGAAGCACAATATCGTTATCGCCAAGAAACCAATAAGATACCCGATAATGTCGAGTGATAAAAAAAAAGATACTCTTTATCTCCAAGAAAGAAAACAGCGAAAATCTCGGTTACTGTCAATCACGATAATAACGTTATAGCCTGCGGACATAAGGTGTAGAAAATTTCATCGATCTTTTCTTAAAATGAATACCAATTAATTAATGCCCGATCAATTGGCTAGTAAAGGACATAAAAATAGTTTGAACCAAGCCAGACATTCAAGACGAAGATAAATAGATATAAGCAGATGGACGACAGCATTCTCATACAGAGTCGTTATTCCGCAATGAAATTAATTTGGCAAATGACACAAGAGGCCCAAACGAATCCGGGCCAATGGTATTTTCGCTATGGCACCTAGTGCATCCTCAGCATACCCGTTACACCTATCGCAAGAGGAATAACTCGTATATGAAATCCCCACGTATGTATACTCAACGTATGTTACCTCGCTGATCCGGTGCTCAATGCGATGAACAAAATCCTGAGAACGTCCTCTTAGCATGGCAAATTGTTTCTTGCGACGTTCACCCTGTACCGAGACGTGAGAATATCCTTTGCTGGTGGACACCGGCTTCAAGCGTAGATGAGACATTGCACCGGCAGCCTGGTACGATACTTGGTGATCTTTATGTTCTTTCTGCTTATCAAAAGGTGTACCTATCTTCTGTGTGCCCGTCCAGGTGACACAGCCAGGTAACGCAACAATAATTTGTTCACCTGGTCAACTGTGCTCCGTTTATAA
This sequence comes from Trachelus troglodyta, assembly GCA_030142635.1. Taxonomy (NCBI): domain Eukaryota; kingdom Metazoa; phylum Arthropoda; class Insecta; order Hymenoptera; family Cephidae; genus Trachelus; species Trachelus troglodyta. The sequence continues at coordinate 166,839 of JARQTJ010000011.1, forward strand.
ATGACAGTCGTTGTACACAGGCTCGGTCAATGTCACGGAAATTTCCACTGATTTAACTATGCTAGTAGACAGCGTTACGTTACACGTGAGTATTTGCAAAAAGTGGGAGAAGCAACGAGATGAGAAGCTCAGAAAGACCGAACGACAGTTGAACCAAAGTTAACCGAGATTTAATTTTCGATATTAGCCAATGGGGATTCAGAATTTCTGTAAATACAAGCATCCGATTGGCTAATCTCGTCGATTACACCTCAGTTAACTTCGATGAAATCGGCCCCGAATGATTTTAGCTTCTGAGCCACGATTATTTGTTCATGTCCTAAAGTATATCCTACGCAATCGGCATTATGTTCAGGTTACATTCTGAAGCGATAATAAGTCTGTTGCGACGTACTGCCAAAGGAACGAGTAAGTGAAAAAAGAAAATAACATTTATCTATCATTTCGACAGGCCGCGCTCGTCAATCACTGTCAAAGACAGCGTAGCATTCGTCAAGAGATTTTTGATAAAACGACATACGCATAGACTATATAAAGAGTTAACATTTTTTTCGAAATAATAAAAACTGTCTCGAACACTCACGATTAGGCTAACCAAGCGCAACTAGTGAACGTAACCCGTGTGCGCATGCGCGAATGGATTGGCGCGCTCAGAATTAGCCAGCTGTATGAGAAAGTGTGTCGAGTGGACAAGAAATAACGCGAAGAAACGAGTCTTTGCGCAATCCTCGTTTTCGCGGCAATTACTAGTCATTATTCCCACAAGTGCGTGACACCCAGTAATCCTAATAACCTTGAGAAATCTTTGTGGTGAATCAGTCGTGGTGATTCCTCTAGTTATTTGGTTGATCGCAAGACGCCTCGTAGGGTGCTGACTCAACGAGAACGGACTGTGAATTAATTGACGTAATCAAATGCTCAATAGATACGCGAACGTGTCACCATACAAAGAGTTTGAATAACGAGTTATCTTTGACAGGAAGAAAGAATTCACTAGTTAAGACATTTAGAATGAACCTTAAAAGTTATACACTGACGGTACTGTATTAGTAAACGCGTATAAATGATCAGACCGGAAACAAATCTGTCCTCTCGGTTGCTAATCTTGTGCGAAACTAAAGAAACTCAGCAGATCTTTTCACTTGGGTCCTTATCGACGCGAGAGACACCAGATTGGTCAAATTAAAGCGTTATCGGAACTCGGAATTTATTCACTTAAAAAGGACGTAAGTTGTACTCAATACATCAGTGTAAATATGTATGATAAAAATAACTAATAAGTACTAATTGTCGAAGGCCACATGCTGTGTATGGTGTTATCATAGTTACGTACTGTCTGATATTACTAATACTTGACAATAAGATGGCACACACCTGCCATAAGAAGTTTTTTCTTGTAGAGTTAATCGGCGTATACTCCAGTGCTGTGCTCTTTCGGTACGTAGTATATATTATACATTGGTAGGAAGACGTCCTGAGAAAGACTTTGTAAAGACCTTAGAAATATTGAATACAGTCCTGAATACTGCTCTCTCTCTCTCTCTCTCTGGGACGTGGGCTTCGACCCTTTGTATTGAGCAAGACGTACTATAGTCGTAATTTTAAACTGGCATCACTTAACGTTACACGTGCTAAGGTAAAGGAACCACTCGAAACAAGATTGATAAACGGAGTTAAGGATACTTAAATTTAATTATTTTAACAGTTGACTCTTGAAAAGATATGTATTCCTAACGCTTGGAAGAACGAGAAATTCACGATGGCTGACGCTTGTGGTTTTGAGTATAGATATATTAATATTTACCGAGCCAGCCTCTGGATCGAATGTCAACCATGTCCTCGGATCAGGTAACCAGGCGTTCATTTCAACGAAGAGTCGATCCACAGGATTAAATAATTTGTATAAAACTCTGGGAGAAAGTAGCACGAGGAAGAAACGATTGAAAGATTGGTAAGGCTAAGAAAGAACTGAGGCCCAATGTGCACATCGCTATCTTTTTTGCTATACAGGCACAAAGTATGTGTGTATACGGTGTTAAGGGATCGGCAAATGATTCCTTTGTCCCTGACGAAGACGCCGGGGCCATACTTGTCGGTAGAGAACTTACCGATCAATGGAGATGCAGATCCGTCAGTGAGTTAGACGTCGTCATGAATTTTGAAAGTTGTGTCTTGCACCTGAAAATAATAATTTTAGACGTCGTTCCGTCGAGGAAACTCTACGGCCCTGGTGGTGAGCTTGCATTCGGATCAAGGCCATGTCCTGATTTTTTTGCTGGGTGTCCCATTGCGGAAACCAACTGAGACGTGCCAAGCATTTACAGCTTGACACGCGCGTCAATTTTCAAAGTGATACGAGACATGTTAACGTTGCTCGACGTCCGAGCCTACGTCGCAAGCTCCTCCACGAAGAGACCGTAACCTCACCTAGAACAGCCCGTAGAGAAAGCACTGTCATTCACCAAAAAATAATCGAGAATTTCGCGTTTTCACTCCTCGTCGATTCTTCACACGTTTCACCGTTCACATCTTATTCGTTGAACTTTCCACGACTGAAAGATCCTCTATGAGCCACTAAATGCGATCCTAAAAAGCCACTACTAGCTCACTGATTTCGAGCTGAAACGAGCTTTGTCGTTTCCTTTCATTTGATACCCTATAAGATTCTTGGCACTAGCTGGCGCACCAAGCGTTCTTGATATTCTCTGTCAGCTGATTCAGCTGGGTGCTGATAGTACACGTGGGCGCACTGGACTTACTAAATCGACTTTAACCAACGAGAAAGATCTGATTTGGATTCAAGAGCAGCAGGACGCTTTTTGAACTTGCTCTATTAAGGATGTTGGCCCTACCGCAGAAAAAATACTACAGGCAGCGGGCACACTCCAATCCTATTGCTGACCACTGTATAGACTAGTGAGACAAATTATTTTACTTCATTCTCACTCATTTTTGTTATCCAAATGGGACTGAGGTTTTTTGTATATTTTGATTTCAGTCCTTCTTCGCCACATGAAATGGACTGGAGCTCCTTGTATCCAGAGTTTTTTTCAACAACAGAAAGTCAAAATGAAGATGGATCTACAAAGAAAGTAGAATTTGCTGATGTAGGATGTGGTTATGGAGGGCTTTTAGGTTAGCTGGATGTTTGGTTATCATATCATGACTAGATTGACTGGAAGATTATATTAAGATTTTTCTGACAGTTACCCTCTCTTCTATGTTTCCTGATAACTTGATTGTTGGGATGGAGATCAGAGTGAAGGTGTCCGACTATGTTATGGATCGCATTGCAGCATTGCGTTCACAATATCCAGGCCAATATCAAAATATAGCTTGTTTAAGGACTAATGCTATGAAGTATCTACCTAATTACTTTCATAAAGGACAGGTAAAGATATTCTATTAAAAGCATACTATTCTGTTCTAATCATTACAAGGAAGTTATTGTTTCTGTGCAGTTGAAAAAGATGTTCTTCCTGTACCCAGACCCACATTTCAAAAAAGCAAAGCATAAATGGCGCATAATTAATAAATCTCTATTGGCCGAATACGCTTATGTATTAGCATTGAATGTAAGTATTTTTAAACTTTAATTAAACCATCGGTAAGCTGTCTATTAACTTGCTACTTTTATTATTCAAAGGCTGTGGTATACACAGTTACCGATGTGAAGGATCTACATGAATGGATGATACAACATTTCGAAGAACATCCATTATTTGAAAGAGTTCCAGACTCGCAGTTGGTGAGAATCAACAATAAATATTCATATTATAATTTATACTACGGTAAAGAGTTGTTCTAAGAATATCACTCATGTTTTGCAGAGTACAGATCCCATTGTAGAAAAATTATATGAGAGTACGGAGGAAGGTCAAAAAGTGACAAGAAATAAAGGTGACAAATTCCTGGCCGTTTTTCGACGGATTCCAGATTGCTACATACAACAAATTAGTTAATCTTATTTTTTAATAAAATTTTTATATAAAAGTTTTCATTCATTGACTTTGTCAAAGAACCCAAGCGTTGTCAGTCTTATAAATTATTGAAAGTGACGGTATATGGTATATCTGGATTTTCATTGATATTTGACTCGTTCTTAATCTGATTCACTGCGGCAGGCTCTGCTTCTATAAACAAAAATATCTATATATCTAAATACCGACATTCAATTGTTAACAGAAAAGATTTTTATCTTTGTTTACTTTCGCTATCGTCAGAAACCATTTTAATTTCACGTAACTGCGGACAAATTTTCATATACGTAATATGCCTGACGTCAAATGGCTGTGCTAAGTGTGATATATCCAAAACAAATTCTTCGTGTATTATCATAAATGTCATCTAAAACAAATAACACATGCTTATCGTGACTAGTTCATTTTTATTGATAATAAACTCACGCGTTCCAGTATTGCAGCGATGTATCTTTGAGGAGGTACAATGTAAGAATTTTTCATTAATTTTCTTCTGCATATTTCATTAACAGAAAATTGAGAATACTTCAAATCTTGGTTTTCGGTCAAGATTTTTAAGGCAACATCCTCAAAAAATTTGCTATTTAAAATGTTCCTAAGGACAAACTCACAATCACAAAAATTCAAAATATACTGTACAATTTAGAATATTTTACCATATCATCCCCTCCAAAATGAAGCTGGCCTTATGTAGCAAATGTTCCTCAACGACGCGTTTAGATTCATTCATATTAAAATGTATTTCGTTCGGTGGATAATTAGTTAATTGCTGCATAACAGTAGTTTTCAAATCTTCATCTTGCGCACCATATATATAACAAAGAACAGTAACAGCCTTGTGAAAGGGCAGAGGTCTTTCCCTGAATTCAGTACGTGGCATCTGTTCCAGAAATTAATCAAAGGCAGTATATTTTAAAAAAATCAAATATTAAATGTAACGTACAGGAACATCCGTGCCCTTTTCCGTAATAGAAAATTGTCCTTTCAATTCCTCAGATTCAACACGAAAAACTAAAATGTTCTTCTTATAGTCACGTAGTTCACTAACGTTAATAAATTCGCATGTAACATCAGGATTAATTTTACAAGCATATCCACCGGTAGTCACAGTCACATAAAATGTTTGAGGTGTTTCCGGTTGTATCCGACCTTTACGTGGTTCAATATGAATTGAAATAATTCCTGGCAAATCGTAGCTATACAAATGATTGCATTAAATTAAAATAATTCGTCACATATACGGAAAGCAAAGTAAATAAATATATCTGAAATAAACTTTTTCCATTCGTAGCCAAGCACGTCGGTCCTGAGAGTACTGTGAATCATCAGTATCCTGGTGATCTTACTATGCGTTCCCATAGGTGGTAATGTTATATGATCCGTATTAAAATACATAGGTACTTGGTCAATGGAAAATGTATCTCGAACTGGTGCTATTTCGGTAAGAATTTGAGTTTTGAAATAGCCTGTAGTTTCGCAACGGAGTTGCAATTCTGTCATGTTATTTCCAAGTATCAGAGGAACATTTGCCTATCGTATTATTAAACGTATGAAATAATCGGTTATAGCGAATAAAAAATAAACAGTAGGTATTGTACATAAAATTGTCCTGAGTGTCTCGGCTGAAATTTTAGTATTATGGGTTTGTGAGAATTTTTTGGTAGTCTGCCAGAAGGATGAAGACACGAAAATACTTCGTTGAAATACGTCTTATTGGCTTTGCGTAATGAATTAATATCCAGTGAGTAAGATACGTCGTGGTTAGTATTGTTGTACATCCAGCACATCTAAATATTGATTTTTATGGATAATTAATGTTGTACGTAGGTTGGTTTAAAAGCTTCGAGTATAGCGTAAATGTCTTGAATTATATCGTGTAACATCGCGAAGGTTCAATACTTTCAGACTGACCTACGTATGTGTTACAATGTTTATTGACTGTTTCGGTTACCTGATAAATGGGATCAAAATCCCCGATATAAATACTTTCGAGATTTATCTGCGATCCATAAAGCATCATAGCTTTGGATTCTTGTTCTAATATCGTGAGGATGTTTGTTTTCAAAAAAATGTGACGGTTGTTGCTTAGAATAAAGTCCCACTGAAGTTCTGTTGTTCCTGGTAATTTGTAAAGCAACTCTATCGTCAGCACAGCTTCTTTCCTAGGCTATAAATAATGTAATATTAATATTTTTCATTGGTTTCTTGTTATTTTTTAAGACAGAGAATCGATATTATTACTTCCAGAGTTCCTGCTTTTGGATAAATCTTGCATACTTCTCTGTGTATACAATTGTATTCAATGGATTGAAACGAGAAGCTTTTAGATTTGACAATACGTTGACAAGAACACAGTTGAATCCTTTTCAAAGTCCAGGAAACGGAAACGGAAGTTGGATTAACCATGAGTAACTTTATAAGAAATGGATTCTCGTGTACAGTGAAGGCTGGGAAGTGCATTACAATACTTCTTGTCCCGTCAGGCATTATATCTTTTATAATGGAATTTAATCTATGGAGAAATATATAATTTTCTTTCCATTATATTTAAATATTGTTTTCTTTTCTACTTGTTTATCCCAATCATTTTCCATAGAAGGATTTTGCTTATATTTGGACCAGATCCATGGTACAGCAGATCTTTGATCTAAAGAAAAAGTCAACGTTAGAATGATTATTGGTTGATTATAAAAAATTACACGTACTTTTAAAATTGGCAGAATACAGGCGCAGTTTAATGTGCATACTTCTCGAGGTTCTGCAAGCGACACTGTTTTTTCACTCTGAGTATCGATTCTGACGCAGTAACGAATCGACAATTCATAATACCCAGATTCCTGTGGTGTCAGTTGAACAAGGATTCTTTGATTTTGACCAGGATGAAGAGTCCCCAAAACAGGATGGATTCGTAGATCACGCTTTATGTCGCCAACCGGCCAGTTGCTGTGTGCACACTCTATTTTGAAGTGAATTTTTACGGCACTGAAGTTAAATACGTGAAAACTAAGTTCCTGTGATTCTCCATAGGCCTGAATTCCAAAATCCAGCACTTCCGGTAGCGCCTGATAGTTTTATTTGTTTGGCTATATATATGAGATTATTAATTAAAATAATAAAAAGTATTTAATTACAACAAGGTAGCCAAGCTCGCATCTTCCTATTGCTTTTACACTGATATTTTGAGTATTTCCAATAAAACGTCCATTTCTCAATCCCCTTAAACGACAATCAAGAGTGAAAACGTATTCACCTAATTTTACTGGGCAGAACGTCCAGTTTAATACAATTGTCTCGTTTGCATGAATTTCGCCACTCGAAGGTGCGATGCACAGTTCTTTAGGTAAGTTATGAAATGAATACCTGAATTAATTTGATAGAGCTAATAATAAAATTGAATGATAATTATACAAAGATAATATCGATTCGTATATACGTTATTCGATGACGCGTTATGTTTCGCATGATGACTTCCTTCTCCTGATGACATTCAGGATAGACTGGTAAAAATTCCACTAATTCATTATCGCCTATAGTTACACGTGGAAATTCCGCGTATCCTTTGAAATCAACGTAAGTCTCATTTTTTGGATTTTCATTGAACTGTACCGCCCACCGTTCCATATACAGTAAGTTATTCTCAGCCTTAGGAAACATGCCTAGGACAATTGCGTGATGATTTCTATAATTTTAAATAATTAACTTGCAGTACTAAAAATTCAATTAAAAATAACAATAAATATTTACATATTTAAGAGAAAATGTTAAACCTGTAAATTGTACCCAGAAGCGGCTTCACGCTAAAGTGAGTTTGATGTGGCGCCACAAAACGAAAGGTTAACGGAAGATATCCATGATTTTTAATGACAAAGGTCGTGTAAACTGCTTGCGATGGTGTGGTCGGTGGTAAAATAACTATTTGAGGAAGTTCATATTGCGGAATCCATCCAGTAGACGTTAGCGGAAACGAATGACCTTGAAATTAATTAGCAATGGAGTTACGTATAATTCAATGAATGTAATATAATGATAATGAAATATATACCTATCATTCGAATTGATGATACTAAAGGAACGAACACTATCGATTCTTTTGATTGACTCTCAATCTCGTTTTGAAATTTATCATTATTCCACAAAATATTGGCGAATAATTCTCGATGATAAACAGCTGATTCCTTATCAGGCTGAAAATGAACTTCGAAGAGAATTGATTGCTGGGCATGCACTGTGACGCTACTGGGACTCATAGTGAAGATTTTATCGATATCTGTAATAAATAACATTTCTAATGAATTTATCTAGTTCTTTTGCAATTGCATTCTTTACCTTCGTCCCATTTAATTGATAGGTCCATCTGACTGTGATTTGTGAAACATACGGTACGTGTTGCATGATCGTTACTGACTTTACCAAAATTGATGTAGTTAGATGAAAGTGATGAAGGAGGAGTATGTCCTTCTAGGACAGAATTATTGTCTTTCATGTATCCTTCGAAACTTTTAAACTCTGATAGAGAATTTGGAAAAGTCTCAAGACAGATGTTATCTTCTTTAAGAAATCGATCAGTGGAATATCCATAAAGCTCCAAAATAATCGGACCCTGAATCAATGTTTTTTTGGTTTTTCTTTTTAAAGTCTAATTAAATAATTTGTCCGATAGAATTACTTGACTTTCTATAATACAAGGAAGATACATGACGCAGCATCCAGTTTTGCGAGGGATGTAAGTGATTGTCAGAAGTTGGTTATCAAATGGATTAATTATTCCATGATACAAATTCAATTTGAATTGGGATTGATTCTCGTCGATATCAAACATAAATCTTCCTTTAATATCGGAATTATTTGTCATCCGAATTCTCTTCTTGATCGACCCCTCATCCTTGGAACAAATCATCACAAGTTTTGACATGGAAAATTGAATATCAGGGCCTGCACGAAGAAAATACAAATACAAATTAACCATAAAATTGCGATTTATTAAACACAACAATTTTATTCTAGCAATTACCAATGCAATTTCCTCGTACGATAATTTTGTAACGCGTAAAGTCACAATCGTCTACTATAAAATAATCCGTATTTTTATGAAAATAGGTAGTCGGTTTGTAATAGACATGGCAAATAAAAGTTTCTCCAGGTAGGAGAGACCAAGCATATTTTTCCAAACTGAAAACATAATCCAAAGGATTCGTAATTGGATCTCTACGAACCTCGTACGATTGTTCTTTCTGAAAAAATATTCATTAAAATTAATGTACAATAAGGAATTTTTCCTCAAACTAATTTACACAGCTCTGATTGCGTAATTTGATAATTTCAGCAGCCGTTGTACCCAGAGCGACCTTTCCAAAGTCAATTTCTATTATTTCTTCCATAATTGCACTAGAGAAACGTTCACACATAGCGTATCGCACAGAAATTGAAATCAGAAGGATTTATGAGTTTTCAAATTGAAAATCGTTACCGCCAAAAATTTGATAGCAATGCACTGCGTGTGTGAATACGTATACGGTGATAGCATTTATGCCGTTAATGAAGTCATCTTTTTTAATATTAATAAAATGATTCAGATATTGGCAGTCTGTAAATGCAAACATTCTATTGGATATGAAACAATTGGTATATTCCTAACCAACCAATACAACGTTAGCTTTAGTTGAGTTTCCAGCTGATATTTTTCTTGCAAATATAGAAGGAAAACAAAGAGTAACTGTATGACGTGTTTTTCGTATCGGTTTTCGTATCGGCATGCTACGTGAATTGAATCTCGTTTAACAAACATTTTGTTAGAGCCAGTCATATTCGTGAATTCTTGGAACAATTAAAGTCTTGTCATCTTAGGATCCTAGACGCTGAGAACAGTGTCAGCATCTTTATGGCTCTATGACAGTTCCAGTTCCTCCAAAATGGTCGTAGAGTGTACGTCGAAGTTTGTTTACCAGTTGCTCTTGTCGAGCGTTATTTTATATAATGTCGTCTTTTGCGAGCTGTATACGAGATGTGAGTTTTAATAACTTCATTGTTATCATAATTCTAACAAGAATTGATGCGGTTTGGGTTAAATAATATTCTCATAAATATTTTTTGACATTTCAGACCCACTGGAGAGTGAGAAGATTTGCCATCCTCTGGCACGAAAAGGCAAGATTACTGGGTCCACTAGTAAACTCAATTTAAATCACTCGAAGACTGCAATTATTGTTAAGCCTGGGCACATGTTCGATAGCTGGATTGTCACTGCTGACAAATATTGTAAATTTACTATTGAAACGCGTAAAGGAGTGCAACTCTTTGCTGTTATACAGAAAATGTCTTTCCGACGAAATGGGACCAAATGTTTAGATTACTTAAAAGTGAGGACTTTTTTGTTTGTATCGTTTAGATGGTCTGTTACACTGATACGAGTTACTAACCAATTGATGTTTAGTTTAAGAGATGGGATGGTTATGAATCTGAAGAATTTTGTGGCCAATTTGATTGGAGAAGCGCGAGGTCTTTCGCTTCTCCTGAAACAGAAAGTTCTGAAGAAAATGAAGATAGTGCGTCTTATGCTATATTTGATGTCAAAGGAAAACTACAGACTAAGATATTTATTTCTAAGGAACCTCTGCAGAAAGACGAGACACTGGATCTAAGTATTGTATACACTCCTTATACAGGTAACAACTGTAATTAATAAGAATGATAACGAGTTATGCCAAATTAATATTCACATTACTTAATTACTTATGTTTCCAATGCAGACTGTGAAAAAGTTGACTCAGAAGAATTTTTGCCTGTACGTGAAAGCACGTGTATTTGGAAAGATTTCTTTTGTGACGGTTATCTCAACTGTGCTTTTGAAAATTGTGTTGCCGAAGAGAGTGAATGTCCTGGTATAATTGTAAGCAATGGTACCGGAACAAAAGTGACTGTTGGTGCAGTGACCACTATATTTTTATGTTTCCTCATATTCGTTGTATGTTTGTGGATATGTCGAAGGCATAAGAAATTATGTTGGTCACCAGACTGTGCAGGACCAACTACTGGCGATGACAATACCCCACAATTAGAACGACAAATGAATAGACCTGTTGATAGTCCAGTACCCTCAGCACCAATGTTGGAAGTAGTGGTACCAGCACCCGTTCTAGACAAGGATTTGCCGCCTAGTTACGATTCTCTGTTTCCTAATCAACCGAATCCCACAACCACACAATAACAAATAATCTCCCATCAGTAAGTTATCTAATGTTTTAATTAGATAAAATCGTACAATTTGCTTTTGCGAATAATGGTTTCATCGCTCTAACGAGCCAGTTCAATAGTTCCCATTCGTATTCTAATATCTGTGGATTAAAATAAGATACGTCCATATAAGAATCTTGTAAACACTGACTAACGGTACTTATCTTTTTAATCTTTCGATACCAATTACTTATGAAATAGTAACCGTCTAATCATTGTAAGAAAAAAATCTCATTATTTTGTTTTTTTGTGAATTTCATCATGAACGAAGCTTCAAGTTTTATTCAAAATCCAAAAACACGTAAGAACAATGAAGAGATGTTTGAAAGTTAAGGAGAATTTCTATAATCTGCTTCGACTACTTATATCGAACAATAACTTTTGAATAGAAATAAAGTTCAGAACAACTGCTTTGACTTTTTGGTCGATTTAGTATTATAGTAGAGTTAAATTGGTGAATAAGACTGCTGTGAATTGTTCTTATTGCGTATGAAGAAACCTAACTTTTTTTTCCCGGAAGTAACGTAGTTTATTCGAACAAATGTATAAAGCAGTGACCTCAATACCTTGGTAACTGATTCTCCGACTACACGTGTATCTCTTAGATCTATATACATACGTATAACGTAGAATAAGACTATAAATGAAAAGACCATGAACGGGATGCTCCCTTGTATTGAGAAAGCATGTGAGAATTAATGAAAACGTATAAAACATATTCTATTACATGTGCCTGCCATTAACAATATGAGATTTTCCACTCGCATATCCATATTGACTTTACAAATATCGCTAATTATAATATCACATAGATAGATGTATATTTTGGAGTTGCTACAGCAACGTATATAATATAAAACATAAAACCACTCTGATGCAGATGAATTAATGTTCTGTAAATATTGAATTTGTAATAAAATGAAAATTAAATACATAACGATATCACGTTATCTTCCTAGGTACACTTAAGCGTCTATCAGGTTTTGCGCACAAGGAGACACAAAATGTTGTGCAATGCAATGGGAGTTTTTTAATTTAAAGTTAATTTAAAAACCATTTTCTAGTCAAAACATAAAAAACCATTATATCGAATTACTCAATAATTGCAAGTATTCTTTATTTGTGTGAGATATTATAATCTGATACTGATACTCATCAGGTATTCAAGGACAATAAAAGACACTTGTTTATTCATATTGTCTAATATATTTTGGCGTCTCGTACAAAAAATTAAATTTCAAACGTGACAGAATTTTACGGTTCTTGTGCGGCAGTGTGCTCCAATAGCCACAGGGCTCCATTAATAATATTGTCAATCTCTACAGGACCCGATCCCAATGGATGATTGTCCTCATAGACTAGCATCCTGCGAATCAATTTGTCCTTTATTATTTTCTGATTGAATATAAAAGAATATCAAAGATAATTACCTAGTCTTGACATTATTGGCCTTGAGACGATGGTACCAAAGTATTCCCTGAGAACACGGTACCCGCAGATCATTGGTACCAATGCAAATCAAAGTTGGTGCACGTACTTTGTCAGCATGGACAATTGGTGAACAGTTAAACATCTTGACGAACATTTCTACGGATCTTTGTTGCGGTATCGACTCGTGGAAAGGATACGCAATTACAGCAGTACACCTAAAACCCATGAAATAAAACGCAATGAACTTTGTAACGATATATGGATCATTGGGGTTAATCGTGGCGCGCTAATTTGTTCCGTATGGATAACTTGTTGTATCATAAGAAATAGGTACGAATTTATAAATGGGTTCGTATTTCTTAAATTATGCAGTATAGTTTAGTTTCGTTCAATCTCTTATTAAAAATGCATCAGTTCTATGGCAAGGCTTACGCGCAATCCTGGAACGCGACTCTTTCTTCCCTACTCAATGTATTGCGACTGAAATACAAATTGATAAATTACCCGAATAGAAAGAGATTTTTATTAATAAACGATTATCCTTACCAATCTGGTATATCGGATATAGTATACATGGCGGCAATGTCGATCACTGGATTTCTCGCTACAACAGCCCTAAATAAATTCTGAAAGTCGAATACTATCTGTATTGAGATTGTACTATGGATTTATATGATTCATTAAAAACTGTTTTATAAGATACCGAATATTGGCCGCTCAAGTGAGCCACCAGGAAGCCACCGTGAGACCCACCGGAGAGTCCCATACGCATTGGATCTAGCCAAGGAAATCTGCGCAAAGCTTCTTGCGTCGCTTCGATGCAATCCTTGACGTCGACGTCGCCCACTTTTCCTTGGAGGAACTCAACATTCTTTGCACCCATTCCAGTAGATCCTCGGAAGTTGACTTGGAGTATTCCAAATCCTTAAATTTTTTAATATATCAGTGATTCTTGAATGTGACATGGATATTTGAATTATAGAATATTATTGCCTATATTTACCCAGCAGCGCAAAGACAGTATGGTCCAGAGAAAAAACATTTGCGAACGAAGCATGAGGTCCCCCATGAGGTACTACTATTAACGGAGTCGATTTGAGGTCACCATCTTTTGGTCCAAAGTATATAGAATTGAATTGCTCTGAAAAATATTATTGCATATACTGAATCCAGCAGGTTTATTAATAGATGTTTGCACAGATTGTACAAGGTGATACGTACTAACTTCATCATTGTTGTCGTACAAGTGTTCGATTTGCTCATACTTTATATTCTCAAGGCCAGGAATATCCTGCGGGGAAGTAATTTCGGTTCTTGTAATATTTCCAATGCTAGAGGCCTGCGAATTGAAACGGCCTATAGCAAGGCGAGAAGGTTCTATCAAGGACGTCCTGACGAAGGCGATTACGTCGTTTCTCACATCCAAAATTGTCAGGCTGCTGCTGTCGTTTTCGATTTCAGTAACGACCTTCGTTTCTAAGAGTCATAGTGTTCCAATGATGACAATTTTCTTTATTCATTAAAAATAAAATAAGAGCAGAACACTTACCAACATTAACAACGTATGATTTAACGTTCGAGCGTTGAGCCGTACTCAAAAATAAATACTTAGAGTCTGAACTCCAGCATCGTCTAGGTAAACTTCGATCATATAATCCGTAGAATTGTTTCTCATTATTAATTGTAATACTGATATGAATGACGTCAATCAGTATGTCCATCTAGAAGTTGATAAAGTGATTTCTGATTATCAAGAGAATCTAGCAGCCAATTAACTTTATTAATGGTAAGGACCTTTTCTCCGGATGCTTCCCATTCCATTCGCATCAATCTGTGAGCATTGTGATGTGGTCCATCAGCTTCCCTTTCCAACCAGACAAGATGTTTTCCATCCAGGCTGAATCGGGGTGAACGCACTGCATATCCGTCTAAAGATATTTTTTCTGGAACGTAGTAAAATCATGTGATTTGATTACACTATGATTAGATAAGTAAATAAATAATTTATTATTGAATTTGCGTCATACTGAATTCTCCATTCTTCAGTAAGAAGATCCATGAATCTCTGTTGGAACAGGCGATGAGACCTAGATACCTGGGTTCGTGTCTCCATGCTACACCTACGACGTCTTGGCCATCCGGAGTCCAAAGTACCTGGCCAGGGGATAGGTCGTCCGGTACTCCGGTCAAGGCACTAATCGTATCTGTATTCGTATCAAGAATCACTATGACAGGCCTGTGCTTTCCTACCAATTGCTCTCCCCAATGAGGTTTGTATATATATTCGTTTCCCTGTGAAGTGATAAGCATATTAAAGATTATAGCGAAATACGATAATCAGTTTATCCAAAAATTAAGTTTAGATATACATATTTTAATCTTGAACTACTTACCTTTACCGTTTCCTCTTCTTCTGTTTTTTCTTTCTCCTTTTTGTTTACTGATTTCTGTTTATAAAATGCTTCTGATTTGGGAAGATTCTTTTCAGCAATGTAAAGCAATTTACTCTTATCCGGAGACCATTGAAACGCGCCAAACTCAGCTGTAATGGACAAAACGCATTATAGAAGATAGGTTGACGCACATTAATTGTTAATCAATGCTGTTTACTACGTACAGTCGGTATACACATCGCCATGTACATCCAAAGCAGTTAAGTCATAATTTTTGACGAGGTGCTGTCTATCCCAAATTTCTATAAATTGTCTGGAAGCATTGTCAACTGTTGCTGACCTTAGTACTGCTCTACGTTGCTCATCATCAGATAATACAGATACAACCCTGTTATAATTATAATGCAAATTATTGCTCTGTCATTCTGATATAAGCATATGTAAATTGGTTTATCTTATTTGACAAAAATACATACTCTGTTGTTATATCAATAGGAAAGCTCTCTGATATAACCTGAAGATTAGAATCTAATACATGCTCCTGTACAAAACGTTGGTTCGTACGTCTCTCAAGATTCCTTTGAGACCACTTACTTTGCACCGTCACTCCATTACCTACAACTCTTATAATTTTGGCAGTAGACAAAGAAGGATTTTGTACCACAGACTTATATATCTTTAGTACTTTATCAATCTAGAACAATAAACAAAAGGAAGACATATATAACAAAAAACAAAAGACAGAATGCTTAATAGCAAAATATTTTCTTACTTGAGAAGATGCCATAGCTGTCAGAAATTTGGATCCACTTATAAATGGCAGAGATACCGTTGTGTGGTGATCATATAAGAACAGATCACAGTCTGATAAAGAAACTTGCTTAGTGCTCCACTTTATAAAGCGTTACTGTATCTTTAGCAGGACACTATCGATAAAAGGGAAGAGGGTGGGATGGATGTTCCAAGTAATACAAATGGCAATGATTTAGATAAAACTACTAATGGCTTTTAACAAGATATATATTAACTTCAGAAAAAGGTCCGCTTACACTCACGAAGTAGAACTGTAGCTCAATAATGCAGCGGCGCAGAAATGTTCTAAAATAACATGATACATTCTTCAATTCTATTTACATCATTGGATAATGGAGGAATGACAATTGAATTGAAATTCAAACGATTTCGCACGATAAAAGAGAAAGAAATGTTTGAGACAAAAAGGTGTAAGGTTTTGGAGTAATATTTGTTAGTAGTATGTATATTTTTGTGAATATGTCAGGAAAAGTTTTTGGAATATAAATGTACTCTCTGTAGATAAATTACTACCTAGAATATCTGTTAGATGGCAATACTTTATAAATCCAAGAAGTGACAGTGGGTTGCCTGCTTTTGTTTACGTTCTGTTTGAAATCAATAGATTGGATGTGCATAGGTATATTTGGGTATCTATTTGTTATATTAGATTTAACTATTAATTTCTATTCTGGTCATAGGTACGATGTAGGTTGAATTGCAATTTAATGTTTACAACCATTTAATAAAGTCTATCACAAAATGTGGAGGAGCTCGGTGGTAACTGCTTCAGATCATATATTTCCTGGCTTAGCATATCATGATCGCAAGAAGGAATTTTATGATATTGGTATTCTCTTATTTAGTTGAAAGACATTTTCTTTATTATTTGTATGGAACTTCATTGTTTATTCGTATATTTTTCAGAGCATCATATTAAATCTAGTCTGCCGCTTCAAATGACTCTCTATTTTAACGTATGGCTCTTTGTTCCATGGTTTTTGATTATTGTATGCTGTTTGGATATGAAAGTATGTATTAACAAAAGTTCTTGGCAAAGGCTAAAAATTTTTTATAATTCTATTGATGCTCCAAATGTTTTTTTCAACTTTTTTCAGTATTACAGACTGTCAGAATTGTACAAATTTGCAACTGTCACAGTATTTATTGTTATATCTGTTTTGGAATGTGCAAGACTTTACTTGGGGTATATGGGTAATTTGGCAGAGAAGGTGTGTAAGATCGTACGGTTGTGCAATTAACACTCTCATTTTGTATCAATGTATTATTTAATTCAAGAACATTGCAGATTCCAGAATTAGCAGGTTTTTGGCTGATTTCTACTCTCTTGCAATTTCCCTTGGAAGTGTTCCTTATTTTGGATGAAGGAACGATGCCTTTCCTAGGAGAGAGAGTGGTCAATGGTATTATGCTATTTCTTCTTGTCACTGAAATCATTACAGGATCCATGGCTTTAAAGCATTCTGCAAATCATCATGCGAAAAGATTTTATTTAGCACAGTTGTATGGCATCGAGGATAAGCTAGACTGAAGTAGATTTTTCTATAAAAAAACATGCAGAATAAAAAAAACATTTATTTACATAAAATATATATTACGTGACCCATACATTTGTAGCTTTAATAAATATATATATGCATGTCCAAGTGATAGACAAATATAAAATTCTCTTACAAGTACTGAACAAGCGTTATAAAATCTTAAGTTTTTGACAAGTAGTATATGGCAGGAATAATCGGTGGTTCTTAATTCTGAACATATCTTTGATTCACATAATATGTGTCACACTCTTGCATTATTATTAAGATTATATTGTTCATAGAAGGAGCATAAATTTATAACATTTGTTTTCATTCCTATAAGAACTGCCTCCAAATCCTTTAACGTAATATCCTCTTGACCTGGTTTCCCATTAGCCATGGCCTGCAGCAAAGCTGTCTTTGTAGGTACCATTCTTGCTATAAGCTAAAATAAATGATTGTCAATAAAAAATCACCACTGACAAGATAAGTTTCCACTAAAACTCTTGATATTTACGTTAAAAAGTTGTTGGGCCATCCAGCCATGAAATGGCTCCAAAGCTTCTTTATATGCTTTTTTTAAAAAAGCACCAAGATCTTCGGTCCTCCTACCAGCTTTATGATCTTCAATAATTTCTTCAAAAAATAACTGTATCATATAAAGTCCCCTGAAAAACAATTAAACTATTCAAATCTATCCGATTTTCTTTATTAAACTTTAAAAAAAATATTTGTATCATCTTTCTTTTACTTACCTTCTTAGCCACAATAATGCGTCAGTAGCAATTAAATCACGACCTGCTGCTTTCTCCAAGAGAATCAAATCCTGCAGAGTGAGATGCTGCTGCCTATTGCTATTATATTTCGTATTGATCTTCTACAACAGTATGAATTGTAGAACATAATATAGAAATATAAATTTATTTATTTCAGTACAATTTTACTCACGTCGATATTTCCCTGCATATCATATTTGACAGGCGCGAAGAGTTTTCCAAATTTATCTGTAAAAGATAGATAAGTATATCACTCGATGCTTTTTTATTAATATGAAATGAGACATTTTTTCTCAATTATACTTAATCTATTCTAATTATTACCTCGAGGTTATGTGATAAACCTGAACCATGCGGTAATGACACTCACCAACCATTCGAACTATGCCTTGTGCTGCCGCCAAAAATTCTTCCGTTGCGATTTTTCCATCGATGACTTCAGGAAACGACACGAATTCCTCCTGTCCATCATTTTCAGCGACCTGTCTCCGAACATCACCATTAGGCGCAGACATTTTTTATTGCCTACAATGAAATTAGAAATGCGTTACTTTTTACTATACCGGAAATACGCATTTCTATACGTTACCCATTCCTTTATTTTATCAAGAAGTATCATCCTCTATCACAGGTATCTACGTTCCACTCAATGATTTTTCAAAGCCATTACACATTAAGAATTCCTTAAGACGCAATTTAATTATACTCAACCGGCGATTATATAGTCGGTCCGCGAGTTTAATATATTTCTTTGACAGATGATAAAAAAAATCACAAAAAATGTTAAAATAGATAAAATATATATATCGGTACAAAATCATGCGCAGGCATACTTTCTAACGACAATATTCTATACAGAGCCACGTGTAGTTTACTAAAAACTTTGTTTTTTTTTTTAAATTTTGTCAAAAAATCACACGAAACTCGTGGACCGATTATATGTTTCCATTGTAGTCTAGTTGAAAGGTGAAACACGTATGTTGTATGAGTATCTATATCAGTGAGCTATAGATATACCATTAATACATTGAAACTTGCGTTAGATTCTTATAAAAACACAGTCACTTACGCGCGTCACTGTATTATTATCATTTAGATTGTATCTCGACCCAAATTCAGGCTGAGTTCTCTATTTGAATATGATTAGACGATATTTTGATAGTACTTACCCAAAAGAGTAATTGCTACCAAACCAGCTTATTACAATGGTTTATCAAAGTCAACCTGAAGAAACTGCATTCAATATTAAAAACACGCCTAATAGTTCAACGAAGGAAACTAAGAGAAAGAAAAGCCAAACGAAGCGTTACATCTGGTGTGCAGCTAAAGCCTAAATCATCGAGAACCGGTCAGATACCAAGACGTCGTACGATTACCTTATCTTATCTAGTCGGCTAGCTATAGTATGGTTTGGCATCTGTCAATAAAAGCTATTGGATACCTCTGATGATTCACTAGGGTTGACCACCAATGTAAGAGTAACTAGAAGAAATTACTTTAATGAAGGATATACTATGAAAGGGATACAACATTGATTTCGGTCACCATCCACTATATTTCTCACTCATTATTATATTATTATTAATAATAGTTATATATATATATTGATCACTCCATGTCGTTCAACCATGACATTCTGCAGCACAATATACTAATATTGTCCTTTGCAAGTTCGTTTTGCTAGCCTATTATAATATTATTAAAATAATTTATGAAATCAATACTGTACATACATGTTACAATGTACAATTTCTAATAAATCCTAGCGCGTTAAATATGTAAATTTTATGAGAATATATATATACTATGTATTCAGAGTATACCATATCAATGGAATATTATAAACGCATAATGAATTCTTAAAGGTAATTCAATTAATTGTATATTTAAGAGAAATTATCAAGGAACTAATAGTTGTGATTATGGAATTTCATAGAAAAACTGATGGAGTTTTCACAGTTTTAAATCAATATCCTTTATCTTAGTTGCTTATGCGGTATTCAAAATTTGAAATTCGCATATTACGTTGCTATGGTACACCTTGTACACGATTAAGTGAGTTCGCATGCGACTTCTTTCTTAAATTTCCTCTGTACGACGCCACACGCGGCTCTGTATATGGTTGTAGGATTAATCGATCTAGGTATTAACTATGTATGCTAGGAAATTCCTGATAATCCTGAACATATTTGTGCTTATCATAAATCAAATGCATTTGTTTAAGACAACTGGCGAACAGCATAAGCAGGTACACGCGTTGCGTAATGATTGCGCAGAGAGTTAGTGCGCATGCGCGTGTATTATGTTGTCTCAATTTTGATTAATTATTCGATTTCGTTTGAAATTGGCCCTGTCGTATAAAATGCATTTCGAAATAGGTATACGCGCTACATGGAATCTCTGAATTTTGTATACCTTTATGCGACATGAGTAAACAGTCGTGAGTTGCAATAATTAATTATATACGAAATTCCTTTCGTAATTAATGATAATCAAGATATATCGGATGACACTGATAACAATTAAGTAGTGTGAGATTTTTGCTACAACAACAAAATGTCTTGATTACTGCTCGAGGATAAATTATCGGACAAGGATAACGTCAACCATCGAAGCAGATCGGTCTACGTTCTACGTGCCAGCCGAAGACCGGCGCCTCGTAATACGATAGTCTTATTTACTCCAAGGTACGATATAGATAGTGCTGATTCTGTGCCTTGAACTCTATAAGCCTCTTAAATAAAAATCGACGCGTGCTGCAACAGAAGCCGTTCAAGATTGCCAGCAGGAAGTATCGAGAGTGTATTGAGTAATGGAGAAAGGAACCTTCCTTGAGAGATCAACTTTTCGAATGACTGTTAGCGATGACGATTGGAGGTTTAGGATATTCGGAAGTCCTAAAAAGCTGTTGGTAGGGGATGCTTCAGGACGTTTCCGACAGTGTCCTCGGCGACGAGAGTGAGCGGAGCCAGACAGTGAGGTGGCGGTGGTGGTACCAGGGCTTCCAGAGGTGGACGAGCACCAGGAAACTGACGTGACCCAACGACCATTCCACCGGATGATTCACGAAGTTCCATCACGCGTACTCCGTATCGTGAGCGGACGACGTTCCTGGTGAGGTCGGAGAAGTTATAAGCAGGAATCTTTTAACCCTAGATAACGTAACTTACCTTTTTCCATCGTATTCTATCTCGTTGAGTCCTCGCGCGGGTAAGTTGTCTATCTCGTTATTGAACCAGCGATGATAAGCCAGGATAGCTGCGCACGAGGGTCCCCAGAACGTCCTATCAGGTTGAGTCGGTGGCTCCGTGGATGATAAACTCCTGGAAAAGGATCTGTTGAGTTCTGGACTAGCCGGGGCTGAGAGTCTACCAGGACTGAGACGTGGACTTGAGGATGGGGAAGGTCTTGAGGTCTCCGAGAGAAGACGTCCTCTTCTGGGGCTGGCCATTATTGGTTCCTGGACCGTCACGGTCACGCTCAGTGGTCTGCTCAAGGCTATTGTAGTATGCTGAGGATCCCTCCTTATGGAATTACGATTAGGATCCAGTCCTGCACCACCAACGAACACTCTGTCCACGTAGTCAAACCCACGACCCATTATTCCCTCTCTGGTGTGACCCAGGTCAAAGGTATGACCTAATTCATGGAGAGCTGAACCCAAAGTCGTTGCCAAGCAGCCTCCATGTGTGCCTCTGTAGTTGCTGTCATCCATAAGCTGTTCCGTGTCGACGAGGGTTGAGTCCAAGAATCGTGGGAGGACCTGAGCCAAACAGGTGGGCCAGGTGTGAAGACAGGCTGACCCAAAAAGTGCTAGACCTCCACCACCCAGAGCAGCGTGGCCTTCGGTTCTTGCCAGGGTGTCTTCGTGGGTCCTTGGATTTGGTGCTCCTCGGTACCTTGTGCATGACAGGAAGGCCAAATACTTCCGGTCCCTCGAAGCTAATGGGCCAGTCATCAATTCACGAGCTATTAATTCCCAAAGGTCTCGCTGATTCATTGCTCTAGCTCTATCCACGTGCAACATACTGTGCATCACCAGACACTCGGCACCATCTAAATCTCTTTCGAGCTGGAATGTTTTCCTGCCGTGACCAGCTTCTCGAAGTTTCTCGGCAGTCAGAGTCTGCAGGAGTCTGGCTCCCAGGCCGATCCTGGTCGCTGCGCTCTCCGGTGAACGATCTTCACCTCTGGGACCTTGAAAATAACCATCGTGGCCAGAGCATATAACATAAACAGGTGTGACTCTTAATCTCGTTGGTCTAGGTTCATGTATCAGAGTAAATCTTCGACGTATTCCACCAGCTTCCAGGTCCAGCTTATTCAGACCTCGGGCGAGATCCACCAGAGCACGAAACTCCCCGGAGACGATGGGCCACTCCGAGACAGAATTTTTGTGGGCTCGTACAGTGATGTGCGAGCATCCTTGTGGGACCCGACCCCGTAAAAGAGCCATGCTGTAGCTAATAGTCTCCCCATCGAAGAGGTTGCTCACAACGATGCTCTCTACGTTCCCATTCGCTAAGCTGCTGCGTTCATCCCGTAACGTCGCGTCCGCAAGCACCTGTAATTCCGTCGAGCAATCCCATTCATTTACCTGACTCGGATCCTCTGGCTCCCAATGCATTGCCGATTATGTCGCGGCAAGTGCTGCCAGCTAGTGGTTACACATCGAACTACGTAGTCATTCTCCCTCTGCGACACTCACGTATTCTAGCCACTACAAGCCACTACAGTCGCGGCGTGTGCCGGCTGTCAACGTAAAAAGGAACTCACGAGAAACATCCCCACGTACTATTTACGACTCCCGACACTTTCTCACTTTCCACGCGAGACGTCCTTATTATCAGCTACCTCCGACACTTCTCTTAACCACGTTTCAAGAGCACGAGCACGACGTACTGTTATTCACAACGAATACCGAGGCCGCTTGTGTCAAGGGGGCCACTCCACGCGTGACAGGAAACTCTGACATGGAGTAACAACGAACGGCGCCGTTTCGAACGGTGTAGAATGACAACCGCATTGAATGCGCATACCAATGATCAAAGATAAATACAAAGTCTTCGAACGGGTCGCCCTGTCGAATGTCCGCGTTATCAAGGACTAACGACACAACGTTATTGCAAAGAAGAACGTCTATCGACTAAGACAGGAATCCACGTTGGAAAAAAAATCAAAATTTCACCAGAAGATACGAGGACCACATGCGACTTGGTAAATGTCGCGAAAAAATACTTACCATTATGCAGAAGGTGCGAGAACAGGACCTAAGACGGAGACGGCTAGCCGGCTCCGTACATGCGGAGAGACTGTGGCGCCGGGACGACAGCGGAGGACGCTGGTACTACGGCGTCGCTGCAGCGGCGCATGCAGCCTAGTCTTCGCGCACCCGCACTCCCGCCCTTTTCTCTTTACATCTCGGTCACCCCCAGCTGCCCTCGACCTCCTACTCGACAACCCTCCTCGCGACCACCCTCGACCAGCCAGCGCCTAAGTTCTGATTTAGTCACCGCAGTGACTCACCATGCCTTGAAGTATCGATGCTCCTATGACCGCCAGGTAGATCTTTCGCGTAATAATTCCAAAGAGCAGTTTATAGAGCCCTCTTTCTGTAATCATGACGACCTTTATTCTCTTTCAGGGCAATTGATCGTTACCTTCACCTCTCTCTCTGTTACTTCCTGACCTCTTGCACGTGGTACCTGATCTACCGTCAACCGAGGGTTGAAAATTGTCACATCGATATTCCATTCACGCCATCCGAGTAAACAAACCTGAAAAACAACGGCTGGAACTGTGAGACTTGTACCTTGTGCCGAAAGAAGCAAAAATCAATGAGAAGAATTTCTCTTGGCGCATTATTCTCTTGAGCTGTTACTTCAGGTTAACGTATATCTACAAGAGACCTTATGGCGCAGCACCCTTGTCTCAAGGGTCGATGCGCAATATGTGCCTCGTCATTCGTGTTAACACTCAACTGCTCAACTTAGCCCTCGAGTTTCTAAGATCGATCGACGTTACGTCGTTCTGTCGATAGAGAGAAAAAAAATAGATGGAAATTCGCCATCAACTGGGAATACCCTGGTGCGAGGTCTTCACCTAGAGTCCCTGCGTCAAAACTAGCTCGATGAACATTAACCTTAATCGCATTTGGCTTTTTGCCAGAGAGATTCCCAGCTCCCAAGTGGCACTCGAATCTGTATCTATATATATGTATGTGTGAATATATATATATACTGCACAGGGCATACAGAAAATTAAAATCCTGAGCAGCACCAAAGTCCCTTCCTGTTACCAGCATCGATCATGATTAAAGAATTTAAGGTGTGTCTTAGCAAGATCAAACTAGATAATCATTAACATTAATGATTGAACTGGGTAGGAACAAAAACTAACCAGTATTAACGAATTGGGAGATTTAATGTTTACCAGAGACAATGTGGAGAATTGATGTTTACAAGCTTGTCCCAACTGCCTCATTTACATGAGTATCCGAGGCCGAGAGATCCTTGCCGCAGGATCAACGTACTCTGATGTGCGCACCTACTACACGGTTAACTTGTACCTTGAAGGAGGACGAACGCGAGGATGGAGGAAGCAGAAGGAAAGGCGCGTGCCTCGAGTCACTGAACACATTACAATTATAATAATAGAGGAAGGAAGCCATGATCACCCTCTACGAGCTGGCAGCTCAGAATATATTCAAGATGGTACGTATAAAAACGTCTTCAAGGAATTAATGTCCCGATGGTAGCTAATGTAAAACTCTTCTTTGGTTCTTCGATCATGAAGTGGAAGATGTGACCGACTTAAAGGGCGAAGACATCCCGAAGGTGGCCATTCCTGAACGTCCTAGGGTGCCAATGAACCTGACTTCATCATAGTCGACGTAGACTCTACCCAGGCATCTCTATGTAATTGATAGAGATTCAGTGAACCCTTGTCCTACTTGGAGGGCACTCTACTCCAGCGTAGTCAACGCTGCACTACTTTCCGACCGACCCTATCGACTCTCGCTTACTGCGATCTACGCTACGAGAGTTCATCCTAGAAATCTCCATTCCCGTTTACCATTCACCAGCTCGAGGAGCCGCTCGGTGCTAGCGATATCTTGGGAATCCGCGTGAAAGCCAAACTGTCAGAAAACAAATTCTTGTTTATGCAATTTTTTGCATTTTGAGTTCCTTCTCGGGATGATCCCGGATGAAACGTGCCAAGGTCGATTGACATAGATGTTTCCTAGAACACTCATTCTGGGTGCAGCCAGGTACCAAATTCCATCTGATTTGCATAGAGGCATTATCAAGGCCAGATGACGCTCGAACATCCAATGCAATTTCTTATTCGGGTTTATCATTATGTATTCTGAGAATTGCAGGGAACCTGGAGACTGTTATTGTACTTCATGGAATTCACTCTAAAGTTTCAATCGATCATTCAACCAATCTAGTCCATGGCCGCAACGCGACGATCGATCCTCCCTGCCGCCATTGCGAAAAGAGACACGGTGCATCCTGGCTGCATTGATGCGTCCATCCTGGTGTCTTACGCTTCTTGACAAATTGGCTTTGACAGACAGGATGTTAATTAATTGCGGCACCTCGATGGGAACCCGAATATCGACTCTTCACGATGCTCTAAAATGTTCTACATCCGTTAATAATTTTTAGTAGAACATTTTTCAAAGATATCCGCAGCCTACGTTTATGTTTAAACCCATTTCAAATTTACCGAACATTTCACACTTTTTTTTTACAGGTCCAAGTACGTTACCAGTTGCGCAGGGACCAAGCAGATAACATGATCAGTTCCTGGGCTGTTCTTTGAATGCGGAGCTCTTCAGATTTAAACCCATTCCGGACATACGTATATATATATATATATATATATATATATATATATATGCGTCCATAGCAATAAAACGCTTAAATTTCTTACAAAATATTAATGAAATTCTCATTAATCCACGCGATAGCCCATCTCAAAAAGTTCTAGAAGCTCTGCGCGTTCCTTGATACCTTTAACTGTACTGCGCCTTTGAGTCCTTATACGCATTGCGTAAAATCTGACCTATCGATTCTTCCCAACAGAGAACCAAGGTGTATAGTTCATCGTTCCCGCTACTTCACTAAAGGCAAAGGATGATCGACGTATCCCAGGTTGATTGAGAGTGAAACTACTGCAACGTCAGTAGCCTCCAGCCAGGGTTCCCTGCCAGCTCTGCACCTCGTAGACATCTTTTATTTCATGCACGTTCAGTTGCACAGCATCCCACTCAGGTGCTAAAATATCACCAAGGAATCATTTGCATGTACGACCAATACGTTAAATCTTGGTTGAACAATTTTTTGGTATTGTCAACTCACAACACAAGCATTTTCTCTATTTATTATTTTTGTTCTTTTACGCCAGTAAAGAAGTCACGACGTTAGCTGCTCTCTGATCAGCATCCATTGCGTCTGGATAATTTTACGAAGAGCCAGTCTACCGTGAAACAGTCTGCATCATCAGAAGCGCTACTGGTAGCATTGTAGATCTATATATCCTAGAATATTCTATACCTCAATAGTATAAGGATACTTGCACAAGTACTTTAAAGGTAATGATCTAATTCTAAACGTTTGAACAGGGAAGGTAGGAAGGAAGTGCAGATGGTTTTTACGTTACGTTACCCGAGAGATATCGTGACTGGCTATTATTGCGATGATGGAGATAGTAGGCCAACTTTCGAGATGACAATTTTATCTGGATGCATGTTAACCGTGGCGACGTTACTGTTTTCGCTACTTTCCGATCGCCTTAGGATTCGCTCACGCTGATAGGAATTAGTTGATTCTACCTAAGGTATACCGTCCCATTGTATTTAATTTGTTTGATCCCACTTTAATCTCATAATTTCTAATTTCTCTCTTCTATAGCTCCAAGGCAATACCCGACAAGGAATGAGCTCTGAGTTGCAGTAAAACTACAATTGGATGGATGTTAATTATCAGAAAGGGAGAAAACGAATGATGAAAATTATACGGGACATTGATTTGCACTCAGAATGCACCAAGGATATACATATATTCAAGTGAATGCGCATAGGCTTTCCTCCGCCAGGTGTGGTAAGAGTGAGCGTTCCTGAACGCTTAGAGCGGCGTGTTACTCGCACTACTCCAGAGGGTTAGTGACCGTGAAAATAGTCCCTGCAAGTGGGACGGCCATTTTTCAAAATCGTTGCAACGATTGCGTGCGCCCACAACCGACCTACATTCGAGGTCGATGCGCCACGATCATTCGTTTCCTTGTTTTTCCCTTCGCTCGCTGATTCTCCACTGATCAGTATCAAATTTCCCGCCCGAAGCGCCGGTCGAGCAAAGATGGGAAAGTGTAGCTGTTTAAAGGACCAAGTCACTTTTTTCTCTTTTTTAGAAACGAGCAGTTGCATTTGGATCGAACGAAGCGAGAAGCAAGACATTATTATAGAAGGCCCAGCCAAGTCTGCATAGCTATGAAGTTGAAAACAAAGCAGGCTATCTCGAAAAATAATATCACGCTGTGCTAACTAGATGGATTTTCTTGGTGTACGCTTTCTTGGATTTATCTCGAATGGTCATTATCGTTAAAAGAAGCATTTAGTTCTGCACTCTCGTAAAGAAGAGGGCGAATTGTCGCTTTAACGGTTGGCGGCAAGAGTTGTGGCTGGATAGGAAGTTGTATTTATCTTGTAGCTATAAACAGCATCTTCCTATTCTTCCTCTGCCTTTTTTTTTCTTCCTCTTCTCGATTACATTGATGATAAGTCGGCCAGTTATAAATAAAAGTACAACTTTGTTTGCCGCAGCTCGCTCCACTTGCAGCACTTTCATAACAGAGCGAAAGAGAGAGGGTTGATCCTGGTGGAAGGGAGGAAAGTGTGAGGGAGAGAGAGAGAGAGAGAGAGAGAGTCTTTCCAGTTTCAAGTAGGATGATTCAATGCTCACTCGTTACTCCCTGCTTTGTTTCTCCTTTGCTAACTCCTGCAACTCCTGATCGTGCGCACGTTACTTGGCCCGAGAGAGCGAGAGGAATGGAAGCAAAGTGAACTTTTCAGCAGCGAAACGAGGTCGCATCGTTTAGAGTTTAGAAGGAGAAACTCTTCTCGAGGTCCATGAACTTAGGACTATATCTCAAGATGATTAGAGGATAATAATAAGAGTTTACTTGAAGAAAGGAAAATTTCAGTTCACTCTTCTGCTTTGTCTCATCTCGTCCCGTTGCTGTCTTATGAATTCATTTACCAACTGCTTTCGGCCTGGTGCCAGTGAAAGCCGGAAGACCTCGGTGGTTTTTAAGGTCTCCAACCTTCGACATTTTGTTGTCATTCCGGGTAAAGGCAACCCCGGTGTCGATGACCTAATCCGAATTTAGGACAATGCGGTTTCCTTGGAGTCTTTTGTTATCCTAAAAAATTTTCAATCTCTCTCTCTCTCTCTTCCACTTATATTATCTACTTTTTATATTCTGCAGATAACGGAAATGATCAGCGTCAATCAGTGAACATGGGATCCTTGGAATTCGGAAGGCCAATCATAACTCTATAATTCTTACTGTCGCATCTTGAAAGGACCAATCATCTGACATAAGTGATATGGAAAGGCGTCCTGCAATGTAGAGACGTAAGCGACGAAACGAAAGAGAGTGAGAACACGAAGCGAAGCAGGAGGGCGAACGACGCCGTGGAGAGAGTAGGCCAATGCCAGTGTCACCGACTAGTCAGCCACTGCAAACTTGATCGTGAAAACAGAAAAACAACGACCATCATCGATTACGTTAATTCTACATTTATTTATAGAGTCTCTGAGTCCCACTGGACTGTGCTTTATTATTTACTGCACTCGAATTATTTTATGCCGTTTAGTTTTTCTATTATATAGTATATATATACGGTGGACGTTATCGTTTAGTCCCCTTGCCTATATATAGGCAATGCAGAGGCGCCGCGACGCTCGTCATACTTGCAAGTGCTTTGGGTAACACCAGTCGATGATAATTCAATGAGACTAACATATGTGGATCATTGCCATCCGACTCTTGGTGCAGTGATAAATATGTAATGCTCATGTGGAGATTGGCGTAGAGCAATGGTTGCAATGTCTCTCATCCTAGAGAAGATGGAGGCAGGTCTAAGAATTTAACGATTGATTGTTCGATTTATCGATGTTGAGGTCGATGAGATTAGCTGAGAAGCACTGATGTATCCATGACATGCTCATTTCATATGTTAGGTAGATAGTACGTACGTTGTCACTACTAACGTAGACACGGTCCAGGTCGCCTCTTGTTATCTGGTTCATTGCCGGGGCCTCTACTTGCACTAAGATTCATCGGTCTTCGACTTCTGCAAATCAAAGGAAATGTATCTGGGAGTTAGAGTGTATTGTACAAAGATAAGACAGTCTGATAAATTAGACGTATAAGAAACTTTTATGAGAACGCAGTGATCCTGTACGGCGCGTGCGTTACCAAATTTAATTATTCAGAGTTATGCCACGTGGTAGCTATCTGTCGAATTGGAAATCCCGTTGTGAGAATTAGACTTTTCCCCACTCATGTGGAGTCCGAAATAGCGAGGGACGGTGGGATGGCAAGTTAATACACTATGGGCTAAGCTTACGAAATTCTATGATGATTTTGAAATGATTTTGGCATTGACGCCCTGGCTAATGACGACACTTAAACTCGATGACTCGTCCCAAACTCTTAGGAGGAAGAATTCCGTTTTGTCAAGGCGAGCTACGAAGACGTTGCGCAATGACAGCACGAAATTATGCGTAGCACCTAACTGGTAATTATGCGTATGGCGATGTGCACGCACCGCCATATTGCGCAAATTCATTTGGGCGCCGTGATAACGTCCAGACGATGACCGCACGAAGAATACAAATTGCCAAGACATTTCGGCCGATGTCGCAATTCTCTAATTCCTGAGAGCGCCGGCAGAATCCAGTGTCTCGTCGCGATTAACAAATTGCTCTATCCTCCTTCTATGAGGATGATTACGAGAGATTTGAGTCTAGTGAGAACCAGCTGTTACAAAAACATCTAAGAAAGATAAACAATCGTAACAGATTACGATGGCAGGTAATTTTTTACAAGCCAGAATCTTTTTCAATGGATAAGAAAGAAATAATGCCAACAGAATTACCAGGTAGCGTTAAACTCCACGTCAATACCGGCTACGTCGATTAGAAACGTGACGTTCCTCCTTAAAATTTTCGTGTCACGTTCCTACTAGTTAAATAACTTATTTCACTTTCGGTCGTCGATGGAATAAATTTCCAAGAAACAGCCGAGCATCTCATCCTGTCGTGCCAAGGACAATGCGTCTATCTCTGATCTGGCCCAGTTCGTTCCCTCTCTCTCTCTTTCTCTCTCTCTCTCTCTCTCTATCTGAGCTGCGATATTAATTTGACATTGTGACAAGTTACCTGTATTAGATAGAGACAACATAACCTCTTCCTCGAGTAGGATTCGCGGAGCGTCATACGCGCGTGTGGAAGCTTCAATTCGTGAAAGGGATTTAGCCCGCGAGGACCTGCCGCTGTCCTTGACACGCTGAAAGCGAGTCCGGTCTCATGAGTACGAACCTTAAGGCGTCGTTGCGCAACTGGCCGCTACTCTACGCCCGTTAGCGGCCGCTTGCGAGTAGAATTAATGGCGACGCCTACGTTCTCGTGTAGTACTCGCCGTACTCGCCGTTCGGTAATCCCCTAGCGTAAACTAACCCAATGTTTTCCTCGTTAGATTTTCCTCGTAATCGACTACAGCGATTGTGAAAATAGTTTTGTCTTCTGTCCACGTACAGGTTACACGCCTGGACTAAAAGGATCGTTAAATACTTTTCCACGTGGACCATCTTCGCTACTTTTGTACTTCTCTACCCCCGCAACTTATTTTGGAAAGGATGGCGCTGAGGTGCGGAACGTAGACACGCTACTGGCAATGAATGAAAGTGAGATCTGATTTATGAATAAGTCGTGGCCTTGAATACATTAGCATCCATGGCGCAATAAGAACGAAGAAAACGGTATAACGGCGTGCCTTGCGATCGTACGCCTGTTCGCCATCGCCATAGGTTATCCGAACCCTCTATCTGATAATCTCTCTATCTTTTTTTAAATCTAAATCTCCTACACGTTGTCTCATCATAGAGAGGATACCGTATAGCTTCTGTGACACTGGTATACCTAACTCTCCTGGATAGTTTCTTAAGCGGACTCTCAAATCAAAATCTTCAAACAATACAATTCTTCAATAGAAAATAAAGTGGTTTTATAAATTATATATATATATAATTATATATTATATATAATTATATATATTAATATATATATAAAAATTTATAATTATATATATAATTTATAAATTGGTTTCCTTCGAAGAAATCTGTGACCCAATTAATGCCAGTGGTAATTCTATTGAAAATCGATCATCCGCTCGAATATCTTGTGGAATGGGAGTACTGTAAAGAAAAGGTAGTTCTAGAAAGGGGTTAGTTGGGATCACGCGCAAGTGAACACTAACAGTGGCTAAATTACCGGACGTCTAACGTGCCAAGGTCTCGTTGTCAAATATCTATCCAGTAGATTTAATACTGTGTCCTCTTTATTGGTTATTCGATGTCTTCTATCCTTTGTATCAGTGTCAACTTAGTACTTGTAGATGTTTGAACAACTTTATACAGAATGACTATTCGGCTGTAGTATTTAGCTATACGTCCGTAAGCATGTGCACTATCATTGTTGAGTGGTACTATAGGAACTGTTATAGGGTCGCTGACCGGCCGATTAAGAACCATTGAAGGGCACTGGGGCCTCCGGCATCACTGCTCTCGAGGCTTATTGGGTCCCTTCGAAATCGCCCTTGACCAATATACTCGCTCGACTTCTCACGAGAAAAACAAGGCTTCTTGCTGCTCGGTCACGCTTCGCCATTGCGCATTATGTCTCTCCAGCTCTACCTCATTACCTTTGCCTTGCTACTTCGATGCTTCTAGAACTAACCTTTCGACCTGACCTTCTGGCGAGGTCAGCGATATTCCTCAGTGTAAAAATGGATGGTGTTACGCGTAGGGTACGGTGTAACGGTAAGGTTTTTAAAAAATCAATTTTTCAATCTGTAAATTTACTTATCTTTTTTTAAAGAACTCTGAATAATGGTTGGCATTTTTTTAAGACACCATCCTGGCAATTTTTCTTCGAAGATTTTTTTTGCTGAAAAATCAGTATATGCACGTATATGTCAAGGGTTGCACGAGCGACTGGTTGAAGAATGGCAATTTCAGCATAGAAACGTTCGATACGGAGGCGCCCGGCATCCCGACGCCTACACTGCGGGCTTTTCCTCGCCCTCGACCGACGCTTTCACCCTACTCTGCTATTCGGAGTCTGCCAGGAGGAAAAAGTGACTGGTTCTGAGAAAGGAGAGAGGAATATTCTCGAGGATGTTTTTGTAATATTATTTACCAAGAGGTTATGCACATTTATCATTGTACGTTGTACATCGTACATTGTACTTTACGCAGAGAGGGTACGAGACTGACGTGGACGTAAGAGTTTATCAGAGAATTACGTGCGTGATCACCCTGGTCTCCAGGAATAACGCAGACAATCGCGTGCTTCTTGAGAAAATAAATAAATTTTTAATGATATTTACAATCTTTCTTTTTTAGTAGGACGGAATATGATAAAGCTATGGTGTAACAGTGCGGAAGAAAAACAATTCAGACTTAAAGGAAAAGCGGAGACTCTACGGAATGGCAGTGCGTTCGATCCAGTGGTTCTTGGAAAGTCCTTGGCATGCCTTTCTACGAAATTTCTGAGACTCCCTGACGCCCAGGATGATCCTTAGCTACGCTTATTCACATGCGGCGTTTTATGCGTCGACGCGAGAAAGGGCAGGTCAAACCAGTAGAGGAAAGGAACTCGATGCACTTTCCCACAGGGAGGCAGACAGCGATTCTACACCGATCGCTGTGGGTTTTCAAAAGTTTGAGGACCAATAAGAAAAAGGGGCCATCGGTGGATCCTTAGAAAATTCTCGTTGCTGGCGCGTCGGGGAAGCAAGGCCATCGGATTCGGGTACAACGTCCTCCGATCTATGCGAACAAAAAAAAAGGGATTCCCTCCACAGGGACACCCTAGCCAACCAGACTCAACCCTCGCACTGTGGGAAAAAATGTGGACCAAGCGAGATAATTGTCGGGCGTCCATTGGAAAAAGAAATTCCAAAATTTATTAGGGTCCCTTCCTGATGACGCAAGCAGGTCTAGTCACACTCTTTGACACTCTTGGCTAACATGGCGCAGATGCCACTCGAGATCTTCAAATGGTACACAAATAATATTTTCTCTTTCTCTTGCTTCTGTCTTTTCCTTTCACTCTTTCTCTTTCTCTATCCGTCCCTGTTACAACTTCTAGTTGGGGATGAGCCAACGCCCGGAACTCTGGCGCCGTCCAATAAACGTCTCATAGTTTGAGCATCGCGGATAAGCTTTCCCATCCTGAACCCCAGGAGTGCCTGCGACTGGACGAGAAAATTCCATGCTTTTGATTAATGAGGGTGCACTCGGCGAGACCAAATATTTGGGAAGGGTCTGGCACGTCCACAGGATGCAACTTGCTTCGACTTATTCACCCCCTCTTTTACCATTTCGTTTTTATCCCTTTTTCTCTACTCCTCGACCTCCACCCTCCCTCCTCCCTCTCACTTTTGTTTCTTTTTTAGATCCCTTCGAGCAAGGATCCAGGTCGACGAACTTGCCCTCCCGGGGCAGAGGTATCCCTGGGCTACCACAAAGGCCTACCTCAATTCCTGATCCCCTCATGGGACTCGAAGATCAAAAGCCCTTGCTCCCGACGCACAGGTATTCTCACCCTTGATTCCTTTTACTGTGGCGGGACAAAATCCTCCCCAAGTATCTAGAACGTGAATCGATCCGTATCAAGTATCCTTCGTTTGCTTCTATTGTCGTTTTATTTTTTATTTGTATTATTCACCTTGATCGTGATTCCAGGTATTGGGCGCATTCGTCTGGTATATCTTGAATTTACGTTAATAATACGAATAGCAAGTTTTCGATGAGCACGCATTCGCTTTCTCCGGCGTTGCCGATGTCATCATCATCGTCATCCTTGATACGAACCAAGCAAACAGCTGTACGCAGAGACGCACGTGCGGTTGTGCGTATAAAGTCGAGATGCAAATGGAGAAGGCAGGACGTTTCGAGTTTCGGCTCCGCCTGATACACACTTGGACGATTTCTAGATAGTTCTTATCAGTCGTCCTTCCGTTTCCTTTCGACGATTCAGGGAATTTCAGCAGTAAGACAATATACAGAAATGCACTTTTCATAGTCAGATAGTCTTAATCTCTCCGGGACTGATTCTTTTTATTCTTTTCTTCGTTCTTGATTTTTCTTTCTTTTATACTTCAATATTGTGAGGCCAAGTCGAAATTGCTGAATCGTACGAAACGATAAGGACGAGAATGAGCTGCGCACGGGAAACCGTACTTCCGGATGCAACAGGGTGACCATCGAGGACCTTGGGGTATGGGAGGTACTATGCAGACACCACGAGGGGAGACTGGCGGACAACGAAATCGCGCAGGACTATTCTTCGGAGGAGGCGATGGTCTTGCAGGACATCCGGAACCAGATTGGTAAGACTAATGGCGACAAGAGGGAAAGAGTCAGCGGTTTAAAATAACTACGAGTATAGTATAGTATAAGGAAATCAGGATTGCTTACCATTGCTTTTCGATTTTATGCTATGTAACGGCTAATTTTTTAAATAAATTTTTTCTTCCAAATAATACATGATGCGGTACGGATTGAGTGATCGAAGGTTTGGCCGATCAGCTGGGAGGCTGGAAAAAGTAGAAAGGTCCAGTGTGATTCTTTTATTTCTCAAACTTTAATACCATTATCGGCGGTGGTGGCAGCAGTGGCGCAAGATCGAACGCAAGCACGACCTGCATTAACATTCCGTGCGTTGTGCTGCAATTCGGCTGTGTCCGCGAAGGGACCTTGGCTCCGAAACACCAAGACACAGATTCCAGTTTGATGCCGGGACGCTTTACCTTTTTATGGTCCAGCATGAATTCTCGGGATGCATAAGACACACGAGGATCCTCGGACTGTTACGGAGACTGTTAAGATGTTGTGCAACATTAGAGGCACTCGGCTCGTTCGATTCTCTCGGTCTCGCAGTGAGAACAACCAAGAAGTCTCACCCCGTAAGACGAAGTGTGCGTAGTAAAAGAGAAGAGAAGAGAAAAAAGTCAAATTTACAGCAGGTGGAAGATACGAATGAGCTCAAGGTTATAAAACGGAGACTGTCCAAACACCCAAATACCCAAATACCCAAATACCCAAATACATACGTTTAAGTGGTAATTATGCAATTTCTCATAAAGCAAGATGCGACACGTGACGTTACTCGAAACGTTTCTCTTACGTTGATCATAGAAAGAGCAAGGTTGGAGCAAGATACGAGAGTGAGAGTGATCACTGGAGAGAGGAAAGGAGAGGATAAAGGAAGAAGACTGATTCTATCGAGCGAATGAGAATTCCTGAGTGGGATCGGAGTGCCGTGGATGAGATGGGTCGCAAGATGGGTTCGGGATGGGACGGGATGAGCTGGAATGGTAGAGTCACGCCGTTGGAGCGGTGGCAGTGTCGGTGGCCGCGCTCGAGGTCTCCCGGCAGATTCCAACGTGCGTC
Source organism: Trachelus troglodyta (assembly GCA_030142635.1). NCBI lineage: Eukaryota > Metazoa > Arthropoda > Insecta > Hymenoptera > Cephidae > Trachelus > Trachelus troglodyta. Next base: position 202,734 of record JARQTJ010000011.1, read on the forward strand.
ACGCGATCTACGAAGAATCCTCGACGCCAGCGGCGCCATCGACGCAAGTCCTGGAGGAATTTCACGTCGGAGTCTTCGCTAGGACCCCATAGGAATAGTACCTAAGGAGCGAGGTTAGACCCAGGAGCCCAGGAGCCCAGGAGCCCAGGAGTCAGGGGGATGACGGCATGTCTTCGACGACTCAGACGTCCGTCTCAAGCGATACCAGGGATAGAAGGCGATAACCCGCGAGCTAGCAAGTACTCGGTAAACAAGATGACGAATACGACTATCGTCGTAGCGCTGAGCACTGCTTTTTCGATACCTTCCAGGCGATTAGCTCTGGCCGAGTTCACGTTGCGAGTGCGTTATGCATAGTGCGTCTACGCGCATCGTTGCCTCTTGTCACTGAATTTCATTGACCTCGCATGGCCTGAATGCATTTGCTACTCCGGCAGCATCCCCGTCTCTGGTACATCCGACGAAGATCCCGTTCGCCCCAATGAATCGGCGTTCGTGCTCGCAGACGCGCATTTGTTCATTCATCCGCAAGTTCGTCCCTGCTGGCGGCGACGGCGTCGGTGGCGTCGGTGGCGTCGGTGGTAAAGGACACCTGTGGACCCTCCCTTTCAAGAAGGCTCGTGACGCATCTACCGGGAAAGATCCCACGTGCTGGAAGGATACTGGTCACGCCAGGTACACGTGGCCGAACAGGCGCACGTCAGATCATCCAGATCCTGTGATCGAGCAGTTTTCCCTGGGTGGAACTTGCCAGAAGCTTAGGACCCCCTGGTACATGTGGATGAACATACCCAGACCGTATAGTGGACACGTCATGCAGGTAGATGATCCTTCGTGAGATCCATGTATAAACTTGGCCGACGCACGTAGGCTATCCTCGTCCTTGGTCCTTCTGGTGTTTACGTGGCCTCGAGGCGTCAGACAAGCCGGAGGGTTCTTTCGCCTTTCGTCTTCACGCGCGGTCAAACTCATTTATATATATTAATATATATATATATATATCTCACACGCGTACATGCTCAGTAATTGTGGAAGCACATGGGCGAAAATAGACGCCGTTACGTCAACAGACTCGCTCGACAGCCAGAGATACAAACGAGCGCCATTGCGATTAATCAATCCTCTTGTTATTCACTTAATTTTCAACTGCAAAACTTTTCTTCGGCCAATTATTAAGTCTCTGCTTTTTTTTTATATTTATCCTTATTGTAAACAGCCTTCATATTTGTTTCTATTGTCACGTTGCGTCCTCGACATGTTTACTCCAAGAAGAAGCCTCAGAGCCGTCGGCCCACGAATTTACGGGCCGACACGGACGTGCAACTTATTATCTCTTTTTCAGCACCTGTACCAAAGGAATGTCTTTATAAATTCGGTTTATCTTTGCACAGGTAGAACTCGTTCTAAGCTCGTACTCACGTATGATTGACACATCGTGTCACTTAACCATAAGCCACGACGACGTACACTCTCTTCCACGTACCTCCTATTAAATAAGAAATACTAAACAGCGCCCGTTAATATTTTTTACAAAAAAAAAGACTAGCCATAAAAAAATGTTACTTTCATCCTATACCTGATACTCAATTACCTCTATCTAACAAAATCCGTCTTCTCGATGTTAAATTACACAAAAGAAACGTACGAAAAAATGATAGTGGAGGACTCAATGTAAAATTTAAATGTCTCGGCTCAACGTGTTTTACGAGGATCGTCCATTAATGCCTGGGACTAATAATAGCGACAGTTATTTACTCTTGGCCAAACGTTGATAAGTACACGGAATCGTGTCTACAATATATTTTCCTGTTGCTGCTGCTTACAATCGAAAGTGATTCCGCCACGGAGAGGTCTTCGACCTGTGTTTACTACCGTTTACACTGGCGACGAGAGCGACAGTGTTTCTATATCCGATCCGCGTGACGCAATCGCCTTCAGTCCAACCATGGTCAACGACCATCCTAACCAGATTCCTGATATACGTGACATCAGATGGTACACCCGGTACAAAAGTGATAAAAATGGAGCATCCTTGAGATTCTCATGGTCGCGTTGTTTACTACTTTGGTAGTAATACTTGGAACGGTAGATTCTTTTATTTTCATATACCATATTTATCTCAAATAATCTGATGCCGTATCCTTTGGATTAGCTTCCAAGAGTTTTGGTCGTTATCGATATGCACGAATGATCGGTGACATTGATTAACTTACTTTATCGAGTGACAAGGACACGACATATTAAACGTGCACTTGCTTCTTGTCGATTCTTAGAAACGATGTCGTTTTTTCTCCAGGTTTTCGCAGAAACTCAAAATGGCGTCCTGGCTCTGTGACGTGGTGATCGCAGAAGCAAGCATCGATGGAGCACTGTGAGAGAAAAAAAAAAGGAAACGGAAAAGGAGAAGAGGTCCTCGACCTCCGTGTATTTTACGCAGTTTCTGCCGGTCGTTTCCCTTTGAGTGCGACGTTCATTTTTTTTTCCTTCACTTATATGCATGTACGCTACAGTCATCGCGTGATCCGTGATCATATAACTGCGAATGATTCAAAATTTGTGGAGAACACAGTAGACGTAACTCGAGTCGAATAGGAAGCGTGGCTGACTATGGTCAACACGTCTGGGCGTACCGACGCTTGCGTTAAGGAAACACTCGGCGTTCAATTCGAAGATCTAAGCTGAAAATTAATACAGACAAAACTGCAACTGATGAAGTCTATCGGCGTACAGCGAATATTTGAATTCCATACAGGAAATTACAGGGTCTTCCCACGTTTTTCGTTCGACAACGCGAATCAAGGTTATGTCTACCGACGATTCTCGAATCACGTATCTCGAAAAGTGCATATCGATGTATCGAATGCACTCGCAAATGCGTTACCGCAATAATTTAAACTTCCGCGTGCGTCGCGATTTTTCTTTTTCAAAGACCCAGTGTGCGCAATCGGTCTCATTAAGTTCGCGCCTCTGATCAAGCTGCTACTCTTTCTTGCAAAGCGGAGTCCCCGATCCGAAGAGGTCGTTAACCTCTTAGAATGCAATTGCATTGCGTCGCATCTATTCCTCGGACCTTTAACGGATTAGAAAGGACATCGAGTCGGATAGCGATGCCAATAACAATGGGCGTCCCGATAGGCCGCGGCTATGCACCTCACTTTTACTGTTGCCCGCAGGTCAGTCGAGCATTGACCGCTTGTCAATTTAATCGTGTGCGTCGATGCGTTGCACGCACCTCGTGCCTCCCTCCCACCCACGCATTCGGCCTCGTTACATCCTCCGGACTGCGCACCACCTTAGTTAACACTTATCCTGTTAAATATCTAAATATTCTATTGCGGAAGACGAGGTTCCCGAAGCGCAGGTAGAGTTCTTGCTCCAGGTTGTTCCAAGCCGTACGTCGAAAGCCAAGCCTGCGATCTTGCAAATCAATTCCAGGCGGATTGTATCAGCGTACGACGTTATAAGGGCGCACACGCATAGCTGCTGCATTCGATGCTAGTCCACGCGTACCGCAAGTGTTCTCAATGAATATAAGTGAACGGCTTTAGAGACGGTAACGCTCTCTCGTTCCTGACTCCTCGTCTCCTGGCGACCGTGGTCGTCATCGTTGTTGTTGTTGTTGTTATTGGCACAGGTGCATTGCCCCGGTCTCTCGGATGCACGCGCCTTTCCCTCGAGCACGCACAAGCGACATTTCATACGCACGTTCTTGCGCTGCCGCGCTCGATAATCTTCGATAGGCGAGAACGGGTATCCGGAGTTACGCACCCTGGCTACGCCCTCGACTGTTATGCGTTCTCCGCCGTTCCCCAGGACACTGGCTCTGGTACCAGCTGCACGGCTGCTGGAACTCAATCCCCTTGGAATCCTCGCGCGTTTTATTTAAACCGTAGTTGCGGCTGTCACCGGGTAATCGGGTGGGACCAGGAGATGGTGCGCACCTGTCGTGCACCAGAAGTCCAATGTAAACGTTAAAAGGCAAATGTACTGCGTAGCAGATAGATAGTAGGTGCGCTCTTGTTCGTTACGGCTGCGCAATGCGAAGAACCGAGAGCAGCTGGAAGAGGAACGAGGTGCTGGAATCACTTGTGACATAACTGAGCACGTCTCTCCTCGTCCTGTTATCGTATCTTACAATGGCTAACGTGTTGCTCTCTTACGGGTCTCCCACTTTACGTCAGCTTCGACGCGACGGCATTAATTTTCTGCTATTGCGTTTTCGCCTTCGTCGCCGTCACCTACGGTCCAGCAATTGGTCTTGCGGTCGACTCCAGGAGGTCGTTGAACCGACTTGGTCGTTTAGCGATAAATTAACCGATCGATCGAACAGATCCACAGCGGTCCTGTGGTTCGTTGACCTCGCAAAATTCGATTAATTTTCCTCGAGCTATCCTCTTCCACTCCCCTCCTTTTCATCCTCCTCTTCGTCCGTGCAATTTGCCAAATTGTCAACGCACTCTTGACACTGTTGATCCTCGTCGTTCTTACTCCTCTTCTACTCGGGCCCCGGTGTCAACGGCCTGAAATTGGCTTAAATTCGTTTCCCCCTGTGGCAAATTGTGTTTTCGGTCAGTCGGCTACGACATGACTGCTCGAAGGACGTATTCGCACATGAAACCTTACCACTTTGCAGGTCATTCACCCGACGTCACTTCTGACGACAATTGCCAAGTCGATCGACTTCCTTATCGCGTGTCCAGGGCCCTCCTTCCTCTTCGTACTTCATCCTATGGATCATCCACGGGACCAAGACACCTTTGGCTAATGTTTCTAACGGACTGGAACGACAAGGGGACTCCACACTGTCGTCTGGCTTGATGTCTATCTGCAAACAAAAGAAGTCGGAGAGAGAGCGAGAGAGAGAGAGAGAGAGAGAGAGAGAGAGAGAGAGAGAGAGAGAGAGAGAGAGAGAGAGAATGGGTCGTGACATTTTAGTGACAGGTTTGACAGTGGCGTTTGTTGCGCGGGGCCCGTTATTTTACCTAAATATCGCACAATGCCCGCTCGTGGCAGCCCGAAACGAACCGTTCTCGCGTACCTTCGTTCCCTACTTCCTTCATTGCCACTTTTTATATATATATTTTTTACTTATATTCCAAAGGCCCAAACGTCACTGCCATCGCGACAATCAAAGACGCCACGACGTACCTCGTGCTCGACGCTCGTCGTGTCGCAAGCACCCAGTACTGCTGGTAGTAGCCAATAACTCATTGCAAATTCCAGTGTCAAAAGAATGCAGCCAATTCCTCGTAACCGATGACTTCTGGTGAGTACCCACTTTTTCGATCGACTCGATCAAAGAATGCGTTTAATGCAATTTGGGCAACATCATCGTCGTCGTCGTCGTCGTCGTCGTCGTTGTCGTCGGCATCGTCGTCAACGTCGTCGCTAAACGATTTCACAAAAGTGCCAGCTCAGCCTTAAAGCGGTGGCGGGAAGCGTCGTCGTACCAGTAGTCTGTCACTATTGACTCGATAATGCGAATTAAGCGTTACATAACCTGACCTATTATTCGCAAAAATAACATGGGTGGTGAAACAATGTAAACGATAAAAAACGAAGGAGCTATACCACGCGCCTGCGAAATAGCCGAGCTGAGTAATTTTTACACGTTAAAATTTCCTACTAACATCGTCGTCGTCGTCGTCGTCGTCGTCAGCCACCCTGGAACACCGACAGCCGCTCACTCATTTATTGCCAATTCTGTATCAATTCTCCTCCAGACTCGTAGACGTCCTCGTCACGTGTGTCTAAATAACAATAAGCATTACAATAGCAGCTGCCAAAAGTTTCAACGAGAAGTCAAGTTAACCCTGATATACATATTACACATATATACTGTACGTATAATCAGCGGCATTATCGGATTCTTCGTACCGGCTGAGAGATCGTTGAAAATTTGGGCTGCGACAAGGCGGAGGTCATCGACCCGTTGGCAGTGGTCAGTGATGGTAACGGGTCACCAACCCAAGAACCCACCGGTTCGCTCGCCCATTCGTTCGTTCCTCCATCCGTCCATCCGTCCATCCGTCCATCCGCCCATCCGCCCATCCGTTTCTTCGATACGTGCTTCTCGGTCCTTCACCTCACAACCAACGACTATACGTAACGTTTGATGCACGTTGTAGGCCTACGTAAACGCCCAAGTAAATAAGTGCGGGCGTCGGTTCGACCGAGGAAGAATTTACTCAAGAAGAGAAAGAAGAGAAAGAAGAGAAAATGGTAAATTTATTGGATCAACGGTTCAATTGATTTCTGTACTAGGAATAGATAGTCTGGCGAAGCACGTGCATCACCTTGTATATCATTGTCAATGCGGAAGCTGATAAGGAAATTGGAACAGTCGTAACAGAGGAGATACTGTTCTGCCAACAACGTTATGATTTCATGACCTTACTACTATAATAGATAAGTATTATCTGCAGACCTTTTTTTTATAGTCTTACATGCACTCCTTCTAGTACTCTCAACTTGAAGTAGGACGTAGATGATCGTTTCCTCTTATCTTCTACTTCTGATAGTCAAAATCCTCAAGGACGAACTTAATTGCGGAGTTACTTAAGCATCGTTTCGATAACAGCGACGTTCCCCGAAAAGATAAAAAGATATTCAATGATTTGACCCGATTGTTCGTATCGTGTAAAGTCAAACAGAAAGAATGGCAAGTGAGGAAAAAGTTGTGAAACAAAAAGTTAAAAAAAAGGGGGAACCGCGATAAAAAAAAAAAGCTATGATAAAAGCGTCTTCTCGGTTCTGGCGAATTTATCAACGGGAGATATAACGGAGCGTCGAAATGTACTCGAGCGTCCCTGTCTCCGACGCCGGGCGTCGATTGTCAAAAAGAGGGGTAACATAAAAAATATGATACAGGTATCCGTTAGATTGTCAAAAATGTTATATAAAAAGCAATAGATCGTAAGAGGAATTAAAAAGTTGTGTACTGAATGCGTAAAACGTCTTTGTATTTGAATAAAAGAGCAGGGCCCAGGAACAAAACGATACTCTTCCTATTCGATCCTGTAGCCCGAAAATCCCGCTAGTCGGCCGCTACTCGTTCGCTGTCAGTTGATTCGGTTGATTCGGTTGATATCGTCGACGTCAACGTGTTCATCGGTATCACTTCCAGTTTATATATATTTTTTATAGAGAGAGATTATGTAGTAGGTGTAATCTAACGCGATAGATCGTCGAATGCTTCGTTGGAGATTCGAGGGCGTGTCGACGTGGGCTGATTCTGCGTACACAATGTCAATCGTTTAAGGAGGTCCTGTACCTTGTTGCGACAGAACAACCTTTTCATTCGTATCCACTACGACCTAGATTCTCTTCCTTATCCGTTTCATCCACTTCATCCATTTGATATGGAAGTTCAGCTACAAAGTCTTTGACAACGTTCCACGTTCGCTTCACTGATTCCTCACTTGCTGCTTACAATAGTTGAGGTTACGGCGCTATGTGTTTGCTTGCAGATATTGGCGGATTTCTAACCGACGACAACGATCCACCATTAGGATACATAGATCCAGTGGAAACCTCTCTAAGAGAATCTGACAGTTTTCAATAGCGGTGATATCATTGAATTGGAAACTGTAAGAAGCTTTATGATTAAATTGGCAGTGGTACGGGTGAATTAGGATTCTCTTATTACGTGCAGGAATGGTTTAGTACCTGTGATTTCTTCTTCCTTCTCCTCTCTCTCGTCTCTCACCTCTAATAAGTCAGACAAACACTATTAACTTTAACAATTTGTTTCTGTACCAATCGTTTGGTGGTGATCCCACTCGGCTCCTCCTCGTACTCGGAGCAGGGGGTCGATTGTGTAACTCAAATGTACTGAAAATGCTAAAAGCGAATAGCTGTTAGCCAATCGTTCTGCTTATCCTCGTTTGACCCCAACACGCGATTGGCTGTGAAGCTATTCACTTTTCGTATTTTCACCACGAGTTATCGTTAATTACTTCACCTTCGGATAAAATTTATCCTGCTGATAAACTCCTAAAATATAAAAATGATTGATGTAAACAATCGAAACTACAGTAGACTGAACGTAGCAACATGCGCGTATCGATATACATATTTATACGAGTGAAGGTAGCAGCTTTCTTATCAACCGACCAATGTGTTGGTGAACCAACTTAGAAACCGATTAGGATTCCTTCTAACTGTTGTTTCAGCCAATCCTAAAGCGTGTGTCTTGACCTCGCGATGGCGTCGGGACGCTGTGACGGGATGAGGATGGTACGACGAATCGAAGAACCTCGAATATTTTGGCCTCATCCATACGTCCACTCCGCGGATGCTCGTCCTGGCAATTTGGCACGAGGTATCTCTCCTTCTTTTCTAACGGTTTTTCTCTCGCGTCTCAGCGCCTCACGAATACCGTACAGAAATATCCTGACACCTTGGATGCTTCCTAGGACTTATATTTATGCAAAGGCGAGTCCTCGTAATATTCCTGGTTTATGTCAAGGATCCTCGGACGTAACATCACACAACATCACAGAACGTGTCCATTCGGCGCTCTAGGCGTCTCACCCAGCAGAAAACTCAATGGTCGCTCACCTCCTGAATGGCGCGAATACGCGATCCTCATCCGCTCAGGGTGAACGACCTGCGTGTTCGCTGTTCTCCGGACACCTCGTACCTGGGTATAATTTGGCTGCCTGCGGTTTGCTTCGGTATGCTTAAGCGTAACCTGCTGCACGGTCATTGGTATCGCTAGGGACGTGGACATCTTCTTCGAGGAATTCAGACAACGGGGTGCGATCCTCACTGGACTTCGGCCATTTGATTAACCTTTGAAAAATATCTAAAATTAAGGTTATGTCACTCACGAGATTGAATATCAAGTTTATTCTTATTTATGGTAATTCCGAATAATTTGTCATTGTTTGGAATTTGGAATTGGAATTTAATCGAAATTATAGATTATATAACTCACTGGAAAAATATTCATGAGAAATAGAGTTTTCCAAGCCGCGAGACGTTACGTCATACCGATATGGAAATCGTACTTGATTAATGTTTGACGTAATTAATTTAAAAATATTTCTTGTTACTCGAAGTTCACCCGCAGTTACGACTTATATAATTTGCAGGAAAATTACTCATGAAAAATAGAATTTTCAAAGCTGCAAGTCGTTACGTCAAGCCGATACAGGAATCGCAGTTGTGTACTGTTTTACACGAGTGAGACAGATGAACGTTTGCCTCTGGTGCTTGCTGACTGCTGCTGACCTTCTGACCTTTACTCATCTGGATTACGCACGTCTTTCATTATCAAGGCTATCCAATGTGATTTTGACGTCGCGACGTCTATTGCACTTTCGCGGTCTCGTCTTTGCCCTCTCCTGCACGCAATTAGCTGTAAATGAGCGTCGCGACTGTCGGAACTTCAGTTCTGACGCAAAAGTCCAAGAAACCGATACGCTCCGATATTAACACGGACTTGAACGCTGATACGCAAGGGGATTCTATTATTTCCACGCAAAACGCATATCGTAGGGTTAGGAAAATTTGTATAGCAGCCACGTCAGAGATATTTTGAAAATTGATCTTTGACAATGAAGATTATTAATCTCTAGGGTTTTTCTTTTATCAGCTACCAACGAGTGATGCCAAAGCGAACGCTGTCGAGTCTAACTGAAAGATCCTGTATGTACGTATTGATAATGAGAACTGAAGAAAAGTAAAGAGGCACGGATAAGAAATCGCACTCCTATGAGTTCCGACGGTTTGTCCGAAAGTGCTGCCGCTTGGGTTCCCTTATTTGGATAGGTCGTGCCGTACCGGGCGAATGAGCAAGTCCAAATAGGTCACGTCGGCCTGGCTCCGCAAGCCCAGCAAAGATAAATTTCGGTAAACTTACTAAAGATAACGATATTCATAACCATCCATAAACAGCATGTTCGTGTTTTTATACGAGCCCTCATACGGGACATCCCTAGTTGATGCGTTTGTTATCGCTGTGAAAATATCTAATTAACTCAGTAACCTCCCACCTGTAACGCTTAATCACATTTTCGATTAGGTACAGCTCTTGCGTATCCACGGCAAACAAAATTTTGATATAAAGTTTCATTGCCACCTTCTTATCAGTGCATTGATACTTTAAGATCACCCAGGAGGAAAATAGAGATAATGAGGTATTTCCCAGCGACGACCGAGACTGCCTAAAATTATGGACAATTGTGAAGTTTGATTGAAAACGTCTAGGCAGGTAGGATTGACCTATGAAGAGAGAGGCCCGGAGGTCATTGACCTCGGTCGGTTAGAGAGATGCAGGTTAGAGAATGGAGATCCAGACAATTGGAATGTCGCCAGAAAAATTGGAGGTGTGTTTCCTTGGCGGGTAACGTTCAGGTGCATGGACAATTTTACGGCCTCCCGGTCCTACCGCACCAGGTGCAACCTCAAGAGGAGGAAAAAGGATGCGACCGCTCAACGACCTACGGTACGAAGGGTTGGTCGGAAGGTAAACGTATGACAATAATACTTCAGTCAGAAAGTAGGAAAAGTGTTAAAGATCAAGGGATCGACCTGGATCATCCCCCCATGCGTCCGTAATCACTGCAACGATCGATCAACATAATTTCTTTGAATCAGGTACCATCGATAAGAGCCAAATCACATGGAACACTCGTGGCCAAGACGGCCAAAAAGACGTAGCGTCGCGGCGCTCGGCCGATCGACGTCTGGTTGGCGCAGGACTCGGTGGGACGGTTCAGGCCGGCGACCTGGCGTCGCCCCACCGTAAGTCCCCGAGGGCCCCACCGTCGTCGTGGCTTTAGTTCCCCTCCTGGTGTCACGTTCCGCGGCCGCGTGGCCCTCAACCAACGAGATCGGCAACGAATCGTGTAGAGTAGAGCTACGAGATCGAGGCGATCGAGGCGATCGAGGCGATCGAGGCGATCGAGGAGACCAGGAACGTTTGAGGCTGGCCCGCCCTCGCACCCAGGTAACCCACCCCTCCGATGTATGACCCATACTCTCCCCACTGCGCGTCCACGCCTCCCCTCCCTACGGGCCGCTGCAATCGCGGATGAGTCACTATATAAGACAGCAAGGACAAGAAGGTGTATGTTAGTACACATTCATTCTTCTCGTGGTTCGCACACGATTTGGTGCTGACCGCTTTACGCACCACTGACCTCAGATTCTCGACGCTCGATGCACGACGACGCTCGACGACGCTCGACGATAAATAATTTTTAATATTTTAAATATTACAAAGACATTGTTGCACGTCGATTATTTCGTTCGACTCTTAATCTCGATACGTTTCGTTCTTTTTTATTTCTTAATTATTCAATCTCTCGTTTCTCTTATCAACATCCCTTGAACGTGAACGTTATTCGCCACAACCAGTGACCGAGATACAGTGGTGATTTTTCAATAGACTATTGGGATTGTGGGTGAAGACTTAACTCGGGGAGACATCTACCTGCCTGTCGCATCTTCATCCAAGACAAATTTGAAGATACATTCGACATGCTCGTTGAACGCGCAGCGCAGTGGGCCTGGCAGGCTATGGGTGGCACGAGGACCGACGTCTTCTACACCTTCCTGGTCTTCCTCATAGCCTTTGCTCTCGTACGGGGTGCACAGTGGCTGCGATACATTCGCTCATTGCCGCCTGGTCCATGGGGACTTCCGGTCGTAGGCTACCTTCCCTTTCTCAAGAGTGACGTACATCTGCAGTTTGGGAAACTCGCCAAGAAGTACGGATCCATATTCAGCACGAGACTCGGTAGCCAGTTCGTTGTTGTTATTAGCGACTACAAGACAATCCGCGATACGTTTCGTCGGGAGGAATTCACCGGGAGGCCGCATACGGAGTTTAGCAACATCCTCGGAGGATACGGTGAGTCTCACTTGAGTTCCTTGGTGTTACGTGCCGTTAGAGGGAATTTATTCGGGATGAATTTATTAGATTCTTTTACCGAAAGACAGTGAACATTTCTTTCGTTGAAAATTTTCTTTTCAATTTTGAATTACCTTAACGAGTCTTCCGTTGCTCTTGCAGGTATCATTAATACCGAGGGTGCACTGTGGAAGAATCAGCGCCGGTTCATTCAAGAGAAGCTTCGTAGTTTCGGTTTGACGTACATGGGTGCCGGCAAGAAAATTATGGAGTCTAAGATAATGGTGAGTGTTTGAGATTTTATTTATAAAAAAAAAAAAAAAAAAAAACCCAGAAAAAAAAAGAGAAATCTTTTTCTATTCATACGGAAGTACCTCGAAGAGGCCATCGAACCAAAAGTCTAAACCGTGGGGTTTTTCTGTTTGTCCTGCAGCGAGAAGTGGACACGTTCTTGCAAGGACTCTCTCTGCGTCGCGGTGCACCTACGGATATGTCGGGTTCCTTAGGCATGTCCATCAGCAACGTTATTTGCTCGATAATAATGGGCGTGCGCTTTCACCACGGCGAAACCAGATTCAAGAGATTCATGGACCTGATCGAAGAGGGTTTCAAGCTCTTCGGCAGCATCGTCGCCGTTAATTTCATTCCTATGATGCGCTACTTGCCCTTCCACAAGACGATTTGCAACAAGATTTCCGCAAATCACAAAGAGATGGCGAACTTCTTTCAACAGACGGTGAACCAGCATCGCGCTACCTTTGACGCTGATAACGTCAGAGACCTGGTGGACACGTATCTTCTGGAGATCGAGAAAGCGAAGGTTGAAGGTCGCGAGGCTACGCTCTTCCAAGGAATGAATCATGGTGAGAATTGATTATTTCTTATTTTTAATTGTCATTCGACTAAAGAACATTAACTTGATAGACACTTTGCTTTTTCTTTTGTTCAGACCGTCAGATACGACAAATTCTTGGCGACCTCTTCTCCGCCGGAATGGAAACCGTGAAGACGACTCTCGAGTGGGCAGTCATCCTCATGCTTCATCATCCTGAGGCCGCGCGTGCTGTTCAGGAGGAGCTTGATCAGGTGGTGGGTCGATCAAGGACTCCAGGATTGGAGGATCAACCCTTTTTACCTGTTACCGAAGCCACCATTTTGGAAGTGTTACGCCGCTCAAGCATCGTGCCGATGGGGACGACGCACGCCACTACTCGGTGAGTCTCCTCTTGGTTCCCTCGTTCCTCCTCTTCGCTTCTTGGTCTGCTTGGCAATCAGCGACAGGTGCTTCAGGTGTGCGATCGAGCGAGCGTTAGATTTGGCAGGCAAAAGTGAAAGCAAAGTCGACTCACACTCGTTCCATGGGTCCCGGAGCGATCGGCACGGTCCCACTGGCAAGTGGGTACCTGGAGCACCGGTCACTGATCCCGATCCCGATCTCGATTTTACGTCGACAATGCGAGCTTAACTGTTCGGTTGCACCGCGCGTTGGACAAAAAGTCTAGATAATTCCTCCAAAAGTTAGATCATTCGTTAGACACGGATACTCTCGCAGCTCGCAGATTGGTAGAGAGACGCCCGTTTGATACTCCAGGCGTTTTCTCTTCTAACAGTGAAAAAGTTACACGTGGACGAGCACGCGTTGCGGTAGAAAGAGCGTGACGAGCTCGAGGACCGATTGATACCTCTATTCGATTTTGTTTTTACTTTTTTTATACTTTTGTCTAATTATTTTCTATTTGTTAACTTTCAGCGATGTCACGTTGAACGGTTTCACGATCCCAGCTGGAGCACAGGTGGTACCACTCTTGCACGCTGTTCACATGGACCCCGAGCTCTGGACAGAGCCCGAGGCGTTCCGACCAGGCAGGTTCCTGAGTTCAGAGGGCCAGGTCACGAAGCCCGAATACTTCATGCCCTTTGGCGTAGGAAGACGCATGTGCTTAGGCGACGTCCTGGCACGCATGGAGCTCTTCCTCTTCTTCAGCTCCCTTCTTCACACCTTCGACTTGCGACTACCCGAGGGTGCCTCCTTGCCAAGTCTACGTGGTAACGTCGGCGTCACTGTCACCCCGGATCCATTCAAGGTCTGTCTCGTTCAAAGAACTTTGGAGGGTGATCTCGCGGATGTGGAGTGCACCGACGGTAACGGACCACTTCGCAACGTTGGTAGTCACTGAACTTGATCAGCCGCTCCGCGGATTACGGAAAACGGTAGTTGTTCCTATCGACACGAGTTATCAGGTCGAGAAAGAAGAAGGATGAGACAAAGAAGTCAAAAGATAAAGAGGAGGAAGAGCCACGGAGAAGGAGAGACCGCATTCCTACCGTACAGAAGTTTGAAGTGCCCTTTTCTCTGGATCGACAGCCTCCTCAACTCTTTGGCCATTGTAACTCTATTACCGAGAAGAGAGCGAATTTCAAGATCTCACCTTTTGAACGTTCTATCTTTCTCTCTCAGTATCTCTCAATATTCATCTCTCTAGAGAGAGAGAGAGAGAGAGAGAGAGTGACAGCTCGCCCACTCGATCCACGATGAACTCGATGATAAGTTAGCGTACTGAAACACAAAGTCTCAGCTGAAAGAAAGGATAAAAGAAAAAAAAATGTAAGTACAAAAGGAGCCCTGGACCGACGAACCTGCTCATCCATCCTGCCGCCATATTTATTTATACATTCATATTATTACCCTATTTATTCGCGTGCGCTTAGTCAATTCCTTAGTTCCTTTCGCGGAGAGACACAAACGCCATCCTCTGGTTGGCTAGTACATTAGTCCTAAGGATAATCCTGGCAGTCACCTTGCCAAATCGTATCCTCGTCATTCTCTTCCTATAAACGTAATAAGTCATGTTTCTTCAGCGAGCATTAATTATTACCATTATTCATATATAATACCATCTAGCATATACGTATTACCATATACTTCATCCCACTTGTGGGATTCTCCATCATCGTTCTTCACTTTTAATCATCATCACCCCCCCCCCCCTCGTCACATCCGGTCGTCTTCCATTCCTTCATCCCTCTGTCATTCGTCATCCTCTGTGTATATATATAAACATACATTTCTTAAATAAGTGTGTTATGTATTTTGCCAGTCGAACTCGATGAGAGTGCGAGTGTATGTGTGAATGTCCATTTTATGAATAATTCTTCTAAGTTTAATGAGAGTGAAAGAAAATGGACGAACGACGACCCATGCAGCTTTTTTTTTCTTCTTTATGGCTATGGTACGTTACACGAGGATAGAGAGCTGGGAGGTTACGTTCTCTAATAATCTCCCATGGACTTCACCCACATGATAAGCAATTGTGTTTACGGTCGAGAAGTGCAACGCAGCTTCTTCTTCCGCATTGTGCGTGCGTCGTCGTTCGTTTGACTTCTTAGAAAGGCAGCACTGTGTTCATCGTCGAATGCGACACTATATAGCGATATATGATATTTTTCTACGAATTAAACATATTTTTCAAGTTATCCACGCTCTTTCTTCTGTCACACCCTCGATTTCCCACAATGGAAGTTTGTCCTTGGTGCGCTACGTTCGCGTCCAGACTCGTGTGAGGCAACTGCTGGTTCTTTGCTTGAATTCGCAAGCGCTTTTTAATGTCTCTTGGATATCGTGACTCTTTTTTTGTTTTTTAGTAAATATGACAAAAATTTGTATACAAATTTTGTAACATTTCGGTAAAGATACAAATTAGAATTGCGACGTATAAAGAATGAAAATTCATAAGATTGCTTGCCAATGGCTATCATTTCTTCCGAGATACGGGGGCTTGTTACGGTTCTTAGATCAGGCGAAAATGACGACAGTGAGGGCTCGATCGTTGCGTCCAAACACGTGTTTCACGAGTGTCACTGAATTCTGTAGCTCTGAGCTCTGAGCACACAATTACGATCTTTTTCATCTTGTGAAAAGACGAGATTGGTCGCGTGAGTTGATTCGTGAAACGTGAGTTTCATGTCGAAAAAACATCGTGCGCACGCGCAAGCGTGATGTGCCCGAAAATCTAGCCTACATCAAAGCGAATAACGAAAAAGAAAGTCATCGGAAAAATATGTTATTTTTCCACAAAGAATAATTTAGCGATCGTAATGTATTTGCGAAATCAAGAAAGTATAATGATCAGAATTCGACGAACACTGAGCGATGCCTCAGACCCATATAGTATAACGGAAAATGGATTCCGCAGCTTTAATAGGTAAACAGCACTATTTAAATTTTCCTAAAGTGTAAATTTGCAATAAAAAATAAAAAATACAGATATAACAAATACGCTTTAATTCCTTTAAAATTAAATTTTGTTATAAAAGACAGCCGTAAGCAGCGGCAAGTAGACTTTGTGAAAATGTGAGATCCCTATGCCGGAAGTATCCAGTTATTTCACATTTTCACTGATTTCATATGATTATGAAAAAAGTTCTTATATTCCTTCGAGAACCGTAATAAGCCCCCTGAGCTAATTCGCTGTTGATAATTTCATTTGTTTTTATTGACTAATGACGCTACGATGATTCGCCGTAGGGACCAAGAGGCGAATTCATACCGGTTTGCTGCAAAGGTTTTCTTGGCTCCATTCGACTTGGCCTTCGATTCCGATCTCGATCCTCCGGGCCCACCGTTGACTCGTAACCAGCCTACGAAAGACTCCCGTGGACCTAGCTTTCTCTTCGAACAACTAATATATTAGGTAGGACAATTGTCATATTGGCTGACGTATCACGTGGATAAGGAATCTAATCGTCCGATCTCCGATAAGATTCGTCGGAGAACAGTGTAGAATCGTAGGTTAGGTTAGATCGATCGGGTTCGTAGCTCGCGTTTACAAATATAACGAAACGTAGTGAAAATTGCCACGATCACCGTTGTCCTTCGTTATTGAGATTTTCTTCCTCTTGTCCAAGAGTCGCAGAACTTTTTGTTTCCCTCGACCCAGGAATAAGAAAATTGTGTGTCCATCGATAAAGGAAGAGAAACGTCGTGGTGGAGCTAGAGAGATTCGTCGATTCTATTCCCGTGTAAACTTCACTATCGAAATATCGACTGAGATCACGTCTACCGTGTCCACAGAAAACGCCGATGACATTCGCTTAAGATCATTACTTGCATAAGAGAAACTCGCCATTGCTCGTTCTGGGTTTCTAACGAAATATCAGCAGAGTAACATAAGGTTAATGACACGAAAGTCAAGTGGCCCCAAGCCACATGAGAGTTATGTAACTTACGCAATTCGATTTGACTCTACACATTTAAGTCTGTTTCCTGCAATATCAAATAGATATACACATATATCGAGCACTGGCACCTTCATTTCCATAACCTCAAGAAGCGCCATCTTGCTTCGAATAATTGATCATATCCACACGATGAGTCACATCCGACACTCTGCTTCTGTTAGGAACTGTCATTCCAGGCAATTTTATATTTTCTTACGAATGATCTTCGAGTGAAATAATCCCCATGGTATCCGCATTCTTATTCCGTCGACTAGAGAATTGCGTACGGTTCTCCTAGTTTGTTTTTTTTTGGTCTGCTACTCTTAGAAAGAATTTTGTCAATTTCGGCAGTAGGTGAACGGTGTGTTGTGACCGAACCAAGGCCGCCGCTGCTTTGCAAGCGTGAGTTGTGTAATGCGTATTGGCGGCAGAGCGGGCAGGGTTTCTCAAATAGGTGTCCCGAGGTACATCGTACTACGGCGAGACGGTGCTCCCACCGAACAAGGAGGAAACTCTGCATGGCTGAATGAAGCGAACAATTTATTGAATATTATTTTTGCCCGGATTTCGCTCAATGACAAGTAATCGAGCGTGACGTGCTGCGTCACGGGTGCCAACAATTAATAAACTAATAAAGCTGTCGTTACCTGTACTGGGGATCGCCTTTAGCTTTTCTCGATCGGAAGGAATACGTGCTGGAATACGCCATACTTTATTTAGTAAAAATTAGCGCGAGGAATTATCTTGTCGAAGAAGACATCCGAGGATGACATACCCTGGGTGTACACATGCTCGTATGTATAGGCAAAAAGAAGAAGAAGAAGAAGAAGAAGAAGAAGAAGAAGAAGATTATTAGCTTAGCTTAGATCGTTAGCTTAGGAACGAGATGTGAATATTAATCGATATGGTTTCGGTGTCATAGTTATGCCACATTCTCCAGTCAAGTCCAGCGGTTGATCTTCGGGTGAGGCTAGGTTAAACCTCTGGAGGATTCGACCGGTAAAAAGGAAGAGCATCATCTTGGCTAGATCTTCACCGAGGCACATCCGCTTTCCTGTTGGTACAGAGGTCGGAGAATAAAACAGTATAAAACTTTGTTTACTTGATCAACTCACCAGTCTGAAAGGGAAGAAAAGCTTCTGGCTTGGCGAGACTTCCGTCCTGGGAGATGAATCTTTCCGGTTTAAATTTCGTTGGGTCCTGCCAGTATTTTGGATTCATGTGAATAGCCCACTGTAAGGGAACCACCATGCTTCCCTTTGGAACTTCGTAACCGGCGATCAATGTGTCCTGGGTAATGAAAAAAAAAAAAAAAAAAAAATACGAAAAGAATGTTTTTCCATGGATTTCTTTGTTTCCGTTTCTTTCTCTAGTTTTTCTTTTACTGACCTCAGTGGTTCCGTGAGGTATGCCCACGGGGACGACGCTTCTGATACGTTGAGTTTCCGCTATGGCAGCTTCGAGGTACGGCAAAGCACTTCTGTCTTCGAGAGAGACACTCTTCCCTCGAAGAACAGCATCCAACTCCTGCTGAATGATGAGCTGCTCCTCAGGGTATGCAACCATGAAGAGGAGGAACCAGCGAATTGTCGCCAAGGTGGTATCGGTACTGGCGCCAAAGAGATCCGCAAGAAGATGAAGATACTGAGGTTCGGTAAAGTATCCAGGATCATCACTGTCGATCCGACGTCTCATTTCATCGTCGAACGCAGCCAAGACACTGTCCATCGTCTTTTCTCCATTGTCAACCTGGTTTCTGTGCTCGGCGATGATCTGCTTGTATACTTCGTGAGTCTTCCGCTTCCCATCGATCAGATAATCAAACATTTGACTGAACGGTGGAAGCAGCCTGAGAATAGGTAAAAAGTTAAGTGGTCCTGCCACGCCGATATGCTTCACTCCTTCTTCCTGAAGATGACGCAACCACTTCCACACGACGTCGTCCTCCCGGTAGTCCTTACCAAAGACGATGCGATTAATCAGATTACCCAGGCAGTGATGTAAAGTTTCGAAGGGATCCACACCTTGTTTACCAGAATGCACCGATAATTTCTGTCAATGATCAAGAGTCAGAGAATTGAAAGTGACCTTGCGAGTTCGTCGATCAATTTTATTAAATTCATTACCGATAAACTCTCGTCGACGGCCGCAATTATTCTCGCTTCGAGTCGATCGCGTTTACCTCCAAATTTAAGCATTCCAAGATTCTTCAGGCACGACACAGCGAATCTACGTTGCTCCCTCCAGAGTTTACCTTCGGCGCATATCAGTCCTAAAGAACCAATCAATAGAATCGTACCCTGATATCGGTTATAAGTCGATACAATGCGTGCTATATATATATCTTATCTAAACGGCCTTAACAGAATACAGAAAGCGCGATACACGATGCACGGTGCTCGTGACAATCAGGATGAAGGAGAACGGTAGCCGAGATAGCCGAGGTAGCCGAGGACCATCTTACCGTAAGTAGGCGCAGCCACTGAACTGGTCGAAGGATAATCTTCGATTTGAATAAAAAGTACCTAGTAACTGAATTGCCGACGGTATGATCTCAGTGGTATTACAAAAGTCTCCCGATCTTCATTGTCATTGAATAACATAAAGCTAATTCATTTTGTCATAGTTATCAAGTTATCATAAACTCCCCACGTAGGCCTTAAGGCCGACACCTTGTGCCAGATGCAACGAGGATGGGAATACCAGCTCAAAATTTAAAATTCAACGATTAAAGTACCTCACGATGCTCCCGTCCTGCGATAATCGTTGGAAATGATTCAAGTAAAACGATTAAGAATCGAGAGGAGGCCGATTTGAGAAATCGGTACGAGTCTCGCTGGCTGATTCGGATTGCCGAATGGAAGTCAGCAGGTTTGCGGTCCGGTTTTCTCGGTTTAAATATCAATGCACTCTCATGGGCAGAGTGCATGGTCGCCCGGCTACGATTCTTCTTCGTTCGCGACTACTTAGCTGGGCGTCCATTTTGAATTGATTCCATAGAGAAGAAAAAAAGACATTCATTAGCTCATACAGTATCTGCCAATCGGGCAGGGTGATGAGTATCATTGTTTTGTAGCCACCTCACATCCCAGCGAACCCACGGAGCGAGAATGATCTTGGAATTCTGATGATCGACACGCAAGATTATTGAGGTTTACGATCGAGGTACCGAAGGAATTTCAACAATGGCGCCGAAGAAAATCGAACGTCGCCGTCGTGTATATTTTAAACGATCTCATAACCTTGCGTAAAAACTCTATAATCATTTGACAAATCGACTTTTTTGTTTCATTCCTCAACCTGATCTACTGGTGGATGATAAGAATGTCGTTGGTACCGGTGACGTCATGGGCCTTGTCAGTCTCCCTGCCATTCTGGCAGCTCGAGCCGTAGACGGGGACGCTCTCCAATTGGCGAAGCGCCCGAAATAACCGGGAATCGGCTACGAGAGTAAAAGGGCGAAGTGAATAGGCTTCGAGAGAGAAGGAGTGAGAGGAATGAGAGAATCCAAGGACGTTTCAGAAGTGATGGACTTAGCGCGCTCCTACGCGGTAGCTCACGTGTAATTATGTCTAATGTATAATTTGCAAAAAGACCAAAAAAATGATCCGCTGTTGTCAGTAAGTTAAATGCAATGACAAGGATAATCGTACGAAGATAGAACATGCTGACAGAGCCGCCCGTCGTCCCCGACGTTCGAATTATTTCCTGCGACGTCTGGTACGTTTCCACGTGCATCGAAATATGACTTTAGCAACGTCTTTGTCTATCCGACGAATCTCATACACGGCCGCGCCTAAAAGACGTAATGTGATTTTGAAGAAGAAGACAAAAAATGCTAAAAATCATGCAAAGATTCGTTCGAGACGGCATGACAAAACGGTGTCGGTCGAGGCGATCGGTTACGAAAGAGGTTCGGGCTACTGCCGTCAGACGTCGCAGGAGGGTGAGAGTGAGTGCGCGAGGGAATAGGTGACAGAGACAGAGAAAAGAGAAGCGTCGGTAAGTCGTAGAACGTACGTGAAAGGCCATCGGCCCGTCCTTGCGGTTCTAACTGTAATTCCCCGCGGATGCAGAGCAGAACGCAAGCCGGGGGGAACTTCCCTCAAGGAGACCGATAAAAGTGAGAGTCCTTCGAGGTAAAGGAACGTATCTACAGACAGGACAGACGCGCGAGTCCGATTCCGAGTGCAAAAGGGCATTCGCCGCGTTCAAGGTTCCCTTTCGTGACGTAAATTTGATTATTCATAAAGCGGACCCTTTTACGCTACCAGACTCCTTCGTTTAACGACCTTCGCTATGAATAGTTCGCAAGATCGAGATTGTTGGGATCTGAAAACCAAATCACTTCCGCAAATCATTCTAACCCGATGTTACGTCCGCGTGAGAGATCAGGCTCCCACGTCCTCGGGGCCGATAACCGAATGTCAAAAGAGCAATAGATTGGGATCTGGTTTGCATCACGTAGCACTCTTGGAAGCGGCTATCCCGCATACGGCTCCCGGGTTTAGGGAAAGAAAGATGAACCTTTCGAGGGGTTACGTGTTAAAAAAATTATACTTGGGCGATACCGAGCATTTATGATTTTACGAGTTTTCCTCGTAAAACCCACTCATCTCCTCGGACATCGTCCTTGGCCGATCTTGACCCCGTAAATCCTTCACCCCCATGCAAAGTGTTCCGCCGAAATTTCCAGCGCCAACGATCCAATTCCCTTAACCACGACTCTATTCTTAAGAATTTCCCCAGATGAACCGCGATAGTAAGAATCCTCGATCCTACCCCAAAAATTCAGCCTCCGCTAACTAACGTCCACCAAATCCTCCAAGAGTCACTCTAATTCTCCGCCGATCCGTCAGCCGAAATGGTTGATCAATTTTTGGCATTCTCCGCCGATTCGTCAGCCAAAGTAGTTATCTACTTTAATTTGTTTTTCTCTATGCTGATTCACCAACCAAAATATTTTTTCAGTTCACTCTGATTCTCGGCCTATCCGCCAAGTAGTTGTTTAATTTTGTTTTGCCTAGTACTTTGCTTTGTAATAAATTGTGCTTGTTTGCTCATTCAAATCGTTTGCATATTTTTCCTATCTTAACGCCAATCTCTTCTCAGTTCTATCACCATACAACAACCTTTGACGGCTCTTAATCATCGAGATCAAGGTAAACAACTTATTATTATTAAGTTTGGGTGAAGGAACTCCTTATTTTCGTTAAATCACAGCAGATGTTAAAATCTCCAAAGTTTTGAATTATTTATTTGGTGGCGATATTCATTCGTTTTGGTATATTTAGAATCGATTCCGCTTCGTATCCAACCTTATTAGCCTAATCCCGAGTAAAGTGCGCAAGCATTGTCTGATAACAGGACAACTTACAATTAGTAGTAGGTATATTGCGATTCCTTAAAGGCACCAGATTGGGTAAACTGGACTTCATTCTGGTTCGGGAGTAACGCAGAGACCACGTTTACACGACGGTCTTAAGTCGGTTCAGTCAATACTGATCCAAAGGAATTGACCAATCCCAAATATTCCTTTCAAGTAGAAATGCCTACGATTCGTCTATTCCCTTAGATCAGTATTAACTAAGCCGGTTTAAGACCGTCGTGTAAACGTAGTCACCGTCGCAATTACTAATCACAGTGAAACAATTCCCGACGCCGACGCACATTCCATTCCTTGTGTGTACGATCGTAAATTAGCGATCGAACGTCCGATCGAGTAAGTCTTCTCGTTCCCGACCTTGACAGCCGTGACTATAGACGTATGACTAGAAGGGCGCTACTACGTGGTGGTACGAGGACGAACACAATTTTGCTTCGTGCTTCGTTACCGTCTGGTTTGACTGTTGACGATCCTGCGACGCACGTAGTTCGCAATAAGTAACATGATTCTTTACGCTCTATCCCAGCCCATTACAGTGGAGTAGTGGAGCTGTGGAGTTGTGGAGCTGTGGAGCTGCGTACGACCGGCCTCGAACCCGCCAAACCTTGCGCAACCGTCACAAACGACATAATCGTAAAATCTCACCCATTACGATTGCACATTCCCCACTTGCCAAGTTTATATACATGTAACACATTATATACGTTCACACCTTCAAGAATACCCACGAACGCCGCCTCGATTTTTCTCTTAATTTTCATGTCATCTTTGTACGGTCCTCCAGCTATCGTAAAAACGTAGCCAAAGTATAGTAATACGTACGGTACTGAAAAAAAAGGTGTGTGACGAACCGCGATTTCGCTTTGATATTTAAGAGACTCTGTTTGTTAATACTGTAAAAATACAATAAGACGCCCGGTTACGAAGGTATATGCACACAATTATGTGATTTCGTAATAAATATCTACTGCGTGTGACGTTGCCGATTTCTCAAAGACTTCTATTACGGAATGTCAAGTTTAGTCGTAGTCCCCTCCCCCCCCCCACCCTTGTACGTATTCGCTGTGGCAATGTCGAGGTGAAAAATCTGCCTGCTTTAAAATAACCAATAGGTTAAAACACGTCTTGTTTATAATACCTATAGCATATACGGCTACCCTCTATACTATGTACGATGTTCTCTACCGGTGTGTACCTGGTTATCCGTACCCGGTATCCACTGACTCAGGTTCAATGTTACTCTCGCTTTCGGTCTGCTTCCAAGAAGCGTATTAATAGTAGCGGTTTGCAATGTCGTGTCGGTCTCACGTATGGATTCGCTTTCTATGGCTCACGTCGTCTGGTTGGCACGCCTGGTATTTCCGATCCCGACGACTCAACGTCCTTCTTCACCTGGTCCCCCCCCCGCTCAATCGTTCACCTCATCCTCTTCCTCGGCAAGTGGAATACACAGCATGGTTCCCGTTAATCGTCTACAGGACAGCACCAGGTACTAAATCCTGACACTCGTAATTCGGACCGGTATGCGTATATGCATGACCAAAAGAGAAAAAAAGTTGAAGGATAATTTTCATATTGTTCCGTAAAGTTTCCAGAGCGACGACTCTGCAATATTCGCGGCGATGCTTTCTTGCGTATAAATCCTTCGCTAAGGTGGACGGCTGTGCGGCAACGTGCGTTAGGTAACCGGTGTCGATGGCCGCGCTCCTTTCATTCATTCGAGCCAATAGAGAATTTCATCGCGATCTTTCTATAAGGTCGGTTCCATCCGCGGATCGCGGACTTAAGAACGGCGAGGCTGACACCTCGTCTCATCGATATATACCTACCGACTGCTGTATATTATACACGGAGGAATTCGCGGGAGCAGACGTCTCGGAGCTGCCGAGGAATTAAGTGCAAATTGCATAATGTGTTTATACGGAGCGTGGCGCATTATCGTTGCGCTCTATAATAAATTAATATCATTACGCACGACATTATCCGTTCGGTAACCAGTTTACAGACTGCATAATAAATAAGCCTGAGGTATAAAGTCTTATAATATAGCGGTAATCACGGGTTGCTCCGAGGCACGCGCCGGAGGCCTTATGATCTCGACTCTCTCATCTCTGCTCTTTTATTTTTCTCTTCCCCCCCCCCCCCATCACACACTCTCTCTCTCTCTCTCTCTCTCTCTCTCTCTCTGCTCTTTCTTAGCACCAGATGTACATTGAATGTCTCTTGTAAATTATCGAGCTCGTAAAAACGTTGTCAACGAAGACGTTATATGGGACAGCTGTCATTAAAACCTGCCTGTTTAGTTTTTCAGAGGCATCGGATCATCGTGGGGATGAGTGAGCTTGTCGTGACGGCGTGGTGGCCGCTCGTCGAAATCACCGGTACGAGCGTCCCGACGCCCGCTCTGCTATAAAGACACAGTGGTACAAGTCTGAGGTGGCAGCCGGCATACGGCTGGTCGGACTATTTTCAGCTTTGTACCACTGAAGCACCGAGCAAATGGATTAGGCCGAGGCTAGTCCGTTCTCTCTCGGATCGGATGAGATCAGAGTGGATCAGAGCGTAACCAGAGACCGGGGTAGCCAGAGTATCGGAATGCAAGAGAACCCGGTCCGAACACTTTGGTGAAGGCGTGGCCTGGTCCCCCCCTTCGATGAAGTAGCAGGGAAAGGAACCTCGCCCTGGTAGAAGAAGGAGGACTTTTCGGACCAGCCCGACGGAGGGGCGTTGGTTCTCACCCATGTGGAGGGAAGTCAAGTGTCCACCTGGTGGAACCTTGGCGAAGGGTACCACCGCACCCGTTATCGTCCTCGTAGAAGTATACGGGCGTAAAGTTTTACACTTTTTGGTACGAGATAAGTTCGTGATGCCAGGCATGAAATTAAATGAATGGAGAAATTGAGACTCGGCGAGGACGTTGACTCGTCGTGATGGCGCCTCGTAAACAGTGCCGGAAGCAGAAGAGGAGCTTTCGAAAATTGACATGGCCTCTGGTGAAAGACTTTTTCATTAAATTTATTCGGGACGCTCTCGCTCCGTGTCAATTTGCCATTTTCGTGGGCCAGCAGGACGTGGCGGTGACTTCGGTTTGTTTACCGTAGGATTTAGCTTATGTAATTGTAGTTATGTAGTTGTTGCTTTGTGGCTGGGCCGAGGAACGAATTCCCCTCTGGCGCGGGAGTTTCGTTTTGCATCTTTAGTAGGTTAGTCGTGCCACGTTGACAGATTCGCAAATTGGCAGAACCGTTAGAGTGCAAAGCCGTGTGTTCCTTCCACTGGTTAGTTCTTTCGAATCCGTTCAATTTTTTCACGTCTGTCAGCTTCTTCTACGTACATTGTAATATCGTGTATCATATATGAAAGACGTACAAATTGGTAGCTTCGTACCATAATATATCAAAGGTATGATTTAAATTAGCAATTTAGAGCTGGCAATGCTACACAAAGACATTTTTCAATGAAACAGAAACTCCTGAACTTAGTCTATAAACCAAGAAGGTACCTTGACCTTAGATCTTGCGTGTTTTCTATGTCTTCTGCGAGTGCGAGGGAGACAGACTTATTTGCACAAGCATGACTAAGAGAGAGATAAACGCAGTCGCGGATGAGTCACTGGAGATTATACCCGAAAGGACACTAGAAAACTGGCTAAGCGATAAAACATTCTATCTCGTATTAAACAAACGCGTACAGTCGGTCCACGAGTCCGATTTGATTTTTTGACAGATCCAAAACAATGAGAAGCCTCTGGCAAGCTACACGTGGCTCTTCGTAGAATTTTTCTTACAACGTACGTGCCTGGTTTTTGCGATGAATTATATTTTTTTATTTTAGCATGTATTTCCAAATTCTTATATAAATCCACGTATCATTTACATTACATTCTTCGCGAACTGTCGAAAAAGCACATTGAACTCGTGGACCGACTGTAATTTTAGATAAGTCAAGTATTCTGTCTAAAATGATATTTTTCTCAAGCTACTTACCATAACCACCCATGATGCCGTGAGTTAAATAGAGTGGCGCTCTGCCGGAAAAGGAGTCCTTGGCGAGGACCTGTCTCACCAGACGAGGATCGGACAGAAGAACGGTGTAGACAGATCCCAGTTTAAGACCACAGACAGGACCGTATCGACGCGTTAGATTGGTCAGCGTCTCGTGAGGGGCCTTGGAATCGATCCAGGGTAGATATCCGATAACAGGAAGTCCCCAGGGACCAGGAGGTCGCTTTTGCCTGTGCCCGATGCTCCTGAGTATTGCCAGAAGTAGAAGAAGCAGGGCGACGATGATAAAAAGAAGCAGCAGCATGACTTGACTTTCCTATGAAAATGTATTAAAACATTAATGTCATCAAGGTACCATCACAGGTGTATAAAGAGTCGTCATCGGCTGTGCTGTCTCTTCTTGATCCACTAGAGGGCTAAGTGTCAGGTGATGTCCCTTTGTTTGCCGAGGTAGCCGGGCGACTGTCTCGTCCAGCCACCAGCGTGCAGCACAGTCTACAATGTGGGCCAGCACGTGATCAGGCACGTGCTGGGTCGGCAGCACAGATTATATCAAATGCACCGAAGGAAGCGTGGCCGCGGAATGTACGCTAACCGGCGCCATAGTTTTGCGATGTTTGAACGGCATCGACGGTAACTTGGCTGTTGTTTATTTTATAAAGGGAGAATGTGAATGTTCTATGTCCTTAAGAGTTTTATCTTTCTTTCTTTCTTCAACGCTTTATCAAGAGAAAGAAATCTTTAGCAGAATAATAGTCACAGGTGCCTTACCTCGCGACGTGAGTTCGGTAGAACGTCAGCAAAATGCGGTATTCTTTCACAGCACCCTCCACGTACCACTAGGAAAGCTTTTACGTTTCGCAGCTGATTCAAAAAACGTTTAACGTATTACGATGATCAAAGTATCTTATGTAAATATTTGTGAGTAATAAAAGAATCTGATCTACCCGGTAGCCTAGCAAAACAGCGACTGACGATTAGCCTCTTCTTTCTTACTCCTGGTATAGACAAGGTCTGTGCATTGACTACCAAATTCATCGATTTCATATTCTCCTACGATCTTTATCGTTCGTTCTTCGAGTCTCTGGCATGTCACTGGCAGAGAACCTAAGGTATGGTCCTGTCAGCGTCGCCAACCACCGCGCTGCGCAGGTAGTCTTGCGCCTGGCTGTGTCAGCCGCGGCTGATGTGAGTATTTAAAGCGTTTATAATGCTACTTTGAATAGGCAATGAAATTCCCAAAACCTTTTTCATTCGGCTAAACAAACCCCTAAATTTCATGTATATCTTATAAAATGTAAATTCAACGTTAGTGTAACGTATGTTAATTATAAAATAAATGAATGAAAAACAAGTAAAAATGCGAAATTATAATTATAACAATTATGTGGTATTTTATTATCATTTTTACTTTTATTGAAATTGTCGGGAATAAAGTAAATGCAAGGGTCTTCGTATTGTGAAATATTTCTTATGACGACGGGGTCGGGGGGCACAGCGCGCTTGACTACCAGCGCCGCAAAATGCGAATTACAAACGGCGACACTACTGACACGGCCATGTACATACGCCTATAAGAATTTAGTACAGTGTCAGGGGACTGATCTCGGGCAAAAGACCCATAAGAGGGTAGAAACGATTTTGTAATGTTTTTTTTTTAATTTTGAGATACTAATATTATATGTACGTTAAATCTATAAATGTAAGCAAATATACTGAATTTAACTATCCGCAATTCATGAACTTTATGACGATGGTATCCAATAGAATTGACATAGGCATGATGCGTATAGAGACGCAGTGTCGGATCTCGACGTTCATGTTTACAATGACTTTCTTATTTATAGCTGTTAATTTGTATTCGACTGCCGTAAGGATCTGTAGGTTTCCCACGGGTAACTCGGAAGACGCATCGGCTCGATAGTCGCTTATATACGTCTTCGGAAATGCGTATCAGCTGATTATCAGGGTCTACAAGGATCGTGCGTGTTCCATTATCATTTTCCCTATTTGTTCAAAGTAAGCATCTAGCTCCTGAAAACATTCTTGTGAATTATTTTAGACTGCTCGCCACTGAATTCACAACATTTAATATTCTTGTTGTCTTTTAAAAAGAAAAAAAAAGATATACGAATCAAATCTTTTGGATACGACTATCTGGCGTGGTATCAGACATACCTTTCTTCGCGCAGAACGTCCGTCCGTCTTGGTCGGATGACAATCGGCGAAAGGGACGATCGCATTATGGCAACGGACCACGCCGGGACTATAGTGCCGGCAGGTGGGGATGCTGGCGCATAGAGCGCCGCAGTGCGCCTAGTAATTTTGGCGCCGGTTTACAAACTCGTGCGGCGCAAGTTGAACATTGAAAAGTAGCATTATTGCTGGTATCAAAATTCTCACTGTTGAATATTACAGCTATCAGTGCGCATTAAATGTAATTTCATAAGCTAACATAACCACAGTTACGGTTATTAAATTTATTAATTTCCTAGTCCGAACCACGAGGAAGATGGAGCAAGGCTAACAGGTAGAGAATTCAAAAACAATTATATGTCTCATCGTGGATGAGCAGTAGGAAGAGTAGAAGGAGCAGGAGAATTCGAAGGAGTAAGAGAGGCGATGGAGGATCCAAAGAGAAGGGAAGGAGTAGTCCGAGTATAATGAAAGTAAGAGTGAATTCCCAACTGATACCTGTATTCAAGAGCTCAACCTGGCCGAGGAGGGTCTGATAGTAGCTAAACACTTTAGATTAGTTTAAAAGAGCTTGCAAATGAATAAACTAATTTCATAATTTATGCCTCTTTTCATGAAAATTCAATCCAACGACTTGTTCCTCTCCTGGAGCAAGCTCAGAGCCACACGGAAGAACCTGCGCAGCTGTTTTCCTACACGAAGGAACCCTTATAAATACATAATTCTTAAAGAGAAATCCACTTGTTCCTAGATGTTCCGCTTCGGTATCACGTAAGCACTACATATATACATTTATCATTGGATTATGTAACACGACGAATTTAAGTACCCGGGACGTCCCCTAAATCGTCTCTAACACTTCAGTCTCTTTGTCCTCGTCCTCGTTACCTCGGATCCTGAGGTCGTTAGCCCAAAACGTGATCAGAACTGCACATTGTGCCAATCCCAGGTTAGATGGTACTCGTGCTGCTTTCCATTGGTCGTTCTTAGTACGTCGCACGCACATGAGAAGGTGAGAGATTTCTGATTGGTCGTTCTACCAGGTCTTTACGTACGTGTTGATACGTACACTGCCGTGGCTGACACTTGGGCCCAACTTCAGCTGGTGCGTTTCTACTGACTAACTCTGTATAAACACGTACGAAAAGATATATATATTTACTTTGATTTACATCGATTTTTATCTACCCAGACAAGTCTCTTAGGGGGAATTCTGAGATGACAAAGGTCGAGCAAAACAACCTGGAAAATTTGGCTATGACCAAAGTCCATCCAATTCAGCCAGCTGATGCAATTTTATGCAAGTTGTAAGTCATCCGTGCACTCGCGGGCTACTTTGTATCTGTGTGTAAACTGCATTTTGCATGTGTGTTATATACACACACACACACACACACACACATGATTATTTATACGTACACATCGTGTTTCGTTTACCTTCGGAATCGGTCGACTGTAACGATTGCAAATAACATTGCGCCGCTAGCGGGAGATTTTCCGATCGGCACTCGAATCGCACGACTCAACAAATCAGGATCGGGACTTGAAAGCATAAAGGAGCGTTTCTCATAGAGAGACAGAGAGAGAGAGAGAGAGAGAGAGAGAGAGAGAGAGAGAGCGAGCGAACGGTTGGCAGGCTGATGGTCGTCCAGTAGAGGAGTCAGGAGGTTCTGGTATGTGTTGCTCTGGCGGAACTCGGTGCAATAGTACCCGAGAGCCCGATTCGATAGGACGTGCAACGACCGACAAAGGTCACTCGCGGCGTTAAATCTGCATTTGCTACGAGATCTCATCTTCCATTCTCTCCTTTCTTGAATACTAGCTTCAAGTCCTCCCACTTGGGTTAGTCCAGGTACGTAAGCCAGCGTCCAATACCCACTTCCCGTGGATGGGAATCTGAAATGAAAAAATAACAAAGATTCGGTAAGTTGGATCTTTTTTAAGATGGCGGCGATCATCTCGTCTAAGACTTGACGATTACTTTGTACGGAGATGACATAAGGATTCGACTGTTGACAGAGGAGGAAATGTCATCTAGCTATTTTGTAATGCTGGAAAACTACAGATTGACTTAGGATGGACCATGTACTTTGCTTACGGAGACGTCGCGGGGATGTCTGACGGTATTGTCGCTGCTGTGTCGACAGCCTTAATGAACCACGGAGTGTAATCAGAGTGGTAAAAAGAGTGTCCGTAGAATAATCACTGGGACTTGTAACTACCAGAAGCATTCGGAGTTTCGCGAAGATTCGCTTTCTATAGGCTGCTGAGGAAGCTGATGCGTCGGGAGCGAGGGTTTTCCCGATGTAGCTTATTCGAGGACACTCTACGAAGCCGTTATTTACGGCCTCCTCGTTTCCATATAAGCATAAGCCGGATTCTCACTCTCGGCATCGGCAGACGCAGGCGCCCATCTAGATATCTAGATATCACCATCTAGAACGTCCCGTGCATTGAACGCAGGGGGAATGCACTGACAATGAATGCAACTTGCGCGGGGTACCAACCCTGCTCTTCCGAGCCTCAGGGCGGCGCCATTAACCTTCTGTTAGATGCGCCGTCTCGAGGAGGAGTGAACGAGTCGATAAAATGATCGTAATCAGGTTAGGATATCCATGGAGCGAGGGCGACGCGAATGGTGAAAGTACGAAGTACGTCGTCCACAGGAATAACGACGAGGAAGAGAAAGAAGAGGGGAACATTTTCAAGACGAATAGATCCGGCCCTGAGGCTTCGGGTAATGAAATTATTTTTATTAAAATCTAAGGACGACTACTCCGGGTTCGATGGAACCAATTTTTCCGTCGTCGGGTGGCGATGGTGGTGGTCGGGTTGCGTGTTGCCGGTGCTGCTGCTCTTTGCTGGTGATGCTGGCGGTGGCTTCTGGGGCAAGATCCTCATAGTCTGCTAGTAGCAACCGTTGGCTGGTGTCTTGGGTTCTCTGGAGTGGATGGGGTCGAGATCATCTCATCTTAATGAACCGAGGAAGATGCTTTTTGTCGAGCGCGTTCAGAGAATAATGAACCCAGGAGGCCGCTGATCTCTGCGCGCTTCGAGATGCCAACTACCGACTCGTCCTTCGTTCGGTCGTACCCGCGACCCGAACTCGAAACCCGCCTCGAGAGAGGCGAATTTTTTTCGACTTACTCGAGTGAGAATGCGACCCGAGGTGCAACGCACTACCTCTACACCACCCTCGCCGATACGTTGCGCCGGGCAACGAACGACCGGGGTCATTGGCTGGATCCAGTTATCAAGGTTGGGGTCCTTCGGCAGCCAGATCGCGACGCTGTTTTGTTCGGATCGACGAACTTTCCATCACGTAGCGCAGCGCTGTCCGTCGATATCTCGACTCTCTTTTCTCTCTTTTCAATTTCATCTCGTCTCACCTCCTTTCGTCTTATCCGTGCTCTCTACCCTTTCTCCCGATTCACGTAGATGGATCCAGTCGCAGAGTCTAGACGGTTCGTTATATTTGTCATGCTCCACGTGAGGTCTTCCAAATATACCTGGTGCAGCTAACTCTAGGCATCGGCTAACTAGATACCCGGAGACAGTCAGGGATGGCACCGCGAAAGAATGCAGCCTGTCGAATCCACTTGAGGAGGTTCACGAACCTCGCCAGGATCTCTCTCAGTCTTCTTCTTCTTCTTCTTCTTCTTCTTCTATACGATAACGACTGGGCGCATGTCCTTGCAAGGTGAAGGAGGAGTCGAGAGACGCCTGAACGGTTTATAGTCATCGACCTCACGATCGTATCTCGATGACGTGTCACACCGATCCCAAATATCAGATGCACCGGTAGTTTTATAAATAACAACACATTTCCATCCATAACGAACATCATCTTCATTCACGAGGACACCCCATCCTGGACTCGCGCCACTGATCAGCTCTCAGCAATCATCTATAAATGTCGGAGGTGCCGAGTGAAGTGGTGGTGCGTGGGTGGATGATCGCAAGGAGCAAGGTGGACAGGGTCAGATGAGGAGACTGGAAGTGAACGGTAGACGAAGAAGAAGAAGAAGAAGACAAAGAAGACATCGCATATAACCGGTTCAAGGAGAGCTGCGTTCTGATAACCCAGATTCGTGTACTATCGGTCAGATCGAAACCTCCCCCGCCTTGTTGAGCCGCGAAGAATTCAGTAGCGACTAGACCAGTCGCTTCTAAGCAGCAGGAAATATTGGATTAGGATATTCAACTATTTCCAGGGAGTCTCAGGAGGAAGCTGACTAGTTCATTGGCTGCCTAGCTAGCTAGCTATCTAGCTAGCTATCTAGCAGTAAGACTAGAGTGTACCCCAGCAGCCCAGCCAGACGAAATGCAAAACGAAGAGTCTTCTACTTGGTACTGGTTCGTACTAGCTTACTGGCTGTACGTCGGCGACACTGGCCTAGAGATATCCTCGCCTTCTTCTAACTGTACGAGCGACTGCTCCAGTTTTCAAAGAAGAGAAGGAGTGACGTCTTCTCTCTCCAACCCACATCAGTAGACACTATACCTGTATCGATAAAGTCAGAAGCTTAGCCATAACTCAAGTACACTATCCGTTCTCCATGACTGTTAGATTGGACGTTCCATCGACTAAAGATGGCAATGGACATCATCGCATCCGAGGTACGAACTGGTGAGCTACCGAAGAGAGTGTAAAAGTGTATTGTAACAGTAGGACAGGCCCCCCGGTCTATGAGATGGGTCATTAACCACTTGTTCGCTAGAGCAGAGAGGTGACTGTTGGCGGGTCTTACAGTTTTGGGCCTTGTAGCTCAAGAACCCTATAGCCCAATTCTATCCAACAGTTGAATAACCTCTTCCGACGCGCAGCCTTGCGAGGAATGTTTCCTTCGCGCTGTTGACGCTTCACCATACCCAAGCCTTACCTCCTGACTTCATTCTTTATTTCTATAGGTATCAGTATCTCTTTTCTCTTTGATAAATCTCATCGACGATGAGAGTTGATACAGTCGACGCATCCAGAGAGTTTGTTCTTTGAGTAGATCATAATTAAAGTTAGAGAAAGATTCTTGCGTATCGAAATCTGCCCACTCACTCGATCATTGATCTCCGTCTCGACTCTCCGCTCTCCGATCGTAGCGACAGGAAGTCTTTGGACAAAGAGCGCCTTAACACGGATCCGGCCGAGATCGTTAGCCTTCGTGACAATGGAGAGGCGCTCGACGAGAGACCGCAACCCACATTCCCCAAAATATGGGTCATCCTCACTCTCCATGCGTAAGACGGTCCCGTAGTATCTTTCGATACTGCACTCGCACCCACGTAAGGCTCAATTCGCAGCTGTGATCAAGAAGAAGACAATGACAGTGACTAAAATAATTGACCTGAAAAATTCTGACAGCGACGTCAAGCGTCGTGACGTCTTCATTCTCAGAATCCACATGGTTCTTACTTGGTAAACCATAGTGACAACTATTTCCAGCTGCGATTTGAAGTTCTGATACCTTTATGAAATTGGAGTGTCCGTCCAAACCAGCATCTTTCAATGTTAATTGCTAAGTGCAAATTGATGGCAATCCTTTTCACGGTTCAATGACACCCCTCTTCGTTTCATACAGACGTACCTGCGGAAATGCATATCATGGTAGGTGGGACGTATATCCAGAGTGGTGAATCGTGGCGGAGAGACGAAGAGAACGAATAAACAAAATGAGGTAAGAACGGGAACGGAAGTTGAAAATATATTTGGCTATTTTAATCACGTCAATTATCAAGTCTTTTTATACTTTTGCCCTACCCTTTGACTGACTGACTGACTGACTGACTAACTGACTAACTGGTTAGTTTGCTTGCAGATTCGGCACTCGAGTAGCTTCACTTGCGTGTCTCCCTCTCAATTTTTTACACGACTGTGTAGCTGAAATGCGTGACTGAGTGCGTGAGCGTCCGACTCGAGCGGCCGACGACCGCGACTTTCTCCTCTTATGCTAATTTCGTTAATACGCTATTTTCACGTTCGCGTACCCACATTAAACCTACACTACGTTCACGGCGCTCTTTCACTCGGACAGGCCTTATACTATACGTACCCTCACGAAAAAACCAGCCTGTTTGTTTGTCCGAGTGTCTCGGAGCATCGAATATCTCCAGCGGTCACCAAGAAAACTTTCGATCCCCATCATCAGGAACCGTCCACTCGCCATTCTTGTACAGTAAAGTCTTATTCTTCCAGGAGCATCTAGTGTGGAAAAAAAAACAAAACCAAGAATGCCAAGGACAGACGAGATCGTGTCTTATCTATCTTGAAAGAAAACGTTCACCAGGATCTCTGTATTATCAGAATCTTCAGAGTGCATCGTCCAGAGGATGATATCGTAGCGCAAAGAATGCACTTTTCCTATGACATGGCTAAGTCCTCTCTTCGTTCTAAACTATGTATCCACTGCATGGTAGGTAGGGAACTTTAGATACCCGGGACAAGGATAAGAGGTAGAACGCAAAACGCAAAGGTGGACACACCTCGGCTCGTTTCTCCAATTGCTGAGCTGAACGTGTTTGTGTGCGAACGTCAGCCGCCGTAAGTGACATTTGTACCGTGCGAGAGCTGAGTTCGTTGCCCCGTGAGAGAAGACAGGACCCAGCCAAAGCGTTTCTGGGTTCACAGCTTTACAGCTTGGTCGACAATCTGCACTCGATACGTTCAGGCCCAGTGAAGTTTCGTAAGTCCCATTTTTAACAGATAGGATATTTTGTACATTGACAAATTGCCTAAAATTCCATTTATGTCTTGTCAGGATGCCAGGAGACTCTGCAAGAAGAGGATCACGAGAGAGACAGTCAATTATGCTTTACATGCTCAAAGAATTCTTATGGCTCCTTGGCAATTTAACACAACGGACAAGGAAAGTACCGATATTCGTGCTGTACCAGATGGAAATCTCAAAGAATCGTTGGCCCGTACTAAGATCGGTTAGCATTAAGAGAGCGTTCGTTGACGTCAGAAAAAAACTGCTACCCGACCCCCGCTACTCGCCATACCAGCTCTTACGTGTAGTTTGCTTTAGAGAGCGGACCCGGGCCTACCCTATCGAACTACGAATTTGTCGTTTCACTCCGGCAGAATTCATTACTGGCATCACACATGGTCACGCGCGTCATGTGTGGTTGTAGCTCGTATCTATATAGATATATACATTCACTCGCATTTGTACTCCAGGAGAAAGGTCACTGACCTCCTTCTCTGAAATTATAAAATAGCATTACGCCACTTGCTGTTTTGAATTCGTCGGACATCACTATTTCTCTTCGGTCTTTTTCACGGGATGCCCGGTAACATCCGAAAGGAGAAAATTAAAGCCTTCGTTAATTTGATAGCGATAACCAGCTAGCTGGCTAAGAAATCGGTCAAAGCCGGACACCAGATCCCCGAGAAGAACTCAGGTTAGGATGGTAGAAAGGACGGACAACGTTTGGCTGGTTGCTTTGGGTCACGGGTCGACGTACTCGAAAGTCCAAGCTTTCCCGGCTCATCGGCATGCGCAACTCGCTATATTGTCTATTAACGAAATTTCTAATTCGAATTTATGATAATGAATAATGAAGTAAAGGTTATCCACTAGCCCGTGGCTGAACTGCCAATCAGTCAGAGGCTTTCATCTGAGTAAAGTTATATTCGCAACATCTTTCCTGCAAATGTCTCTTCTGCACTGTGCTAAATCATTATTTTTAATATCCCCTCGGTATTACCAACCTGTGAAGAAGAGTGAAAATGTCACGAAGCAAAATATTGTGAACTTGTACTCTGATAACCCTGACGTCATCCGATCTCAATTACCTGTATCACTGAAATAACTCGGAACAAGAAAAAAAAGGGTTAATAATCATGTGGTCGTATCGTTACAAGAAATACTAATGGATGATAATGGCAGTAACGATAGTATAAATAGTAGCGTGGCATTGGTAGTAGTAGCAGCAGTAGTAGTACAGTACCAGAGTAGGAGGGGACGAAGAAGAAAAAGGATGGAGACGAGGAGTTGTCGGAGGCCGAGAAGGAAGAGGAGACGATGAGGTGGGACGGAGGACACTTTCACTCTCACAGGTGCATGACCGAACGCCGAGCATCGAGCGGCCCGTCGGCTGATGAGCATGAGGCCCCCAGATCGGCGGCCTCTCCTGGCGTAGAGAGTTATTGGCTTGGTAAGATACCTTCAGCGGGTCCGCTAGATAACGGCCCAACGACCACGTGCTTACAGCAACTCGTGCCAACTTATGCCACGTTTCTATGTACCCACAACACAGCTTCTACTACCAATCGAGTTACGTACCTAGCTATTTCCTTAGCTGAATACTAACCTTCCTGCTTCCATTTCTCATCGTCGCATTAGCTGATGAACAATGCGTACAGCGAGTTGCGTGTCGTTTTTGTGTTCGTTGACTATTTTTTTTTCCTTTTTCTTTTTTAAAGGAATATTGCCGCCACCGTTGCAGTAACGCTGCAGCTGCATCGACGCCGTACGATGCCACGAGCTGTTCCGAGTCGAGCCAACTACTCTGAAAGCAGCAATACGAGCATGGAGAAGGAGAGATCGAGAGAGTGAGAAGAGGAGGGAAATGTCCGGGGGGGGACAATGATTCTGAGTGCTAAAGAGAGAGAGAGAGAGAGAGAGAGGGAGACGGGGAGAGAGAGTGTGTGAGTATATCTGACGAAGGTAGAACAAGACGAGAGAGAATGAGAGCGAGAAAAAGCGCGATAGAGAGGGAGAGAAAAAGGTCAATGAACGAGAAACGTCCAGCGCCGTTCGCCAGCGAGTTTCCTCACTACCAAAATACACTTGAGGCGGTAGCGCGTTAGCCCGGTGGTCCCAGAGGACCCAAGTTCTCCCAGTGGGTCACTGGTTCATGAGGCGCTTTGTGAGTCTCCACTATCCACACCTCGATGGCATTGATGCGGATGGTAGGGAAGGTACCAAAAGTACCATCAACGTACTTTTTTTTCGAGTAGGACTGACTACTTTTAATGGTAGGACTCAGCTGATTATATATATATATATGTGTATGTATATATATCGGATACTAAAACGTAAGGGTACATACAAGCAGTTTATCCGGTAAGACAGTTGTATGAATAAAAATGGCAGCGTACCGATCGTAAAGCAAAATAAAGAGGTTAACTGTTTGAGTCGCTAAAAATATCCATCGCACCTCAGGCTGGCTGGTTACATCTCGATTCCACCTTCGTCCACGTTTGAGTTCTGCGTTCGTGCGTGTAGTAATCGCCGCTTGCGATACGTATACCTTCACAAGTTTGTAACCACTTACGTGCCGTGTTGGTAGTAGCAGCGACAGCGACGTATAATGCAGCCTGTTTTCGCATTCTCTCTTGCGATAGCCGGTTTGGACGAGTAAAATCGTTCTTTAGGAATTCGGGATGAATATAGGGTGTACCATGAGCATCGTTTAGATACAGTTTAGCGGGAGGGCGTTAGAAGAGTGAGAGAGCGACTCGGCGAGTCAAAAGAGGTCTCGAAGATCTAACGATATTCCGTGAAATTGAGTGAAAATTGACTAAAAATTTTAGAAAGTTACTGCCACTTTTTTTAACAAGTTTGAATTTCAAGTCATC
This sequence comes from Trachelus troglodyta, assembly GCA_030142635.1. NCBI lineage: Eukaryota > Metazoa > Arthropoda > Insecta > Hymenoptera > Cephidae > Trachelus > Trachelus troglodyta. The sequence goes on from JARQTJ010000011.1 coordinate 240,980, forward strand.
TAAAATTTATACCGCGTATGTACAAGCCCTTATATACGTTTATCTTACTTTTGACTTGCATTATTCAAAATTATACACAATAGTGTTTGTTTCTAGCGGGAAATAATCAGGCGACCATTACTAGACGCGAGTCATTGACACAGAAGTAGGTCCTTAATAATGAGAGAAGAGCGTCAGCTCTTGCCTACCGGTTAGCATTTTGCAAAAGGTGTATCTCAAGATCGATCGCGGGAACGTGGACGTGGACGTAAACGTGTGTCGCAACTCCTAGTGCAAACGAGGAAAATCCGTGAACCAAGCTTCGCCTTTTCCTGCATACATAGATTGCGTTTGCCGTATAGGTTATGGCTGGACGTCGGTTTCTTATAAACAGTCGTCGGCCAATAAACCATAACCACAATGACAATCGGTTCGGAATTCATCAAGCATCTGGTGAAATCGGGAAAACGAGCAAAGGGTATGAATGAGAATTAAAATTTATCGCGTGCGTTGTGTCGCAACACGTTCTTCGCGTTAGATTTCGTATATCTATATTTCGTACATAACGGACATGGGTGGTGCAACGTAAGGCTTCTTCGTCGGCCTATTCATTTTAATTCAATTCCTTTTTAAACGTCGTGCGTAAATGCGTGCACGAGCACCGACACACCGATACCTAGGTGTAAATCATCGCTTCGTCCTAAAGAATTGTATAGAATCCAAAATGCCAGCAGTTGTGGGTATGTACAAGAAAGTCCTTTGCTTTAGGAAGAAAGAGAAGAGCTTTTTGTTTCATTAATTATTTTTCTATTACTAGAAATAAGGACCATGTTCGTACGTGCAGGGTTAGGTAGTACTTGAATATGTATACGGTACATACGGTATACGCAAAGCCATATAGTACAGCTTCGATTCGGCCACTGTTCCGTTACGTGGACATGTGCGATGTATCCCTCTTGGTATTCGCGTAATCTCGATGCTCTCGTGCACGTTAGGTGAGAGCCGTTCTTATCAAAGTTTGTTGACCCGCTGCCACGTGGAATAGCACGTGCAAACACAGCAAGATTTCACGAGGAGCGTCCAGGCTTGATCTTCCCACTTTCTGCCTCAACGTGCGGGCTATTTAGTTACCCTGGTGTACCAAGAGGTTGTCTCAAGGTAAGAGAATAGTGTAGTTCCTGTAGAAATGTAAAAATGAGGTAAAATAGGTAAAGGAACTAAAGATCCATGGCCGTATTGATCCTCGCGAGAAGGACGCCTATCTAAGAGTCGTCTAGTAAGAGAGGACAAAGTAAAGGAGGGAGGAGGCGTTCTTCTTGCTCTTCCAAGAACTCTGGCTAGAATTTAGGCTATGAGGAGCTCCTGCCGAATCTGGAACAGCTCGGTCATTGGCCCCACGTTCAATTCCTTCCTTAAGATTTTCTCTCCCGCTTCATCATCATCAGGCTCAGGCTTATCTAACGCACGTATCTAACGTCTTCACGGCGAATGAGCCCCCCAGCAGTCCGCTGAACTCCTCGTTATTGCTAATTTATCGTCCTTTACGTATCATCCGCTTCGATGCTTAAGTTTACCTGGCAGCCCCTTCACTCGGCAGTTCATGCGAATCGTGTAATCCTGCGATCGTGCGACCCGCACGATCCTCTCTTTGCCACCTCAGGGGAATGAAGGAAGCCTCTCTTGAAGTGCATACACGTGATACAAAAATACACAATTAAGTATGTGGATATACATGGACTACGTAGAGGTACCAGTACGCGAAGGTTGTTACTTCCTTGAGGTGCGGAGCTCGAAAGTGGTTGTCCAGGTTGACTGGTGTACCCAGGTGTACTGGTGCTTTTTCGGCGAGAAGAGAAAGGGTAAGACAGGGTATCCTTTCCCCTGGAGTCTACCTGTAATGATTGCAATTTTAAAGATATTTTTGTATAAATTTACATCAAGATTTATATTACCAGGTGCGGTCGATGGACGAGACTCTATACCCGGTGCTAATGATAGTCAAACCTGCAGTCATCTGCGAAGACTGAAAATTTTGCAAGGCCGGATCACGTTCGGACGACGCGAGAACCATAGACTCTTCCTCTTGGCTCCATTGCTTAGCTGAAACTCGAAAAGACGATCTATCAGGCCTGGTGAACACGGCTCACGAACGGCCCAACGTCAACGACCGCGTTTGCTCCGATTTTTTATATCGAGCTGCGCATTGTTCGATTTCACGGAGTTTTTTAAAGAATTCCATACCGATGAGGTGAGCTTGATTAAATACGAGGATGATCCTCTGGCATTATCTGGAGCAGATGTTTCTCTCTTTATTCTCGCTATACCTCAACGGTAGCTTCATTCTTTACGATCCGCACCTTCTTTTTCTTCGCTATCTTTTTTTTAATTCTATTTCTTTTTACTTCGTAAACTTCTTGTCATTGTCATTTTCTGCTCTCGATACACCAAAGACACCTTCCTTCCGTGACGGAGCTTCCTGTTCGACTCTAATTCATCTCGTCGTCCTCTATTTCTAGATTCTTTTTAGGTGTTGACCTTACGCAGCCCAGGTAAAAACCTTTTACCTTTTACCTGGGCTGCGTAAGGTTAACACAAGGTTAATAACAAAAGAATCTGTTATAGACGACCAGCCGACAATTCTACATATTTAAAGTACTCTAATTCTTTCGATTTCCGGGTTCTCCGTGTTTATGCTCGTACGAAAAAATCTTCAGGGTATGAACCACTGCATCCTAATGATACTAAGATAACGCTGATGGGTCACATATACTCGCCTGTCGGCTTTCGGCTACCGAATTATTTTGACCCACATGCGATCTCCCCAGGCGTCCAGATACCAGAGAGTGCGGACGCCTGCCTCGAGGCGTTCAGATATTCTTTGCTTCAAGCTTATCCAACCAATGCTCCTTCTACCACGTACACTGCAAATCGGATAACCAGTGCTACGATCTTCAGAATAGAGGAACTGTATTACGATCTGTTGACGACGTTCTATTAGAGCTTTGTAAGCTTGTAAATTATTATTCTGAACAGGTGAACTCTATTATCTAGTAGATACGTTCCTTGCCATTTGGCCAGGAACACCTTCCGGAAGGAATTTAGACATTCGTTAGGATGATAACCAGGTCGATTTGCCTATCATTTAATGCCTATCTTAGAAACCCCACTGGAAAATGTGTTCTTCGCAGGATATAAATACAGGTTGACAATTGTTATTTGCAGTATAATTTTTTGTGCTGTTTTTACTTTAAAATACTGTAAGAATGATACTTGGTTGGCTAATTGTATCGTTTACTGGAATCAGTGCCAGTTATCTTGGTTCCCGAGCTGTAAGTCATCGCGGTACTCATGGCGAAGCAATTCCACCGGCGCCACGTTTCGACGGCGTCTTTGACGACAATCATGATCACGATAAAATCGGTATCTGATACTTTTACTAGATTGATAATATTTAAGATGAGGAATTAATACCTTATGGGATATTTCTTAACAGCGGAGAGTATTAGATCCTGGACTCCAAAAGATCAGCAGAACGTATGGGAACTCAGCGGCCTTTACGAAGGTGACATTATGCTGCACCCTGACGAACTCGACACGAAAAATGGACTCCTTGATGCAACCGCTAAATGGCCTGGTGGTGTTGTACCTTATTATATCCAAGAAGATGATTTCGGCAAGTGCGGCTTATTATACAATCGTCTGTACGATAGGGTCTTATAAAATAACGGGCGGTCATTTTATTATTCGTCCGGAAGGCAGACCAAGACGAAATAACGCTGATCAAGAAATCCATCGAGGAATATCACGAAAAGACCTGCCTGAAATTCCGACGTTACAAAGAGACAGACGAGGATTACTTGACTATACAAGGATCACAATCTGGCTGCTGGTCTTTGGTTGGACGTCATGGACAAGGGCAAGTTCTTAATCTTCAGACTCCTGGTTGCGTCCATCGTGGAGTCGTTGTTCATGAGGTAATGCACGCCTTGGGATTTTATCATCAACAAAGCGCCGCTGATAGGGATGAATGGGTTAAAATACATTGGGACAATATACAACCAGGTGAGACTTTTAAATATTTAGGCTTACATCTTTATGTATAATTGCATGGCTGCCATTTTTGTTCGTAGGCAAAGAACATAATTTCAATAAGTATGACAGTGATACTGTGACTGATTATGGTATTGGATATGATTACAAAAGTATTATGCACTATAGTGCTCATGCATTCTCCAAAAATGGAGAACCTACTATTAGTCCAATTGTAAGTCATTCTCTAGCGATAGTAAAAACAAAAAGGTTTAAGATTGCTTAGGAATGCGTGAATTTGAATTTTTAGAAAGAAAAAGTGGAAATTGGACAGCGAAAGGGTCTTAGTGAAAAGGACGTGGCCAAGGTACAGTTTATGTACAAAGAGGAATGCGATTCTCGTGAACCCGGAGGAAGCGTTGTCACTTGTACCACTACTACGGATTCTGGAATTCTTGGCTGGATTTTTGATTGACTATCCCGGCATCCAGGATAAATGATACAGAGATTGAGAAACTTGAGAAAAAGAACTTTTATTAGAATTAACAGATAATCTCCATTTTGAATAAACTCCCCCGTTGTGATGTACAGTCACTCTTTGATCTAATAATAGTACTCGATTAACAGATAACTAATGATCTTCTGTCAACCAGCTGGACTCTGCTGATTGTAATAAAGCAATTGCTTCAATTCGTTGACGGCATCTTCTGCAGCCTACACAAAAGTCAAATAAAAATTTCACTCATCACAATAATTGTTTTAAAAAAATGTAACCACTCACATCTCTCACTGTATGACCATCATCCATAGTTAAAGCTTCCAATAAAGTCCTAAGAGGTCTGCCCCATACCTGTTGCAGCGCCCTACAACTGAATCTGCCCAGCAGTCGCAGAAGAGTACAGGTCCTCGCCCTGAGAATACTTTGTCGATGGGTCAGTAATTTTCCAAAGAGCTCAACGGTCACTCCTATATATTTATATAAAATTGTCAAATTATTAGACAGAACACTGAGCACAATCGATGTGGATGCTCACCAGGAGTCTTTGTGCGCAGTACGACTCTCTCGACGAGCTCAGCATTCTCTGGTTGTGACCTAAGGATGTTAATCAAAATTGCTACTAAATCTGCCACCACCCTTGCCTTCCTCTTCTCAAGCGTAAGCAACTGCTGAAGCAAAGGTATTCCATTGACTATATATACAGCATCACAGAATTGCGTCAGGAACTGTTCCTTCATGTGAACCAAGCGACACAGGACAAGCATAGTGCTTTCCAGGGCTTGAAGCTCATCGGCAGACAGACTAGATGCCGACCTGGTGCTAGTATTTGACTCAGCCTCAGAACGCTCAGACATAAGAAGTTTTGTCGCGTAAACAAGATTAGGTACGACTCGCACGTCCAGGTAGACGCGCTCGATCTTAGCAAGATCCTCAGCTGCCAGTGATACGACGAAAGGTAGTGACAGGAGACAAGCGACGTACTCGACTACCCGACAACCAGCTGCGGAATTTCTTAATGGCGAAACAAACACGGAGACGCAGTTTTGCTGAAGAAGAGAACCAATCTCGCCCTCCATTATTTCCTCCATGGACCGGTGCAAGAAGACGACCCATTCCTCATTCTCTATCGGGCGCTCCACTGCCTTAGGATCCCAATCAGGTAACCTCACATGCTTCTCCGCCAAATGTCCACCGAATTCCTGTTCATAATCTAGACTTAATCGGGTTTGTACGCAATCGCCTTGCCCTTTACAGGAATCTTCTTTTGGTGGGATTTTCGTTCTCTGCTCATTTCCGTTTATGCCATCGCCTCTTGCATTCGTATTTACATTAATGTTCGCGTTTGTCGCTGTCATGTCCTTCGCCTCCAATCTCTCCTTAACTGGAGGTAATACCAGCTCCTCAGCATCCTCCACATTCTCTGTTTTCTGTTCTGCTCGTGGAATCTTTAGAGGTCTTAGAGGTACCGGTCGGATGATGGTTCTGTTAGGACAGTCGCTGCGACATAAGGCATGATCTGCAACTAGGAGGTCGCTTCTTAAAGAAGCACGAAGACTTAAGTTTCCCAGAAGTACATCCACACTGGCACTAGATTCTGTACCGCTGGGCTCGCTGTGACGTAGCGCTTGACAGTGGTGCATCGTGTGGCCATGCTGACAGTAGCCCTGGTTGGTTGGACAATGTATTTGGGAAATGCACATTCTTTGCTGTTGTTCTCTGAGCTTGCGTTCCTGTTCCTGTACCTTCTGCACTGCCTTTTCCAAGACCCTGTGTCGTCGCAAAATTTTTTTATCGCGGATCCGCACTTATTAAGGGTTTTTATTTACGCGGTGCGTAAAAAGACATACTTTGAACGTGTAGTCGAGCGCATCGCAAGATTCTGCAACTGTTGTTGTTTCGCTCGCGCTTGACTCGCAGATAATGGAGTCGTGAATGGTGTGGGAACAGCACCACCGACAATCAGGATTCTATCCTTCACAAATGGATGATCGAGCAGTTCAGGCCAAGTGAGTCTCTGCGATGGATCCTTTTGCAGTAATCCCTGTAAAAGTTATTTACACATTATTTACTACTGTCATCGAACACTGCACTGCTGGAGAAATTCCTTACCTGTAAAAAACTCTTACAATTTGGTGAAATAAAATCTGGCCACTTGACTGCTTCAAAACGGATCAATCTGACCAAATGCAAAATTGATGTGGTTTGAAATGGTGGTGTACCCACTATCAACTCGTATACTATGCAACCTAGAGACCTGCAAATAGTATATTGAAATTTAGACACGTTTAACCCTTACAATTGGAGCCTGTTTATTGCTCGTTATGCATATACCATAAGTCAGCATTATGGTCATATGGACATTCTTCAATGAGCTCTGGAGCCATATACAGTGGTGTTCCCTTAATCGATGTAAGAACATGTGTTCCTGTGCTCATACTACGTGCAAAGCCAAAATCACATAGCTTAGCTACTCCGTTAGCTTCCAGCAGTACATTCTGTGGTTTCAGATCTCTGTAATATAAAACTGAACCATTTAATTGTTCTTTTTTTTTAATTTCGTTGGCACCAACCTATGAAGGACCCTGTTCGAATGTAAATAATACAGAGCTGAAACAAGATCGCAAGCTATCACTTGTGCCCTTTCTTCGGATAGTCTCCCAGCCTTTCCCAATATCTCGTACAGTTCCTTGTCAGCATATTCTGTCACTACGACTATCTATCGATAACACATGCATTTCAAATATCACTATTAAGCAATTAATACTTATTAATCATATTCTTACTTCATTCTCAGTTTCAAAAGAATCTAGCATCTGCACAATATTAGGATGATGAAGGTGCCGCTGTATCTCACATTCTTGTCTTAAACTCTTCAATTCCTTGAAGGACCGTCCACGCTATAAATTGAAAGGTCGCTGTATGCATTAACGAAACGAAGTTATTTATAAATCAGTTGTTACCACGCGGATGAAGATGCAGCAATTGCACTTACATATACTTACTTTTCGAATTACTTTAAAAGCCACAATATCGCCATCAGTGCGTTTCTTCGCTTTGTAAACCTGACCAAAGGATCCTTCACCCACTTGACCAAGTACCTCATATTTATCCATATTTTATGTAATTCTGTGTGCGACTACTAATTCTGCACCCTAAAAATTATTTGAAAATTCACAAATTAAAATGCACTTGTTGCTTAAGTATTATGGCGCATGCGATTCCTATCATGCAATCGACGCAGTCGCATTCTACACTATCAAAAACCATGTTGCTGCATTTTGTGAGAACACAGAAGTGCACAGTGACTTGTGTAATGAAATTGGTAACTTGGTAGTAAAGAACCAGAGAAAGAACATCCATCAGGTAGGTCGATAAATACAAAATTGTTCACAAGGTAATACTACTTTTATCATCAGGTATTTCGAAATTACCGACGAGTATTGGTGCTAATTGCACAAGTCCTAGGTGGTTAAGCTTCTTTATTAACAGCTTTTCAGTGCTCTTGTGTTTTCCGAAGAGTTTGCACAGAGATGAGTAGGGAGATGCACAACGGTACAATTTTAAGTGATACCAAAATTAAGGCGCTGTACCATAGCGGCGAGTCTGGAAATAGGATTTTTAGATCATCGCCTCCGTCGATAAAGCATATCCCGTCGTAGCCGAGCTAAACGTGAACACGAACGTGAAGCTTGGCGGGCAGTGGTGCTCCGCTACTCACCGCTGATTCCAAAAGCAACCCTTACAACGAGACCGGGAATTATAAAACTTTTCAAGAACTATGAAAAAAGCCTATTGTTAAAACATCTTAAAGACATTTTTAAGAAAGTGGAGTGCCAACTTGACATCCGTGTAGCACCTCAGTTTTTACTAAATATTATTGGATCTTGATTTACTTTCAAAATTTATTCAAAATATAAAATTTAGGCTAAATTAAAATCTTGCACAATATACGGTATAAATAGAAATTCAATTGAAACTGTAGAATATCGAAAATAAATTACGTTCATATTGAAATATTAATAAATTAGGTGTTTGGAACATTCAAATAATTAATTAAATCAATAAAGTAAAATATTAAAGTAATACACTAGAGTAGTCACCCTGTTAGTGAAGCTACACGTAAAGACCATGGTGTCGGGGGTTGCCCTTCCGCCTCATTCACTGAGCTTGCTCGGTGGGTCGGGCCCAAGTTGTGGCCGCAACAGGACCTTATGGGTCTCCCGACGGGGGCCTTGAGCCCCCTTAGGGTAT
>JARQTJ010000011.1:249837-264867 GCA_030142635.1 Trachelus troglodyta
GAATATGCTCGACCCGACCAAGGAAATAGGAAAAGTAAGACAAACACAATGGAAAGTGAGAGGGAACAGAGCGAAACCAGTAGAAAGAAATGAAGATAGAAATATAGAAGTGAAGAGGTAGAAAAGTAAGGAATAGAGTTATAAAAGTGGAGAAGAAATGAGGAAAGAGATAAATAAGAAAGTAAAGAATGAAAGAGAAAGAAATAAATATAGAAGAAGAAGAAGGTTGGAAATGGATATGAGGGGTGTTTCCAAGAGACCAGTATAGGGGACCGGCTCGAGGAAGAATGAGCGCTCCGAGTCCGGGCACTGCCTCGAGCGCTACCCCCACTCTTCGCCTCCTCCCACTCGCCGGGCCCTGCGCGACGAATTTGCGCGCACACAATTTTGGGCAACTTCCAGTACTTCTAAATATGCTTGGCCGGAATTTCCAATTTCTAATTGTTAATATTTTACTTTATTGATTTAATTAATTATTTGAATGTTCCAAACACCTAATTTATTAATATTTCAATGTGAACGTAATTTATTTTCGATATTCTACAGTTTCAATTGAATTTTTATTTATTCCGTATATTGTGCAAGATTTTAATTTAGCCTAAATATTATATTTTGAATAAATTTTGAAAGTAAATCAAGATCCAATAATGTTTAGTAAAAACTGAGGTGCTACACGGATGTCAAGTTGGCACTCCACTTTCTTAAAAATGTCTTTAAAATGTTTTAACAATAGGCTTTTTCCATAGTTCTTGAAAAGTTTTATAATTCCCGGTCTCGTTCTAAGGGTTGCTTTTGGAATCAGCGGTGAGTAGCGGAGCACCACTGCCCGCCAAGCTTCACGTTCGTGTTCACGTTTAGCTCGGCTACGACGGGATTCTCATTGTCGACGAAGGCGATGTTCACAAAATCCTACTCCCGGACTCGCCGCTCCGATTTAGCGCCGATTTCTTTTTGGTATCGCGTAAAACCGTAACGTTGTGCATCACCCTACTCATCTCTGGTTTGTATAACACATTTTATGTGAGGAAAGGTGTCTCAAAATGAACTACGAAATAAATTCATTTGCTGATTTAAAATTAAACTCATGGATCGTAACACAGTGTGAATCTATTGGTAAATTGAATTACTTATAAATTCTCACAGTTCTGTCAACTGTTTCATACTTTCCTATTTCATATTACAGGTTTGAAGAAACCCACTCCGATCCAAGAGAATTGTATTCCACAAATTTTAGATGGAAAAGATTGTATTGGTTGTGCTAAAACAGGAAGTGGTAAAACATTAGCCTTTGCACTTCCTATCTTACAGAAACTATGTGAAGATCCGTATGGAATATTTGCTCTTATATTAACTCCTACGAGGGAGTTAGCGTTCCAGATTGCTGATCAGTTTGCAGTTATTGGAAAAACAATTAATCTGAAGAAATGTGTTATTGTGGGAGGAATGGATATGGTTACTCAAGCTCAAGAATTAGCCAAACATCCACACATTGTTGTTGCAACCCCTGGACGTCTCGCAGATCATCTTGAAAGTTGTGATACATTTTCACTGCAAAGAATACAATTTCTTGTGCTCGATGAAGCCGATAGATTACTTGGTGGACACTTTGATGAACAAATCAAGACAATATTTCAAGCCTTGCCAAAGAAAAAACAATCTTTGCTTTTTAGTGCTACGATAACAGACACTTTGGACAAAGTGAAAAGTGTTACAGCTAATGAAGTTTTTGTATGGGAATCTAAGGATGATTCTGGTGTGGCAACAGTTAAGGAGTTAGATCAAAGATATGTTTTAGCGCCTAGCGATGTTCGTGATGCCTTTCTAGTAGAAGTAATTAAGATGTTCCGAGAAACAAATGAAAATGGGTCGATTATGGTATTCACAGATACTTGCAAGTATGGACAAATAAAGTCTTCCTATTTTTATAAATTTTATGTGAAATATAATATCTGCGATTTATTTTTAGACATTGTCAACTATTGTCTATGATGCTAAATGAAATAAGTTTTACAAATGTAGCACTGCATGCTATGATAAAACAGAGAGAACGACTGGCAGCATTGAGCAAGTTCAAATCGAACCATGTTAAAATTTTAATTGCAACTGATGTTGCCTCCAGAGGTTTGGATATACCATTAGTGGAATTAGTAGTTAATCATACAATTCCTAATGTACCAAAAGAATACATCCATAGAGTTGGTAGAACAGCGAGAGCTGGTAGAGGTGGAATGGCTATAAGTCTTGTCACTCCGCATGATATAAAATTACTTCATGCGATTGAAGAAACTATTGGAACTAAACTGTCAGAATATAAAGTGGACGGTAAGGTTCAAATATTTCAGATTTCAGAATTTGTATTCTCTAAATGTTCTTCCATTTCGTTTTTTTTCGAATTTCAGACAAGGAAATTGTCACAATATTTACACAAATATCAGTGACAAAACGCGAAGCCGAAATAAAGTTGGACGAAACCGACTTCTACGAGAGAAAAATGATAAACAAGAGAAAAAAGTTAATTATGGAAGGAAAGGATCCTGATGAAGAAGAAAAGGAAATTCTAAGAAGGAGAAAAAAATGTAAAAAACCAAAAAAGACAAAAAGTGCTGCGAAAGTGAGTTAATGCTTGACTCGTAATTATTAAATTGGCAATACTGATAATGCACGTATGACATAGTAATAATGAATATAAATTACCATGTGGTACGAAGCGTTTTGTACAATTTTGTATGATAAATGTTTAATAATCTTGTTGGCTATAACTCATCAATAAAATTAATATTTGTCCATACTTTCTTTATTTCGTAGAATACAGACACATTACGATATCATATAAATTATTGTTCGTTAGCGTACCCATAGATACCAAACAATAAATCAAATTTTTTTAAATTACAGTAACACAGCATCCATTGAAAAAATTAATATTGAAGTCAAAATATAGTGTATTCAACGTAGTAATCATATTATAGAAAATTTCTTAGATATTTAGTATCAAAATATATTATTTCCTAGATAGTTTTTAATTCGTATTAAAAGTAATGCAAGGTATAAACTCTAAAGTCACAGTCACCGACAGAATTATACTAATAATAATTTTTTTTCTCCCTAAAAGCCTTTCGCTGGCAGATATCACAACTATCCATGATTAGGCACTTTTGATACGTCAAAGTGACCTAACATTTAAATTTCTAGTATAAAATACAGTTTTTTGAAAAGGTCTCATTTCGCTTGTAGAATTTTAATGGTGACAGAATAAAAACATTATGCATTTGGCTGTATCGTTAACCAATATATATACTGTATTGCAAATATTTTATAAATGCGTAAGAAGATATATAAAGAGTACATTCGTTAAAGTAGGAATTACATGATACAACTGAAGTTCGTGTTAGAAAAATTATTTATGCTTCGATTTATATACTAAGATGGTTTTATATTATTAAATTTGATATTTTTCACTCGACAATTGCTAGAGAGATAGCATCTATATTTATTGGCAATATGACAATAACTTGCATTGTAAAGCAAAAAAAAACGAATCTCACTTTTTTGGTTTTTAAGATACTTTCAGCAGATTTATGAAAATTTTCGAAAATCGAAAATGAAGACAGTTATTTCAGAGACGAGCTCGGACTTTTTCCTCATCCTGTATTAAATGTAGCCTACCTAAGAATTTGTACAGTTCGGCGATATATTCCTTGGGATGTTTTTGGAAGTGCCCAACGTGAGAAGACCCGTCGAATATCTTTACATAAGTCTGAGAAAATAAAAATTGTTATGTGACAATAGTTTTTTTATTATTATCATTAACTTACTTCCACGCCCAATGAATCCCAAGAATTTCGTACTCTCATGTTGCTCTCCACTGTTCCAACTGGATCCGTTTTACTGACCAAAAACAGAGCTGGACTACGAACAAGATTTGTGTGGTAAAGCTGGCTGGATCGGATGTAATATTGAGTTGCTTGCTTATAAAAGGTTTTCATATGGTAACTGTAATTTTAATAAATGCTTATAAAGCCAAATATCTTGCAGATAATTAAAAATATCATTAATGCATGAAATCTTTTACACATACTCTAAATATTTTTGCAAAGCTTTCTGTAACATAACATTGTTAGGGAAAACAGCCCGACCCACTCCAATTTGAAGTTCAGACACATCGACTGCACTATCCCATATGTGTCCAACAACACGATCTATCACATTGTCATACTTTTTTCGATCCATGTGTACAAAGTCTAAGACTTCTCCCCACATATAACCACCCACAGAGAATCCATGGAGTAATATTTGCTCGTATCCCTTATTTTGTTCCAAAAATTTAAGCAAGTCCAGTGCAACCAACTGAAAGGTTGAAAAATGTTGAGAATAACATTCAAGACTACACATAGTAGGTACTTACGCGAGAACCTTTCACGGGCCACATGAGCTGCCATGGACTAATAGAAACCATAACAACATCAAATCCTTGCTCCATGTAAAAGCTGGCATATTTCATCATATGTTTACGCTTTGACATCATCCAGCACAATAAAACTAAAAGTGGGCGATCTTGTGGACTATTCAGATTCTGAACAACGTTATCATTAATTTTCACTTGATTGTCTTGCGAAATGAGCTCAATGTTCTTTGTAATATGATGAGCAGATATAAATCGACAAGCTGCTACATGAGCATACTAAAAGGAAATAAAATTTTAGTATTTACAAAAACCTCTTGCTTGATATATTTCATCAAAATGCTTTTCCTATATATCAAGCATAAAATTTGTAACAAACATATTTCAGTACCAAGTTGTGCTTCTTTGCCAACAACTGAGGCCGAAAATGCTGCCTAATCTGGCTCTTCCCCATCAGAGACATTGCAATCCTTGTTATCATCATCGTGGCTATTCTGTTCCCACGCACCAGGATTGCTCAAAATCTAATTAAAAAAAATATATTCAAACTTATAATTATTTGCAATGAAAATAGCTTTTTAGCAACGCAAAAAAATACCATTCCAAAAATATTTGCAAAGCTATATTATTATCACCAGGGTCAACCTTTTGCTTGCACTAGGTACAAAGTTCAATTGAACTCCACACATACATTTTATGTAACTGTACTTACAATTTAACTTTGCAAGTGACCAACAGCAACAATACCGTTCCAACCTATAATTAAGTCGAATGCTCAAGCTCTACAATAACGCAATAATTTCTCCAATCCACAAACAAAAAATTACTCAATGCGATTCACAGTCTTAACAAGACCAAGTACAATTGATTATTGCAGTGTCCTAATACTTCGTACCTTTATTATCACACTCGACGATCTTTAACAATGCGTTTCAAATATTTGATATCAATATTACAAAGTGCTAAACTGCCAGACTATCGCATAATCAGGTAACTCCCAGACAGCTAAGCCCTCGACTCAGACAACCTCTTCACCCCACTACCTTTTCACGTGTCTCTCACAGCTGCGTTTAAAAAGAGAACTCAGAGAACTGAATACAAAATCATGCATTTATGACTCTCCGTGTAGACAGTAGGTATATATAAATATAATGACGCATGCACAATTCACATATCCCGTTATGAAAATTTAAACAAACCAATGACTATCCTAGACCAAATTACATCCGTACAATCTGTACATTCAACTTCGATTCACATAGAATTATATAAATATACTTGGTGCTGTATTGTATAATTTAATGATTCAATTTATATCATTGTATTCTGGTTACCTGTGGGGTTAGTTGAAGTCTTACATATGCATTCTGTGATCACGAAACCTAAACGTGATTGCTGTGAAAAAAAAATCTGTGTGAATAGTGTTAAGTTTATTAGGCGATTTACATATTGAATACTCTTGACGAATCTTTTTGTAGTTTTACATATTCAAATTAAAATTTTGTTTGTATGACGATACTATACATACTTAGTTATAAATTACTTATAGACAGGCACTTCAATGGCTTACAATAAAGCTTAAACTTTGTATAGGTAAGGCAATAATCTAATCAGCAGATACAAAAAAATTCTTCTACGATGTACGATAATTCAAAATACTTGAGTTAACTAATAATGAACTTCGTAACGCTTTTAGCGTTGCATTTTCAATGTCGCAAATCTATCATGTAATTTTTAATCACAAACAATTGATATTGCGTTCATCTGCCTTGTATGAATTAGGTATAGTAACATGGTATCAGTACATTTGATTATTCACAGTCGATGGGATTTTGTTTCTTCTGCAATATTCATTTTTAATTAATTTGAATTTGATGAAGTGTTGCATTCCTGTTCCTATGTTCAGTCATTTAGGAACTTGCAAGTATTGGTTGATGATGAACAAATCTTGAAACCACATGCAACCTCTTGTTTCTCTGCTACATGCTGTGATGATTATAGTGCAGTAAGTAGGCTGGCTTCCTCTTGATTTCTTAAATTATAAACTTTGACTTTATTTTGAAGACCACAACGTTTTTTGATGCAGACAAAAGCCCTGATCGATTAAATACGCTAAGGCAAAGAAGAAAGAGGGACGATTCTGATGGCGAGGCTTCACCTTATATGCATGAGAGTGACACTTCCAGAGATGTAAACAACAGTGATGAAATTGAAAACGAATTTTTATTCTTGATAAGGAAGTGTTGCCACAACTTTTTTCAACGGATGGGTTGGTCGTACAGCAACCGTAACGAGATACTGTTATGCAGAATCTACATCAAACTGAAAATGCACAGAATGATGATATTTTTAAAAAACTAGATGAAAAGTTTAAGAAATTATTAAAGTTGGTATTAGATGTTGGAACAACCCTGGAAGAAACAAAAGGGTTGAATATGCGGCAATGCAAAGAGCAAGCTGTTGATGAATACCTACTATTTCTCATTCCGATTCATCAAAAGAACCCTGAGAGTGAACAAATGGACATCGCAAATTTTATAAACATTTGGGAATCTCCAATAATAGGGATATTGCATTTCTGTGTAGACAAACACTACAGAATTTATTATATTAAATCTTGTACAATAAATAAACAATATGAATGCAAATTCGTTGTATATTTTTTATTTTAAAAACAATATCTATTATGTCTACAAACTACTCACGGCCCTTTTTAATTTTATATTACTCTCTGCGTAGCTGTCTTTTCAACTCCTTTGCTTTTTTTACGGTTGTTTTAAACTCTAATGCCAACTCGAATAATTTATTAGTCATTTCATCTAGTTTTTCTAATATATCATCATCATCATTTTGATATACATTCTGTACAACAACTTCATTGTCATTTTCATCTCCGGAATTGTCACACTTATAGTTATGTGACGGAGACTCCCCACCAGAAACCTTTCTTCTTCGCCTTGATATGTGTAATCGAACAGGGCTTCTCTGCATTAAAAAACGTTGTGTCGTCTTCAAAATAAAGCCAAAGTTTATAATTTAAGAAATCAAGAGGAAGCCTACTTACTGCACTAACGTTATCACAACATATAGCACAGATGCAGGAGGTTGCATGCAGTTTTAATATTTCTTCCTCAATTAACCTTTCTAAAGCTCCTCCTCCAAATCGTATACTTTTTGTCCAATCTTTAGTGGACGCTCTGCCACATAGTGCCTTAAATTGAATTGGAGTATACCAGTTTTCATCAACTTTTATACATCGCCCTTTACCTCCAGAGCCAAATCTATTTTTATACAATTCTCCATTGGTATCATTGCATATGACTGGCAAAACAGCCATATTCGAAAACGCCGACCAACTGGATATTGGTTGAGGTTCATCTATACTGTTTTCTACAACTATTTCGGGGGGTCTCAGGTCTTCATAACAAGGAACTGGATTCATATCTTTGTCGATATGTATCATTTGCTTGGACTGCCTTAAACCAGGTACCTGCAAAAGAACTTTTCGTTGATAGATTTAAAAGTACAATAGAATGATGATGAGTACTTAAGTAGAATGTTCAGAGTCGACAGTTCACCTTTAGCTGATCATACGTGATAATAATGAAGGTTATCAAGGCTTGATCTTGTATACAGGTCTGGACAGTTAGGCGAAAAATACGTGACAATAAAATGGCCATTGCCGCAAGAGGCGTTTGTGTTGAAAGAGCCTGAGCACCTGTTAACTCCGCTGTGTCAGCCACAGGTCACCAGCAGTCACCAGGCTTCTTCGACACTAACGGTTGCGGGCAAAATCGGCTACATTAGCGGTTACAAGCTAGAACGTGCTGAGGATAGGGAAACCTGTATACAAGACCATGGTTGTATGTACCATTGCTTGAATTAGTACCTCCAATTATTGAACCTACCGCCAGAGAAACTGCTACTTGAACATCAGGAACGTTGGTAACTTCCGAAACGAACGACACGTTCGCCGTTACCGCGCATGCATCTCCGGTTCCGCTCGTAGAAGGTTTGGACATCTTCAAGAAAACACATGTAGGCCTCACACGACACGAAACTGTAATGTAAGGAATCTTAAGAAATTGGATCTTATATCATATCGAGTAACATTTCGAAAATGTGCCACGAGTGGTGCTGAAGTTATCTCCCTCCTTCCTGCCACTCCCTTCGCCATCAAATCACGGATCGTGTTCACGTTTAGCTCGGCTACAACGGGATTTGCATTATCGACGGAGGTGATGATCACAAAATGCTACTTCCAGACTCGCGCTACGATTTATCGCCAAGATTTTAGTATCGCCTAAAACTGTAGCGTTGTGTATCTCCCTATTCATCTCTGGAGAAACCTCCTATTGAGGTAATCACCGGCGTGATTATTCCATGCGATTCACATTATATCCGACAGATGGCGTTACCTCAAAAAACCTAAGTCACTAGCAGCCAACTTCCCTTACCTTACTTCCCCTTTATTTAAAATGGCCAATATGGCTTATGGTAATAAACACAAGGCATTTTTACAACAAATTATAGAGAAAGGTGTGATATTGAATGAAGAGGCACAACGTCTAACTATCAAATTGTTTAGTAGGTAACTTTTATGATATGAATGTACTGGATGATGTACGTACTTACTCAAAATTTCATTCTATATCAGATAATGACAACGTCCTGTTATTTGCTAATGCTTTAAACTCAAAGTTGCAATCTCTGAATATGGAAGTAAAGTCTGTGACTTGTGAACTGAGTGGAGATAAATATTGGATGCTGAGTAGTACCGTGCAAAACGACGTGGCCAAGTATAATTACTGATTCGTTTGAATTAAACCATGATTTTTGAGTTGCTACTTTTTTCAGATTTCAAACTGAATTCTCTCCTGGAGAATTACAACTACTGAGAAAAATATTTGCTATAATCATTGAATCCGATACTGGTAGTGTATCAAGTACAAATTGTCTACACCTCTGCAGTTCCTTAGAGTCAGAGTTAAGTATATCTAATGCTCAAGACTTTTTATCAATGATGGTGGAACTGAAGTATTTATTCTTGAAGGTAACGTATTGATTATATTGTAATGACAACGTTAAATAACTTTGATTTAAATATAAGTATCGATCATATGCCAATAAATTTGGCTTTCAGGATGGAATTTTTTTTATGGGTGTACGGAGCATCGGTGAACTGATGCCTTATTTCCGAGCATGTTATGAGCAAGACACGTTTCATACTTGTTTTCTTTGTAAACAAGTTATCTTTCATGTAAGGTGAACGTAACATTAAATATGTATCTATATTAATGTTTTCAATAATTTTTTTTTGTTCAATAGGGTAATAAATGCGCTCACTGTGATGTTACGTTGCACTTGTATTGTTTAGCAAATTTCGGCCGCATGCATAATCCAATGAAATGTCCCAGTTGTAAGCAACCGATGTCAATCGATAACTCATCAGGTATAATCATACTTTATTTAGCCAAATTAACTAAATGTAGAAAGTAAAACAACTATTATGTAATCTAGATCAAGATATAGTGGATGAAGCCACTACTCCATTTACACAAGGAAGTACCTCAAGAAAAATATCTACCCGTAAACGACCACATATATCACGTTAAAAATGTGAGGGTTTATTTTATTCTATTAATATTCTACGTTTTAATTAAAATAGTGATAAACTAATATATCAGACCAATTAAAAACAAGAAATAAACACTTTTGTTATTCACATATTTTACAACTTAGATTAACAAACCTCAATTAATAATTAATCATACTCTAGTTTTAAGCATGTTATCCAAATCATTCCCCATCACGTTTTCTTTATTCCTTCAAATACTTCTCGCAAGTATTTAAGTCCTGCAGCGATTGTTTCTGGATTTATATTTTTCTCAGAGTTGTGATCCTCTTCTGTGCCAATATGATGATTTTCATTACTCATACTTAATGTAGTTATGGGAGGTGGTATAGTATGAAGTATGTTTGATAGTGTCACTTGAGGATATTGAACAGCACTAGGCGGTGGAACTGGTAATGGTATATCCTGTAAGAATTCCTGAGAATTTATAGGCTGCATTGTACTCTGTGTGATGTTGTATGGAACTGTGTATATTTCTGATGAATCGGATGAATTCGAAGGCTTCACGTGTCCATTCACTAGTTGTTGAATTTCCATACTTGCAGGACTAATGTTTAGACAAGGAATACTTGGAGATGGTGATAGATATGCTCCTAGTAGAGGCATCATTAGATTTTCTGATGAATCAGGAAGTCCAGATTGTTCTGAATTGAAGTAATTCACTGACATATTCTTGGATACTGTGTTTTGAATTTGTTGATCTACCATAGTAGCTGGTAAAGGACCTATAATATCGGAATTATCTGTGTCAGAATGTTCATCAGAATCTGTGTGAGCATCAGAGTTTGGTACAATAGGCTGTAGTATACTTTGTTCTATAGAAATATTATGGGGACCAGGAATTTTCATTTCACTTTTAATATTTGGTGATATGGAACGTGTATCGGTACCAACAGTCTCATTAATATTTTCTATGTCGTTAGTTTCTCTTTCTCGTTTATCTTCCAAATAACCTGCATTCTTAAAATTTTTATAAGAAGGAGCAAATTCATCGAGCCTATCTTTTCTCCGCTTATCCACCCATTCTTCTTGTGACATTTCATACCAATGAGTTCTTTTTCCAAGTAATTCACCAAAAGCTTTTATTTTATTCTCAATGGTTACAAGACTATCTTCTTCCACATCAGGTTTATTTGAATCATCCTTTGTATCTACACCTTTCTTTTCATCATCATTTTCATTACTCGCCACTCTTGTAGTTTCATTTTTATTATTAGCTTTTTTCTCAGCAGGCTCCTGCATAGTTTCCTCTTCGGTAGGCTCAGCTGGTAAACCAGCTCTGATTCTTTGCCGAATTCTTGCCACTTTCAGCCTATTTACCTCCATCTTATTTCTAAGTTCCTTCATCTCCTGCATTTCCTTTTGTTTTTGCATCGTTTCTTTCCTCAATTTGGTCAAATTTTCTTGTTGCTTTGCTCTTTGCTCCTCATCTTGAGAAAATGCATAATAGCCAACACCGTGGGCTCGAGCTTCATCGAACAAAACATCTTGATAATGTATATCTGCTTTGTCTGCTAGTTTTTCTGTCTGCTCTTCCCATTTTCTTCTCATTATTTCAATCTCAGGTTCTGTTTCTTGCACTACTATATTTTTGTATGGCTCTTCTTGTTCCTTCTTCGAATCTGTCTCATTATGAGGTTTTTTCATAATAGCATCTTTAACAAGTTCATCCTTATCTCGCATTTGTTGTAAATCTCGACGTAGACACTTTCTGGTACGCCCAAAACAATCTTCATATTCAATCCAATCATCCTCTGGATCTGAAGTTCTCTCGTCATAATCATCTTCATTGATAGGATCCTCTTCAGATTCGTCAGATTTGTTTGAGAAATCCACAAGGAATATTGGATTAGTATTGTTTCGATTCTTCTTTAATCGTTCGTACAATCGTGATTTCGCCTCCAACATTAACTTAGACTTTTTATGTGCATTAATATCATCAATATCAATAATCAAATCATTAGATTTCTCGGGTTTCTCTTCCTTAACCTTTTTTGTCCTAACCTTTGGTTGTTTTGGTATTGTTCGCACAGTTTCATTTTTCGCTTTTGCATCATTTACCTCTGTCTGTTTACGCAAAAGCTCAGCTTTTAAACCAACCAATGATGAAAAATTAACGTTTATTTTCTTCGAAGCATTCATCCTCACTCTTATTTCATTTCGATTTTTCTTTGCATTTATTTACCTCTGACGTTTATAGCAATCACAAGAGACAGGTTATGTTATAAATCCGCCATCTTGAAGTTCACTTCATTTGAACGGTAAAAAAATATGATTTTCGCGCCACTCAAACGAGCGAGTTTCATAGATCCTAAAAATTCTAATAGTAAAATAAAGCTAGATTCATTTTACATGTTATCACGTTATTTTTACCATACGAACAAAGAGAACCATTGAAAAATCTTTGAAAAATCATGAGATTCTTGACACGTGTACTCATCTAAGGTCCCCCGTCTTCTTCAATGAATTTTCTCAGAATCCTCTGTAATGAAAGAAGATAAACGAGAAATTGAAATTAACAAACCGCAAAACCGTTACTTGAGTCGTTTATTGTGGATACCCTAATTCATAAAAATAACAATGACAATGTACCTTTTTTTTCATAAATATCACCACGATCGGCTTGCGAAAGGAATAACAATAGATAGAATAAGTCCGAAGTTTGCAAACGCCGTCCGCATTTACATTAAGATTATGTATGTCAAATCGTTACAAGTTTTGCTACGACGCAGCTATAATTCGCGATGATATTCGTGGACAAGCATAACGACCGAACGCACAAGTTACGTTCGTAGCCCAACACCACGTAGCCATTTCATTTTTATTTTTCTCCTGTACCGATTGCAACGCGTAATCATGAACATAAGCGCAAAAAGTATAGTTAGTAAACAATATCGTCCTAATGGCAGTGACGGAAGTTCTGTCCCTGTCTATCGATTTATCAAAGAGACTACCAAAAAAAAAAGGAGAACATACGTTAGCAGATATTACATCAATAGACTAGACGACTTCCAATGAATGAAC
Source organism: Trachelus troglodyta (assembly GCA_030142635.1). Classification (NCBI taxonomy): domain Eukaryota; kingdom Metazoa; phylum Arthropoda; class Insecta; order Hymenoptera; family Cephidae; genus Trachelus; species Trachelus troglodyta. Next base: position 262,899 of record JARQTJ010000011.1, read on the forward strand.
AAACACCGTCCACGAGAGACCTTTAGTATTTTTCTCTTTTTTTTCCCTTCATCTTTATATTCATTAAACTCACGTGCTAATTAGACAGAAATTAAGATAACCGCGTATCGTAACCCGTCGTTATCATACATAGCGAAGGACTATGGCGTATAACGGGTGGGTATTTTAATACGATACCGATGACTATACTACATGCTATACGTGTCGATACAAACTGAATTTTCAGGGCGACGATTGGCTAGTGTATAAAAAAATAATGTAACAAGATTAATAAATTAGTGAGAATTTCGTTAAGTGCTCTTGTTATATGGGAAAGGTAAATGCCAAGGATCTCAACGTTCGCGATCAGCCTCGTCATTGATCGAAGGTAGAAAAGTACGCACGGGGTATTCGCGCGAATCTTATTGACAGTTGAAATCCAAGTTTTTAATGTTTCGCTGCGAATAATCATGAAGCTGACTTATCGATTACGCGAGTCCCTGGCAAAATGGGCCGTTCTTATTATTATTATTATCATTATTATTATAATCGCAATATTGAAACAGAGTAGTATTATATATATCACAAACGTATCGGGGTGCCGACTACGGCACACCACCCCGCAAGAGAACCTACGTCATATTAATATTTAAGTCTAGTTTATATTACATCGCCGTCATTCTAGTTAGATAATTTTTATAAGAGTCAATTACGATCTATTGCACAACCGAGGGAAGATTGCCAATTACAGATATACATCGATATACCCGCACAATTTATTCATCGAAACAACAAGCGCTCGATTTTGTTCCAGGGAAAACTTTTGGAATTTGAAAATTGGCCGGAAGGGCAGGGTCATACCCCTACCTCCTTACACCCAGGGCAATGTCGTCATCTTCTCCCAATCATCCCCCGGCACATCGACTGCTTTAATTTAGTACTGATTTATATTTCGAGATTTCGTGCTTTTACTTAATAGCGTTATTGCGTATCCCTTTGGATATTCGCTAACGGTATACTATATTCAACCGCTCTGGCCGCAGACAAAACGCGTTGATATTTTAAAGAATATTGTTTTACAACTTTTATAATGTACGAAGAATTATAAATGACCAATTTTTCATTATCGTATTCTAAAGACATTCGCACTGATTTCCATTAAATTTTTTTTCTTACATCGAGTCGTTTGAAGAAAATCAGAATCGTGTACTGACTTAGACCACATTGTCTTTCTAGTAAATTGTTACGGCTTTCTTTTGAACGATACGCTCCAAGCGAATTCTTTATAGTAACTCTATATGCTCTCGAGGAGAATGTCCTTGCACAATTTTATGAAATCTTCATTGAGTGACAAAGCATGATATATTACAAGGTAGTACAGAATACTGTTATGAAATTCTTATGTCAGCCCTATATACAATTCTTTCATGATATCTGTTCACGCAATTGTGAATAATGGTATAGTAGTAGTAGCAGCAGCAATAATAATAATAATAATAATAACAACAATAATAATCAATTGTTCATGAAGATGATGATAGTGATGATGCTGATGATGACGATAATAATAATAATAATCGCTAACTAATATTTAGCTAATTTAATTATTTCGTAATAACTATTTTACATAGTCTGTGTATGGATTTTTCGTCGACTCGCTCTAATGAAGAAGAGAGAACGAGAGATAAAGAGAGGGAGGGACGATTAACTTTATAAGTTTCTGGGTAATTAGGTAAACGCTAATGCGGTTCAATGCCTGCGAGCCAATAATTGCATTTAGTGTGAAACTTTCAATCGAAGATAATTTCAAAGATCATTCGTGCCTGATGGATGATAATGAAATTGAAAGGTCAACATTCAGAATTGAAACTGTATTATTTGTACGCTCCGATTCACTTCGACGATTAGAATGATGATTATGAACATCAAACTCCTGCAGAGGAGTAATTGCTACATCATGGGGGGGGGGGGGGGGGGGGCACCCGTATAT
>JARQTJ010000011.1:264877-333998 GCA_030142635.1 Trachelus troglodyta
CCCCCCCCCCCCCCCCCCCCCCCCCCCCCCCAGCCGTAGATCGAGATCGGCAAGATTCGAATTTAGGTAACAGCGAAGATTTGTTTTCTTTGGAGGATTATTGATTATTCCTGATGATGATTGAACTTGCCTCTCTTGGGATCTGACCCCCCCACTTTGAGGTATTAGCTCACGCACGCATGAACCACTGAACACTCATTTCAACTCTGTAAATAGTTCATGACCCGCACCAAGGAGGTCACAAGTTCCAAGTTCCTGGCACATATCCTCGTGAGGATAAAACCGAAAGGAAAAGAAAAAGTATTAATTCCAACCTGGGATAATCATTTAATAATGATGATGATGACGTTTGAACGATTATCTCCAGGATGAAACAATGACCGAATAAAATTTGGAGGGAAATTTTTTAAGTTATCTAATAAGGGTAGGTAAATAAAGGGATAGCCTAGGATAAGAACAGCCTACTTCGAGAAGATGAATGTGACGAAAGGGGAGTTAAAACTTTATGCTCGAACTCTTGGACACAGACTCCTTACGATTAAAAAACTTCGAATTATACTTCATAGTCACGATAGTCAACATTAATATGCTATAATTACCGAATTCTATCCGTTAAGAATGCGGTAGATCTATGGTGTGTGTCTCGTTGCCGAATATCAGACGCAACCTCTTCATCGGCGGTGGCGGAGGATCCAGGTTCAATTCACGTTTCTTGTGCCGCCTTTCTCTGTCTCTGGTTTTATGCTTTTTCCGTCGTCTAGCGTCATCTACACCTTCGACTCTCAAAACTTCGTATTCAGGTTCATAACTGTCCTCGCTGAGGCTAGTACCCGACTCGATTACGTCGTCCAGGACTGGCGAGCGTTTCATTCGCAGCGTGAGCTTTAATCTGCCACCAGTTCTCTCTGGTGTAGCTGGACAAACTCGACAATCCGTTGGATTTGCTCGCCATTGACAATCTGGCAACGGGGGAGCTTTTTTTGAATTTCCACTATCTTCGAGTCTGTAAGAAATGTATACATGTATATATTCTGTGAACGAATAACTCTATGTGGGAAATATTTTTTGCGAGTATCCAAAATGTTTTTACCTGGTGCGACTTTCACTGACTTCAGCGAAGTTGTCTCTGGATCGATAGCTTCCGTCAGAATCGACCGACTGAATCTGTCGCTTTTCATTTGGAGGCCATGGCTCTTGAGGTAAAAGAACAGGAGGTTGTGTCTTCCTTGACTCTTCGTTATACCGATTATCTTCCAGGCGCGAAGTCACTTGAGAACATTGTCTATCCTCGTGTTTGTTGCGCCTTATCGTTGTGGTACTCAGATCCTCCAGGTTACTTTCCTTTTCACTGAACTCATAAATATCACCTTGAATTCCAGAATCATCATCCGCTACTCCCACCACGGGTGCCGCTACTGTCGTCTCTCTATCCCTTCTCTGACTTCTCGTCAGTCGGCCATTTGCTTTTGCTTTGCCACGACCTCTCGATGATGAAGACGATACCGATGTACCATCTTTAATATTTTCTTGACCTTCCACGTCATCTTTCTCCAACCTGGACTTCAAAGAACGTTGTGTCAATCGCTTGTGGTTTCTACGTGAACGCAAACTTTTGTCCGACGTTTCGTTTCGTCTTTGCGAGGATCTTTTCAAGATGAAATGACGACTCTTGTCAGACTTTACGTTACCAGTTTCATCAGAGTTTTCACTCTGCTCGAGTGAATCTGCATCCTGATTTTCTTCCTTGCTAAGAGTCTCCTCAAAATCGAGATTAGGTGTATGTGCATCAGGATTGTCGTATTTACGCGACCTGGACTCGTCACAGTCTTTCAGACTCATTACCTGAACTTCCCTTGTGGGAAGAATTGTATTCTCACTCTGAATCTCATTACTAGGCTCTTTTTTAACGTCACCGGATCTCAGATCGAATTCATGATTTTTCCCCCGCAAACTCTCCACGGTTGCTGCATTAATTCTATTGAATTGAACATTATCTGAAAAATCCGTTGCATCAATGGACTTTTCACATTTCCTATGAAATTCCTTCGGCAAAGACTGATTAGACTCTTGAGGTATATTTTTTGAAACGTTTAACCCATGAAATTCCCCATTTCTTTCATTTACTGCGTGAAGAGTAATATCGGTTTCATCGAGATCAAGTCCATTGAAACTATATTCCTCGACATCTTTGTCTCTAATCGAAGAACTCCGATGATCATTATCCACTCGTCTTTGACCATTTCTGTAAGGTGTAGAGCTATTTTCCTTGGAGACTGAAAGCACTTTGTGAGATTCCGTATAACCGTCAACGGAATCGCCCGACATTGCCAACTCCATAGGCATGTTAGCATTGTCTCTATCCTCTTGATCATTTTTACTTGCACAATTAGTCCTAAGAGATATCTTGGAGGAATTCATTGACTCGCGCAAGCCTGATTCCAATTTTAACAAAGCAACGTGAGAGTCGAATTTTGAATGATGCTCGGTTACATGAGAAACCGGATTCGAGCGATTTGTACCACAGGCATTTGTATTTGTATTTGATAAGTGAGTTCGTCCAAAGGTGGAGTTTTTCGAAGCATCCTTTTTGTTGGTTTGTACGTGAGTCGTGTGTTGTTGAAGAAACTGCTCCTCCACGGAAGTCTCTTCAGTTTCCATTGTCATAAGGTTCTCCGCTGTTTGACATCTCAATATTTTCTCTGGACATTCCTTTTTGAAACTGGTACAAAGTCGATGGTCCAAATCAGTAAAATTATTAGTTCCTTTCCCATGAGAAATATCGAGTCTGCAATTATCACTGAAGGCGTCTTTGTCCAAATCATCCTGGCACTCTTCCTTTGGCGAGCCGGAGAAACCTTCTGACTCGCCTGTCGCCACTCTATCTGAATCTTCTTTTCTATGACCAATTTCAACTTCTTCTCTATTGTTTGTAGTTGAGCTGTTGGAACGTGAAGATCTGTCATCCCCAGTTGCACGATTTCTTTTGGTTTCTGTTCTTTTTTGTAGCCTGTTAAAAAAATACGAAAAACATGTAATTCTCTGTCTACCAATCGAAAAGCACTAAATAAAATGAAATCCAGTTTACCTTGAAGCCCTCAGACTTTGATTATTTTTAAGACTATTGTTGTTGTTGTTGTTATTTTCAGTCTTTGCAGGATGCTGCTGCTGTTTGTTCCTGAGGTTTCTGGTTGTGGAAACTGACGATGCGTGGGATCGTGTTTGTGAATTTTCACTGTTGTTTATTATAGCGGGTTGTTGCTGAGCAATATCGGAAAATCTACAACCCTGAGCTATTAATAACTCAGCATCGTATTTGGTTAGTCCCTTTCTTCGTAACTCTTTCATGCTAAGAGATTGTGGCGCCACCGCAGCATTGCCAACGAGAAATGCATTCTTCTCGGTGAGAGTTCCATCTGTCTGCTGTTTACCGCCATTCAGAGGCTGCTGTCTGTGCTTTGTTCGATTTATACGATTATCTGTTTCTCTCAGACGATATCCTAAAAATAAATATTCCGTTAAAAACTAATCGGACTAAATATTAAGTTAAGACTGCGAGAAAGGATGTTTATGTTGTAAAAAAATGATTAGATTCTTAGACAAGATTACGGACTTTTCTTATACCTACCCGAAGAAAGTTCTTCCCCTGGTTTTTGATTAGCAAAAGCTCCCATTCCACGTCTTTCGCAAGTTTCACATTCGCAGTAACAATTACCATCACCAAAAAAATCTTCACCATAAAAACAAGTTATCTCTTCACCTGCTTCAATGTCACGCAAAACCTTAACGCAAGCTGTGTCTCGGCCAGTCGCAACAAACTGAAAAAAGACGGGCAATCAGATTTTTTTTTAAATTTGAGCTTATACAGAACCGGATGCTACAGTTGACTGATTGTAATAAAACACAACCTTGCAATTGGCTCGACAATCATGATTAATATATGCAGCGGGCCCCAACCATAGCTGAGCGCAATTCTTTCGACAACTGAACATTACAGAAAAATCATTCTTCCCAGGATGTAATAGAGCAGCTTCTTCCTGTAATTTGACATTGTAAATAAATATTTCTTTTTTATGTTTTTTTATATCGAACCTTCTCAGAGAGCTCTGCTATACAACCAACAAGACAGGATATTTTGTCATGCTTCAGCCATTTACGTGTTGCACAGATTTTTGCACCTTTTTGACCCTCCAGAGAATATCTGTAGCAAGGCTCGATTGCGAATCCCGAATCCTTGTCGAATACCCTCAAATACCGATAAATCTGAAAATTATTATTTGCTCATTCAATGACTATCGAATCCTTTTCACTGTTATTCACAAATGTTTCAGTTTGTATATTTACATGTTTTTCGAGATTTATTTGCTGTTGCTTAGATTTTGTATGGGGTAAGCGTGCACCCCAATCACCACCCATTAATTTTTTGTAAGCTTTTTCATAGTTTTGCGTTTGAATGAACTCTGTAATGATTTTACGGAGCTCATCTTTGTTAGCTTTGAGTGGTCTGTATCTATTGGAAATAATGTATATTCATTATTTATACTGTTCTTACTATTTAATCAGTCATGTACATCACTTCAAAGGGCACACTTATTGGTAACCTACCTGATGTTCATTTTGTGTGTCGTAAAACCCAAATAAGGATCTAGTACAAGAGAAGTAGCTAGATCATCATTATCAGAAAGTTCTTTGGGGGTCATCCCACCTCCACCACCAACCATATTGGGCTGCATTTTTGTACCTACAGAGCCACCCAATCTCCGCTCCTGCTTTCTAGCTGCAGCTGCCGAGCCCTGAACTGATAGGCAATCCACCACCATTATGCGACCCTTGCTCTCACTGCAAACATGAAAGTTGATTGAATCAAAAAGAAGAATTCATCAAAGGAGAAGATGTCAAATATTTGTATTAGTTTAATAAGTGTTCTTTGTTGCATTAAGGAAGGGAGCATGTTGTTGTACTACTATATAACGAAGCTGTGACCAATAATAATATCACATGCTATCGCAGTTTAGTAAAGTTAAAGTCAATCAAATATAAAGTACAAAATGGGAGCATCAATGTTACAGCACTAGAAAAAATGAAAAATTATTCTTTTTCATAGACGCAATTTTGATCATTGGTTATAATAAACCAAATTCATTTTCAAACTACTTAAAATTCATTGATTACAAGAAAAAAGGTATAATGAAAGTTAACTAAAAAATACTCAGCTAGCATAAATAATAAAATCTGTTTTTCTTTGTTATAAATTAACATAATTACAATAAAAATAAGATATCTCATTAATGACGTGCAAAGCAAAACAGCTATATAGACATCAGATCTATCCACTCACAGCATTAATTCTCTTGTCAATGGCAAAATACAAATATAATAATAAATACAATCTGCATCTCTCAAATCATAATACCAAGAGCAGTATTGATATGAAATGTTTTAAAGCCGATCCATCCAGTCCATTTCTTCTCCATAATTTGGATAAAATATGAAAATGTGACATGTAAATGTTCACTACTCTAGGTTCAGTCCACTTTATAATACTGATTTATAAATGCTAACATTGTGACAAGGAATTACAAGTAATTCAAAAATTAAAGAAGGAAAGCAGTTATTGGGAAAAGGATGAAGGAAACAGGTGTATCGTGAGGAAGCAGTGGTGTTTTGGTAAGGACAAATAAATCCTATCACAGGGTCAAGTTCCCAGGTCTTGACTGAAATAAGAAAAAAAAAAAATGTTGAAATTAGTGAAGAAAACAATGACGATGCCTGTAACGTTACTGGGAAAACTTAAGGAGAAAGCTCTATCCAGAACCGCACGAATTTTCCATCGGACAGGAAAAAGGGCTTGTAATATTTTGACAATTTGACAAGGGGCCTGGCGACCATGCCCTGTTCACTAATGGCCGCAGAGGGAGCCGAGCGCTCCCCGAAACACATTCGTTCCTAAATTCGCCAGCCAGGTCGGCCCGTTTTCGTCTGACGAACATCCAACAATAAAGCACAGTATCCAAAGGAGGATATAAATACCGTAAAGAACCGCTCCTTATAGCAGACTTCTCGCATTTCGGCAATAATCTCAGACTTTTTCGCCGTGAGGAGAAGACGCGTTCTGACCTATCATGGCAGGTTGACCGCGGCACGCATACCCCAAAAGATCACAGTTTCATCGTACGACTACCCTTTCATAACCGTCTATAAAGCTCTTTGCACTTTCGAGATTATCCGGAATTTTTCAATTCTCCAAATTCCAAATCCGAGGCTAAAGATTTCCAAAGAACACGCAGATTATTCTTGTTTTGGAACTACACAATATCGCATACGTCATGCGTGCCTTGAACACGCTTATCTAGTGATATTTTGCGGATCTGCCATCAGGTTGTATTTTAATAGATACTTTTCAATGACACTAACAAGAACGAAGGGAAAATCTAAACTTCACGGTCTAGAAATTACGAATATGCCATCGAGAGTATACGTTTACCTGACTGTATTATTCACGTTTTATATTTCGGATAGTTACGTGGTTCTCGTCAAGTAATTTTTTATTACTAGATGTCAGAACTGCGTTTCTATGGCGACCCTTTGGCGTTCATTCCTCATTGAGTTACTTAGCAACGAGATGAAGCGTCAAAATGGAGTAAAATAGTTGATTCCAGTTGGTTCTACGAGCTCCTTGTCATATTCAATTCCTACCAAAATATGTTTGTTAGACCAACTGTAAATTCACGAATGCTAAAAGATATTCGTGAGATTCTTCTACAGAGCTTCATCGTCGTCAACTCGGCATCATATTTTCAAATTATTTAGATTTTATCGTTAATACATTCTGCACAATAGTTTATCCGAGGTTATACTTACTCCATAATAGAGTTTCATTATTTAATTCATCATCGAACTATACGCATTGTAGACACACTATATATATTATATAGATCATCAACAGGACTAAAAATAGTTATGGTTTGTCTACCTCTTATTTCATAAACTTTATTATACCTTATCTTATCAATCTTTATGTCAACTGCTAAGTACTTTCAATAAATTCAAAAGCTAATAAGATAAGTAGTTAAAATTTTCTCTGTACAAAATTCCATGCAGAAATTCATTAATGCCTTAAAGGCGATTATATAGCAAAATTATGTGAATATAAGACATAACGGAAGTGCGTATAATCTAAAAATAAACTATATTTATTTTTATTTACCGTGCTAACTCCAATTTAAATCAGCGACAGATAGAACAAAATTATTAGGACATTGAAGTTAAACAAAAATTTTATCTTGGTCTATTGTAAAACCAATACCAATACCCTGCACTCGAGTAAAGCCTCGGACTATTTCTTATCGGAATTGTGCTTCTTAAAAGGCAGAGCTTGCCAATATCCGATAACAAATCTATCACGACAGTTTAGTCGATTGTGAGAAGCTTCAAACAACGGACAAACTTTCTTCACTAAAATTTATAAAATCTCCATTGTTGTCTTTATTACGTAGGTTAGGTTATATTTCAAAGGTATAAATCGTGCGCATGCGCAGCGGCGTTACACGGGGTGCAATAGGTGTCAGAAAACACGTGTTGGGGCAGTGCCGTATTTACATTATTATTAAAGTCTTAAAAGAATCATTTACAACAATGACACTGGAAACTTTGGACGGTAATGTTCAGCAATTGAATAGCTTAAAAACAGGAATCATCGACTTCGTAGCTGGATCCCTTGGTAATTGAACATTCTTTTAATTATTGATACTCCTCACAGTTGGATATATTTATATATGTGATTGAATGTTGCAACATGTAATATAAAGATATCATTGCATACAAGGCTGCTGTACTTTTATATGGATGTAAACTATACTTGCTGTTACGCTCCACTGGATAATCTTTTAAACTTATTCTTTGTTGTATACTTGAATAATTGTTCAAAGTTCATTATAAATAAGATAATCTAATGTAAAACATGTAAGGATAGTATGAAAGAGAATGATTTTAGCTAAACTGCAGAATACGACTCCTTGAAGTTAGCTGTGGTTTAATTTTTTTTACATGTAGTCTTTCAAGAAGGAGTCGTACTCTGTAGTTTTACTATGATTTTTTATATGTAGCAATGATGTTGAAAAGAAACTGCTAATTATCTTAAGTTGATATATTGCATGTTGCAATGTAAATTATATATGTAAACATATGTGATTCTTGTGCAGATACATATTTGAATTATTCTTCCAAGTACTAGAACTTAGTTTTTTGTATAAGACATGTAGGCCATTGTGTAAATATTTTATAGCACATACATTTTCTGGTTAAAGATATTAATGCATTTATCAAGTAGTAGTACTTTGTTTGATAAGCAATTAATCTGAAGAAATTTTTATTTATAGGTGGGATAGCATTAGTATATGTGGGACAACCGTTAGATACTGTTAAGGTGAAAATGCAAACCTTCCCTTCCATGTACAAGGGAATGGTGAATTGTTTCGCAACAACATTAAAGTCTGATGGTATAGCTAAAGGATTATACGCAGGAACTGTTCCTGCACTTGTAGCTAATGTTGCTGAAAATTCTGTTCTTTTTGCTGCTTATGGCGGATGCCAAAAGGCTGTTGCTCACTTAACAGGTATCAACAATTTCTTTCAGAACATTATTTGAGCACAATTCCAGGTAAAAAATTTCTTTTGTTGTTAGGAGTAAGAAGTGTGGAAGACTTGAGCTCGCTCGGGAATGCTACAGCTGGTTTCTTTGCTGCTTTTTTCTCATCTCTAACATTATGTCCAACTGAATTGATAAAGTGTCAATTACAGGCAATGAGAGAAGTTCAAATTCAAAGGACAATATCTGGTGGATCTATAGTAGGCGTAAAATCTTACTTAATCATTTCACAAAACAAAAACAAATTAGAATCAAGCATTCTTTAATAAATAAGTGAAAATTTTCAGAATTTTATTGGCCCATGGGAACTGACACGACAGATCATGCGTAGAGATGGATTCACTGGTTTATTTAGAGGTCTGACGTCAACAATTGCTAGAGAAATGCCTGGATATTTTTTCTTTTTTGGTGGCTATGAAGGTACGAGGCAGTTGCTCACAAAGCCAGGTCAGAGTAAAGAGGACATTGGTTGGCAAAAAACAATGGTAGCTGGAGCTGTAGGTGGTACAGTGTTATGGCTAGTGATATTCCCAGCTGATGTGGTTAAAAGTAGAATTCAGGTAATTTCTATTTACCATCTTATAACAGATATTAAAACACAACCAAACGTTAAACAATTTAATGACGTAACTCTATTTTCTTAGGTGCAAAATTTAAGAGCACCTGCTCTTGTTATAATGAAAGACATAATTAGGACTGAAGGTGTTGGAGCACTCTACAATGGATTAAAACCGACCCTAATAAGAACAATACCCGCTACTGCCACATTATTCGTAACATACGAATACACGAAAAAATTTATGAACGATATATTTAACAATTGATAAGTCTGTTATCTTTATTCAGTTCATTTATCACGATATATTTAAAGTTTCATTTAATTCATGAAAAAGCAAGAGGTAGGACAAGTAAGACAATAATTGAAACTTTAAAGATATTTTTTTTACACAATATTTGTATTTCCAGAAATATAATGGAAAAACAAACTTTTATGGTTTCTAGAACAATACCATTCGGTATAGTGTAGTAATGAAAATTTATGCAGTTAAGTAAAGAATCTTTCAATGTAATTTAAACTAATGGATTTATGTGGATATCAGTGTACATATAGTAATGAAATTGATATTATTTGCACAGGCTAAAATAAAATAATATAGTGAAAATTCATCATGTAAGAACGAAATGTCGAATGAAATCTTTCTTCGCTTCGTCATTGGGCAAGTCAAGCCATCGGAAGTATGGAATCTGTAAAATATACAGGGATTACAGTCAATACCAGTGCGAATAGATGAAATGTATAATTCACTTTCTGACATCGTTCAACATACCATAATGGGTGTATAACCAATTTGCCGCAACTGCCGTAACTTGCTACTTATTAGTCCACAGTATTGCGTGGTATTCCTAATGTAACAATTAGGACCCCCCATTATAATGGCTATCCATTGAGAATTACTCAAATTGATCTCTGGCGCCCTTTTAATGCTACCAAATGGTAATTCGGTTAATAACGGTTCTACTGGAATAGGTTTTTTGTTTCCATCCAGACAAATATAAATATCAGGTTTTGTAAAATGCGGCAATGTCTGATCTACAACAACCGCTGAGTCGAAACCAAAAATTTCCTGTTACATAAACGATCGTATTATTCAAGGCTAATCAATTTGATATTTCTGTGATATTGAAAGAAACAAAATTATACTTTGCACGTCTTCAGCACGTCGAGCAATAAGGTGTCCGCATTATTAGTCATTTGGTTTTGCTTCATTTTCAAAGTCCAGCGATTTTTCTATTGTGGCAAATAAAGTAATTAGCTAATCTTATCGTAAATTAATAATTATGTACTGTTTACCTGTGCTACAGACTTCCACGTTCTTGTTTCGAGTCTTGGTCCTGTATAATCTGGAACCTCTACTTCGACACTACGGTCCAAGAATAAAGCTTCTCTATTTATTTTGTGAATATCTTTACCGTATGCTTGCAATATGAAATCTTTCGCTAAGGCTTTCTCAATCAAATTCTTTGGGTAGAGGTTTGCCATGCTCATATAATGTAGAGCGCATATAAATGCTTTTCCGAATCTATAAAAGTCAAATTATAAATTAACTTATTGATAATTGCTATTATAGATATAGAAGTAACAAGGGACGTACGTACTTGTTGATTTCTTCTTCTCGTTCAGGACGACTCAGTTCTTCGATACATTTTTCATAAAGAGGATGTGAGATATCATAATTGAAGATAGTCATAACATACAGTATTCGTTCGATATCTTTTATCCGGATAACATCTATATTATGTTTAAACCTGTATAAAAAAAATTTTAAATTAGGTACCGTATGGGGATGCACTTTATTAAATAGTATAATACCTTGCTATAATTATATCCATTAATTCTGCTTCGTATACTTGTAGACTTGCTGAGGCATGTGAAACATGTAATAGACTTAATAAAGAGAGACGTTGTACTTCAGGTATCAACTTTTGCAAGCAAATTCGAAACAATGATATGTGGTTATACACCATGTTATATCTGTAACAGTGTAGGACAGTCTTAAATTATTACAGAAATTATATTCATAGAGATCTTAAGATTCAATGCTTTGTTAAAAGAAAACAATTAAAACTAACTTTTGAACTTACCGTAAAAATTTCATTATCGATGCTAAAGTTATTTCGTGAATATCTTTAACGTCAGCAATTACTTTTTCTAAATAGATTTTTATTATGCTTGAATTTCTGATCCGCGTTTGGGTTTTAAAAAAGCCCATTGCTGCAACACCGAGTTCATCTAGGCTTAAAGTATTTATGCAGGACTCCAAACGGTACTCAATTTCATACATGTTGATAGGAGGTTTTCGAGTAATATTTAAGAAAAACAGAAAGTGAACCAAATGAATTGAAGACAGTCTATTTGGTTTATTTCCTAGTCGTTTTAGGGCAAGCGATAAGAAGTGAGAATTCCTTGATTGGCCCAATTGACACCAGAGATCAGCCATCAATAGAATATCATCAGGAGTCCAATGCATATATCGTTGTACACATTCCTTATCTAAAACTGTGAACAAATTTTTGTATGTCTCTTCGTGTCTTTTTTTAAAATTTTGTACCAATTGCAAATATCGCAAGACTTCTTGTAGTTCGGTATCAGTAATTCGGTGAATATTCGTGGACAATCCATCGACAACATTGCCATACTTAGGATCAAATATATTTTCAGAATTATGACGAATATAACATACAAGATTTTTAAAATTATTCACCAACTTTTCCGATGACATAAAATTCCAGTTTTCTTGAATTAACTTAGTAGCTTCATCATCACAAATAATTGGCAAAATCTTTGGTGAGTTTGCAATATTATATTTATTAGTACTCTTCAAAACTCTATGCGCAAAGCTGTTCTCAGTGAAGAATGAATTTTCCTCTTTGTCTTCAGCAACCTGAGCTTGTTCAACGATCGTTCTTATTTGCCAAGAACTCGTTATACATTTCTGATGCAATAAAGGTTCAACATTCGTATTTTTATACAGTACACGAGCCGGTAACGAAATTTTAGTAGTAGCAACACCACGAACATTGTACAATTTTGTCGTTCTAAGTAATTTATAAAGTCTTTTGGTAAATACTCCCATTTCTTTGTCTGTCCAATTGTATTTAACAATACATTATTCCATATTCACAGTTCATTAAATACGTTCCTCAGCAAGTAGTTCACTATACCGCACTATAAAAGTAATGTGTATAGGTTACAGTCAGTTACAGTGTACTATCATAACCTCAACACGTTTCTATGTTCGGCCTGGTGCGGCCATGAGGCTAACTCAGGCTAACTATTGCCCGTTTCCTCCGACGTGGTTTAAACTGGTTTAAGATAGGGTAACCAGAGTTTAAACTTCGATTAATGTCGGAGAAAACAAACATCAGTAATAAAAATGATTTGAATAGGTCCTTCAAGTTCCCGCCTTATTTTATTCAAGTTGTTTTTAGATTACTTTATTTAATATGGCTTATGATAATAAACACAAAGCATTGCTACAACAAATTGTAGAGGAAGGTGTGATACTGAATAAAGAGGCACAACGATTAACTATCAAATTGTTTAGTAGGTAACCTGTACGATTCTAATGTACTGGATGATGTATTTACTTACTCAAAATTTCATTATATTTCAGATAATGACAACGTCCTGTTATTTGCTAATGCTTTAAACTCAAAGCTGCAACCTCTGAATATGGAAGTAAAGTCTGTGACTTGCGAACTGAGTGGAGATAAATATTGGATGCTGAGTAGTACCGTGCAAAATGACGTGGCCAAGTATACTTGCATTCGCGTCCGAGGACACGGAAAATGCGTTTAAAATGATGTACATTCAATCGACCATAATTTCTTCAAATTTTCCGACATTTAATAAAAAAATTTCCAAGCCTTTGGCTTTTGAAATTTTCAATTTTCCATTGGTATCATTGCATATGACTGGCAAAACAGCCATATTTGAGAATGCTGACAAACTAGATATTGGTTGAGGTTCATTTGTAGTGTTTTCTACAACTATTTTGGGGAGTTTCAGGTCTCCATAACAAGAAACTGGATTCGAATCTTTGTCGACATGTATCATATGCTTGGATTGTCTTGAACCAGGTACCTGCAAAAGAAGATTTCGTTGATAGATTTAAAAGTACGAATAGAGCGATGACGGGTACATAAGTAGAATGTTCTTAGTCGACAGTTCATCTTTAGCTGTTCAAACGTTATAACATCGAAGGTCGTACCCTTGGTCTTGTATACAGATCTGGCCAGTTAGGCGAAAAACGCGTGACGATAAGATGGCCATTGTCGCAAGAGACGTTAGTGTTGAAAGAGCCTGGGCACCTGTTAACTGCACTGTGTCAGCCACAGGTCACCAGGCTTCTTCGACACTAGCGGTTGCGAACGAAACCGGCAAAATCGGCCACATTAGCGGTTACAAGCTAGAACGTGCCGAGGATAGGGAAACCTGTATACAAGACCATGGTTGTATGTACCATTGCTTGAATTAGTACCTCCAATTATCGAACCTACCGACAGAGAAACCGCTACTTGAACATCAGGAACGTTGTTAACTCCTGAAACTAACAAGTTCCTGATAACGCTCGTAGAAGGTTTCGACATTCTTACAAACACACGTACAGGCTTCACATGGCCCTCCACAAAGGGTAGTACATATGAATGTGTATGAGTGCGGATGCATGCATGAGAAATACGAAGGACTGTATCCCTTGGGATTCGGAAGAGTAGTTCGATTTCTGGTCTTGAAGAGTGTACTTCGAGTCTATATCGTAGAATCAATTAGCTAGAGTCAGTTAAGGTAGATTGATTTAGACTAAATCACATTATAATTAAAGTAAATAAAGTTAGTTATAGTGCTCTCCAATAGCACCTGCATTTTTATTTCTAAAGCCTTTATACAGTTGAAAACCCATAACATCATCGTACCAGAAATCAACTTATATACAGAGGATCGAACACCGTTGGAGTTCTCATAAGAGCTTTGGTGGCTAACGAACACACCTCGCCAGATTCACGCAGTCGAATCTGCCGCAAAAACGATAGTGGCGACGATCAAGACGTCACATTTGTTTTTATAAATTTATATAAACAAATAACCGCCAAACGTTTAGAATAGTTCATCATTCGCCGACAAACGACCAACAAACGATAGCGAAAAAAATTAGTTTCAATTTGTCGTGATGAGGGGCTAACATGGGTGCGACTATACCAACGACATCTTTAGGTCTCTTCGACATAGACCGGAACCACGCGTTAAATGGATCCGTTCTTCGGAAGAAGAGAATTTCCGGATCACGAGAACGGCCTTGATATTTTCATCCATTACCCAATACCGACAAGGTAGTGATAAGATAAGCCAATTAGATAGAAATTCAAGAGAATTCGAAGAATAGATAGGAGTTTAAAAAAATGAGAACTAAATACTCTTTATCACATTTATCAATATTTCTCGTAGTATATAATATTTCGGATTAATATTCATCTAGGCTAAAACGAGGAATGAAATTTACCACACGATCAAAAGGGACAAGATAAGTTTCACATGTTTAATGTTTAGGAATGAGCACATACAAATTATACAGAGGCTATTCGCGATAGAGAGAGCGTAATCGGCACGTAATTATTTATTATTGGGCAATTAATTACGTTGTGTAAAGATTCTCAAGAGGAAGACAATATCAATCGGTTTCCATGTTTTCTATATTTTCCATTTCTTCTTGCATCTTATTTATCATTAATCCATATTTCATATCGTTCGTGTCCTTCTCAACACGGAATCGATAGATTTTCCAGCCACGGACATTCCAGAATGAGAGTAAACTTTTCACAACTTGTTGATAACTCGCTGAAGAGTTTCAATAGGAGATAAAGAAAAGGAAAATATAAAGCAAGACAAAATAAATTAAAGAACATAACTAGAAACCGATAAACTAACGTAGAGACGTTACTACGTTTTGTTGCGATACGAAAGATAAAAACAAAATGTTATAGAAAGCCTTTTGCTTGATCAAATTGCCAAGTATATATATTTTAATATAATATGCAGAGAATTTTGAACAAGTTGTACATATATACAAGAATTAAGAAGATCGAGATACTTTTAAGAATTAAATGCCCACCTGGCCGACTTACACGCGTCAATATGTGATGCGGCTCGCAAAGCAATTCCTCCGTAATTTTTTTTATATATTTTTTACTTTTCTTGGTAAAGAATAAAAAATACGTTAAAAATCATGTCACCGGATCGGTGTACAAGATAGATTTGTTATACGCATTGGTAACCTGGACCAAGTAACAAGATGGATATAAGTAATACTTAAAAAGATAAACTAAATTTTACAGGAATATACCTATATGAAAATACACTAAAGCTGAAAACGCGTTGCCATAACGGAAAAATTTATTTCTGATTGACCTCCGCAAAGATTTGTATATTCAGGAGAATTCGTTTGTCGAGCCGCTGGTGGAAATTCATTTGTCAAATTAATAATCGCCATCGAGAATGTCCAATTCGGGTGAGAATTCTTGTAAGGGTATTCTTTGTTCGTTAATTCCATTGTTCTTGTTCCTTTTCTTGTGCCTTTCGGAAGAAGAAACGTACGCCTCGTAGAGAGCATCAGCATTTAATCCCTAGAAACAAATTTAAAAAATATATTATAATAACGTCTATTGATTCGCATTTTCATTAACTAATATAATATTTTGTTATTTCTAGAACTCGATACTTACACTATCAAGAAGGGCTGCCAATAATTTAGATTTTGAAATGCCATTGAAGTCAACGCGTTCAGGAATTGATTCTTGTTCCTTATTCAAAAACTTGAATTTCGAAGAGCAGCCAGGCTCTCCCACGACATCCTCACCCATGCTCATATAACGTTTCCTCGTTTGGGAACCTCTGCACTGACTATGGTAAGGATATTTTCTGAAAATAAAAAATATGTATCAGAAAAGAAAACACATATCATTAAAAATATTAAGTTTTATACAAATAGCATTTATTTAATTATAAAACTTACTCGCAGTTGATCACCTTTCCACGAGCATAAGTGCAACAGGCGAGGATACTGAGAATGATGATGCACCGTTGAAGAAGCATGTTATCTGATAGAAAAACAAAAATCCAATATAAGTCTTTAGTTATTTAGTAAGACATTTTTTCGGTTCAAATTTTTTTTCAATTACACAACTCATTTTATTCAATTGATTTCAAGTCTTGGTAGTTTTGTCGGTTTACCTCTCGCAACCTTTTTCACGGGCGATCGAGTTTGCTTTTAATTTACAGGACATTGATTGGCTCCTCCCGACGAACGTGACTTTTTTATAAAAATAAAAAAATTAACTGAAACCCACTATCAATTCGTAAAGGACAACCTTTATTATCGACGATATAACGACGAGTCAAGTGACTCCCCATTATGTGAGAAATCATATTCATTACCGTTTTCCAGTGAATCGAAAAAATTAAACGCTGCCGCAAATTCCACATGATAGCCAAATGAAAACACGCCTTGTACAAAAGACAGCTAAGACCAATTCACATCCTTTCCTTCCGTCGGCTCCATCTACTTCTAGTGCACGAGGTTCGATTGTTTCTATGAAAATAGAAAAGAAAAATACAATGAATAAAAATATAAGTAAAAAGAATCTACGGTGAATGAAACTTTGAATTATTATAATTTTCTATACAGGCAGTTTCCCACCCTCGCAAGTGAAAAAAAAACATAGTTGAATGGAAAAGCTCGTTACGTAACAGATATATCTACTCAGCTTCTTTTATTGACAGTGTGAGACCTCGTGGCGTCTTCTGTATATCATTCTTAGCTCGGATTGGATTTCTGTGCTTTCTCAACACGTGTAATCCTAATCTTGGGTGTAAAAAAATGCTGTGAAAACAAAAGCCGTCTAATAAAATGGCTGGAGTGAAAAGCCCTTTAAAGAAAATATTGCAGGAAAAAAAACGTGGAAAAAAGCCGGAGAGAACTAATAAAAATAAATCAAGTAGATAAAATATCTTTTAATATGTTTAGTACCAACTTCATTACCCTTTGGCAGCTGTTTCAATATCATCACGTTAATGAATGCTTGTCAATATTATAAACGATAAGCCAGGAAACTTTAGTGCAATGCACCTTCTTCGAGCATGAGTAAATTTAAATCCGTCTACGAGCTCGGATTATCTTAGAAGATCTCATCCTACAGAGTAATTCCATAGGAAGTGTCACACGGCTCTATGAGGAATAAAGCCATATGTGAAAAAGGAAGCGGACAAAGATGACGTCACTTATTCATTAAACGTATCCATCAGGTAATATAAAATTAAGTAAAAATTATTATAAATTATCATTGTTGGCCATATTTTAATTCAGGTATCTTGAAGACATCTCAAATAATTCAAGTACAGTTTATTGTATATGTATAACAAATTATATTTTATACAAAGTATAAATAGAAATAACTCTCCATTCATCATTGACTGTTCATTATTCATATATAATTGACAACAGTGTTATGTTAACAATGGAGAATGAGGTTGGTACTTACAAAAGATATAACATCTCATCGTTACGTCATCGTGCATTTAGACTCGAATATTTTGCGTAGTTTGAATTGCTTCAGTCAATGTTATAAATGACAGAAAATCTTTGAGGAAGACAAAATATGATCAGAGGAGTAAGATAAAGAAATAAAATTAAACGTATCGTGTCGCGTGACACGTTATGAAATATCTCCAGAATTGGATGCGCGGCGTCTTCCGGAAGTGAATCAAGCTGATTAGCCGACTTTATAATCGACAACCTTCAAAGAAGATTTCAAGAAGATTGCAACAAAAATCTTAAATACTCTGTGAGAACTCTTATCTCTTTCCATTAACCACTTAAGCTACCAATTAAGACATCTTCGAATTGATTAATTAAGAAATTAATTTGCCCGGGCACCTTTAATAACGAGTATCTTTTGCCTAAATTGAAACGACTTTGGCAGACTACTCTCTCTCTATCTCTCTCTTTCTCTCTCTCTCTCTCTCTCTCTCTCTCTGTATAATATTTCTCTAATGTAGAATTATATATTTATATATATATAATATCTTCTATTTTAGTTAACATTATTTAAAATTCTCAGATGTGTATACTCCAGAATTCAATTTATTTTCTCTCATCGTATTCATCCGCTTAATTGACTCTGCCCCTTGGTAATGTAAGCTTGTTTTTTGGATAAATTACGCATTACATGAATTTTCTTTAGTCCAAATCTTTCTTACACTTTTAAATCCTAGAATAGCTGAAATGTAAGCCAGCTTTATTGTCGGTATTTTATGGTTTAAAAGGAAGTTCGCTATAAATATGAAAGTTTTACAAAAAGAAGTAAACGAGCTCTAAGCAAGTGTTCCGTTATATTGTTTAGACATGAAGCAGGAAAAGGCATAAGTTTTCCGCAACGGACGTGCACGACAAAGCATCGTGGAAAATGACAAGCTGGCCTTTGAAAGCGCGCGGGTATCTTTCAAATAAAAAGTACACGAGCCCAAAAATATTTTACCTATTTTCATTTGTACGTTCACTATAGACATATTTTACAATTATTTATTCAGCCACGGGGAACGACCAATAGTCGGTAATAATATTGATGCCGTCAAATCATTAACTATTTAGCAGTACTCTTGAGATCTATAATACTTGGACGTAACTCTGGACATGCAGCACGTAAGACACACCTCGTAAAATTTAATCATCCTTTTATGCGTGGTAAGTTGCAGTTTGCACAGCTGCGACGAAACGACAATGACGTAAGTCAAATTAGGTTAGGTTAGGTTAATTGTGAGTTTCGATTGAAAAATCACTCACGGATAAATACTACTTACTAGCCCGTCAAAAAGTTCGGAAACCTGATACTTTTCAAATTGTTTTTATTTTTTATAGTTTCCAATAGCGATTTCGCGTGTATAACAGTACTTCTCCATAAGAAAGATAACAGTGAATTTAAGATTGACTATACAATTAAATAGACATTATTCGATATTGTGCATGAAGTAATTTGCATATAGCTTATATGCGTAGTCGCTATTAGCTAACAATTGTTACGATGACCAATCGTGAAAAACGATCGAATAAATTTCGCCGTTGACAAGAAGAGTAAAGGCTTTATAAACGCAGTGTAAATACGTGCTTTGATATACGGGGTGTTGAAATTTTGAAGTATTAAGAAAGCATAGAATTTTCTTAAGAAATTTGTATCTTGGAATATAAATCACAAATTCGTCTACTGGATCGAGCAGTTAAAACTTTTCTTCGGGATGATAAAGAAGTTGATGAAACTGACCCGAGACCTGGACATTGAGGTTATTGAATAATTTTTCAACATTTCAAATTTGCATTCTAAGCGTCATGTCGTAATTTCTTTAGGAACTCATTTATCTGGCCACACCTGAACCTTTGGGATTTCTTGCTTCTAGTTTGGTCTGACAGCCCCCTTAAGATTTAAACTTCACTTGAAATTTTATACTCTGACATATTTCTGGTTGTTCAACCATATCTGTTTTGTATGCACGGTTTGCTTTTCCGTAGGTTAATACACCGACGATCATCGGATGCATCTCGGATGATCGCGTCGATATACGTGAAAACGTTATGAAAACTTATGACGTCAATAAAAGCTTGTTTGAAATGCAGATCTCGTCTGCAGTAAATTACGTGTTCGTAGAAATTATAGCGTGTGCCAAAAAGTTTACTCGAGCATTCAACGCGCGAAATGCCATGGGAAGTCCTTATCGTTTTACAACAGGTTATGTTCGGATCTGTCCCAGAAAACTTGTCGAGATATTTGCGTATAGAAATTAACTGTAATATATACATTGACCTGCATAACGTACCTAATAGAAAAAAAGTAAAATATACTCGTGCTGAAATAAATGATAAATAGAAAAATTACTAATTTTATATCGGGAATTTATTGAACGACTATATTTGACTTTTATGACATAGAAATTACATAGCAATCTTTTTGTATGCGAATGGAAGCAAAGAAACGTTGAATAAAATCTTTTTTAAAATTGATTCTTCAGCGAGGGGGGAAAATTAAAATACAAAATGAAGGATAGGAGAAAAAAAGTATCCAATAATTTGATAAGTTCGAAGCATCTGCTGTGGAAACATGGTGAGACGAAAAGGGCTTCTTTCTGGTGAGTTGAGGAACCCTTGAAATGTTCGTTGACACTTTAGACAAAGTTCCCACTAATTACTTGATCGTTCTTTAATTACGTTTTGAATTATAGACTTTATCGAGTTATAATATCGTTATCGACAATTAGAAGTATTTGACAAATTATAAGAATATTTATCAGAGATCTAATTTAAAAGTTTTGTACCAACTGTGATCAGGACAATGGGCTCAGTGATTTGAGTACTGCTAAAAATTTTATGAGAATTAAAGTGGTAAACAGTGGCCGATTAAAGAATTTTATATACAGTTTAACATAACAGCACGTGACGAATCTTTCGGAATTCTGTGGATTTCGAATTCGCATGAGATTCGTAGATGTCGTCGGAGTAAATAGCGCGGTTAATTTAAACTCAAATACGTGACAATTTATCAACGACGTTAATATAATTACATAGATTACGTAAATCACTTGATTAAAATAACCAATAAATTTGTCAAGTATTTTCTAATCATCCAATTAACCCGATAAATAAAAATTCTCGCATTCGAATGACAACGATTCGGCCAAATTAATTTCCGTATCTATTCAAGTGTATATATATATATATATATATATATATATATATATATATATATATATATTGTGACGTTGCAAAATTGCCGTTACGATATCAAGGGTTAGCTCTCGCGTTTTCAAGCGTGTCGCATTACCGCCACGTACTCTAAACACCATCACGGCAACACACTCCATGGGTCCTACTAAAATTTCTTGTACTTCGAATAAATTGACTCTCTTTTTGTATCTTAACTTCTCTTATAACGCGACATTACGGACGGAGCGGAGAGCAGACACCGAACACCCAGCAATCACGAGGCACCGCCGAACAGACGCCAGATGGGAACACGTGGACGATCGCCGCAAACACCTAATGACGTCCACCCCAAAGGACTTGGACGACCCGTTGCCGTATCGCATGCCGACTGGCAACGGAAGAGGCCCTGGAGGAGCGTGCCCTCTGTCCCGAAAGGCGCCTCTCGAACCTCGAGCATAGACGGTGGCCAAGGCGACGAGGAGGATGATCCCGTGGACCCTACCGAAGGGCCAGCCAGGAGGATGCCCTTATACTCTGATCCCGGGAATAACTAGTTACCGTCGAGAATCAGTCCCGTAGATGGGGAAACGTGCACCTCGATGGAGTAACGGCATCCGCATCCTGAGGCAGGATATCGTATCTCTTTTCTACGTTTACCGGTTACTCGTTTATTTCATTCTCGCGACTATTAGATCTATTCACCGTTGTCTTATTCCTGTTATCTCTGTGCTTTATTCTTTTATAATTCCGAGCTACCGTGATACGCCCTTGCCCATCGTTCTCTGGTAACGTTAGGGCTATCGTTCCGTAAAGGATGCGTTATTAGCTACGCCTGTGTAGTACCGTTGCCAGGTAGGGCTATCGTTCGATTCTTACACGAAGAGTATTAGTTCTTGTGAGCTGTACGCGCCCGATTTTAGGCATATCACTCCCGTTATTTATACTGTCTTTATTATCGTACAAAATTTTGTTCTTTCGTACCCGAGCGTCTTACGTGATTGGGGGACTTGGCTACCGAGCGGTCCATCATTGAGAAATTATTGTTTTATTCATGTCCTAATAAAAAGGAGCTTTGTTACAATTGGTTGAAATTTGGTTCTGTTACTTTTCGCGATTTCCCTATCTTCTAATCAAAGATCCCCGTCCCTCTACCCTGGCTGTTTCAGGGTAAACAGGCTGAGCTTGTACGTTGTCGATCGGTTGGTCGTGAGAGCGGTTGCCGAATTTCTTGTCGTCGCGAAATCGGTATTCCCAGAGGATACCTGGCCCCTAGGTCTTTTGCCGGCTATATTCCCGATCGTCGCTCTCGCGAAAATCCGTGTACTTGTGACGAGTGTTCCTAATACCTTATCCCCTTACCTTACCGCTATAGGAATTTGGGTTACAATATGGATATACTCACGTATATAACGTAATGTAATCCTCAACGAAATTCCATAATTTACCATACCTTCTTCAAAGAATGAAATTTCTTTATAAATTTGAAAAAAAATAAATTACGTGAAATTTTCTATTTCTAAACAAATGAAATTTTTCTATAACCTAAAAGGCTACCTCTTATCGACGTCATCCATAAATTTCCAGTTTTACTTAAAATAACTGAAAACGTCTATAAATTTTATATGGACGCTTTAAAATAACTTCAAATCCATTTTTACCTTTTATTTCCTTTTTTACTCTAATCAATAGAAAACTTTGTGCAATTCATCCTAAATAGGAAATTGCTTGCATACAACAGATCCGGTGAAACGTAGCTCGCCAGCAGTTTACAGGGACAGCCATAAGGGATGAGAGTCATGGGATTTTCTGAGAGACACATAGAAGAGGGATGCTGATTGTGAGTGAGAGTGGAGCCAAGTGCAAAGGTTTGCAATCGGGCCAAGAGGTCAAAGGGGCCAATGTGATTTCTGGGATGTGGGACGTCGCGGCGTCTCCCTGTCTGCGTCGAAAGAGTAGCGTATTCTCGAATTCACAGTATTTCCTAAAAATACTGTACCACCCCAACGTCCACCCTCATCGTGACCACCAAAACTGAAAATTCTATGGCTAAAATTTAAGGCTAATGGAAAAGCCCAATGCAAAGAAACAGAATGAAACTACCTGTACATTTTCTTTGACTCTTGATTCCTATTATAAAAAAAAGCCTGTAGAATTCCATATTTTTAACAAAATTAAAAACTTCACCATAAACTACAACAGCGAATGGCTTTCATATTTTTGACATATAAACGTTACTTGTAATTAACAACTATTGTTAATTTTTATAAAGCGCAGTATGACGGATTCACTTTAATCAAACACCCCATTGAATCTACATCAGACATCCTACGCATGTACAATTTTGCCAAATATGCCCAGCAGCAGAATCGGTGGCTATTTAATCAAATAGAGTCTCACATGGCATCAAACTGCGTACCTCTGCTCAATAAAAAATCCTACAATCGATTGTTCCATCCACAATTGATTTTATATCTTGATTTCAATATGGAATCCAGAGTATTGCTTTCCTACTTTATAATACAATCAGCGTGCATAAAAATCCAAGCATTCGTAATTTGGCTGAATAAACGAAAAAGAGGAATTGTCCCCATGAAATAATATTGTGGCGCCGGATCGAAGCTCCCGTGGCAATTTCGAAGCTGCACTAACAAGAAGGTCACTGCAGTTGCAGTTGCAGTTGCACTTGCGGTACCATCATCCCATATACTCGCATTCCAATGATACATATTTCTCGCATCCCTATACCGTGACATAGTTATTACATTTGTAGTATGGCGTATTCTACCGGATAAGTGGCAACGTTCACCCAATCCTTGTCTTTCATAGGAATTGTCAGACCTAGCGAATTTTATGAGACGCCTTTGCATCCCACTATGCCAGAATACATTTGCATCTGTCATTGAAGAAGCAGTCGGTACTCGAGTTACAGTCTACGCAATATGGAAAGTGCCAACGGAGTTTTATTACAATTTTCATTTTAAAAATAGAAAAAAAAATTGGGAACAGATAACAACGTTACATTAACCGTACCAGTGATATGGAATATTTATAAAAGTTCAAATTACATAGTGGTAAAGAGCAACGAAAATTGTGTATTAAGAAAATGTTCAATTTTGAGAAAACTTTTATGTTATTCAACACAGATTCAATGTGTTTTTGATAATCTTTTTAAAACGCTCTGGTTGGCTTACCGGTTAGATTCTTTTTCTTTCTTGGATGTAAACTTCCGGCTGCACTTCCGTTCTTCTGCTTCTCTCTTCTTCGTTGGACTTTTCTTTATAGTTTTAGTCTCTTCACTCTTATTTTTCTTCTCTTTTTCTTTTATCCCACCAGCTCCTCCTCTTACGCTGGTGAACAAGCGAATGCAGCACTCTTGCTCGTGGTAGCGTTTGGGATGTGCGCGATTTTGATTTTAATACAGCACAGCGATACGAGGTACAACTGGATTGGGACAGGGGGGAAGGATTCGGTATCCACTGTACCAGAGCTTTTAGTTTGGAGGTCAGAGGGTAAGTGATTGGTGGAGCTTGCGCGGCTCACATTTATACGGTAACCGGGGGGTTCCCCTTCTTCTGTCTTCTTCTTCCTCTTCCTTCACGCACTCAACCCGTTGCGAAGATCCTGTGAGAACCCCCTCTGACCAATACGTCCTTCTCCTTGCGTCATCAGCCCCCGCAATGATGACGTCATTATAAGGGCCCACGAAAAAAGATTTAGATCGTTTTTTGGATTATTTGAACATTTTTATTAAGACATTTTTTGAACTACTCAAATTAATCACATCCACTGACATCGGTCGTCGGACTAAGAACTTTTAGTTTAGTTTTTAATAAATTTGTATATGATATTAATGTCCAGTTGCAGCTGGTAGACTGACTGGAAGTAGTGGCGCCGAGATAATCATCCGAAAGCAGATAGATGGCCAATCGTAAACCTAGGAAAGAGATTGGGTAATGAGAGCTTTTATTGGTTAGTAACAATGCCATTCCCAAATCAGAATAATTCTACGCACAAGAATAGGTTTCTGATAGCTATTAAGTTACAGCATATAGTTTTACGTGAGAGTAATTAAAAATTATATTGTTTTACACAGAACAAGATTCTTTAGCAAGTTCAGTAACGTGACAAAATAATTTTGTAACTTAAACACCCACGCCTAAGGGATGGATTAATACCCATAAGATTTTTTTTGTAAAGGCAAGATTGCCGTAGCGGTAAAGTTTGAAATGTCAAATGAAATAAAATTATTTTTCTTAATTTCCAAGTAACAAATATCCAAACGGATGGAACAATTTGGGTCGAAAATATTATTTATATTTATCTTTACCAAGATAATATTTTAAGATACACGCCCGTGTAACATGTATATCCCGAGTTGGACAACTCCAAAAAAGTAATTAATGTGCTCTGCCCACGCAAATTACTGTGGATACTCATTAAAAAGTATAGGCAAGACTTGGTAAATTTGAAAAGGAGACGTCTTGGGTATGGAGAATATAAAGAAAAGAAAAGAAAAAAAAAGGAAAGTAGGATTAGATCTATGCTAAGTGTCGGGAGTCTGAATACAATTGCCAAACTATTTTTGCGCTTAACAAGAAAAGCCTCGTGGAACTTTACGTAATCCTTACGCTATCTCGCACGATTTTCAAAAATTGGACCGAAACAAAGTGCCAAGCTGCCAATTTGAATAAACCATCACGAATCTTCGTCTAGCTCATTGCTCTTATCTAATAGATCTACCCTTGCTTGGTTTCTGGGGAAATTTTATGATAAAAATCCTTTCAACAGTCTCGATCAATTATTATTCGTCAATTAACAGCATGCGGATCAGTTTATTTATATGTATGACACATCTTCACTAGCGTTTATTTCATGTGAGTTACTTGCGGGATTGCTTATAGAAATTAAGTCTGAAAATTTTGCCATGAAGATAGAGTTTCAAGCTTTTACGACTCTTGCTATGAATCCATGAACTATATATTTTTATAGATAACATTATATACTGACTTTGATGAAAGTTGAATTAATACAGTTGAACAGAGACTATATTTAATATGTTTCTGACAGGAATGCTCTTGAATAGATATCACTTATTTTATATCATTAAAATAAAAGAAAATCGATATTCTCCATAATATACTACTCGTTAGCTGCAAAATAATAAAATAACTGTTCAAAACGCTAAAAGCACACTTTACCCACATGGATAAGAGAGAAAAAGAGAGAGAGAGAGAGCGAGTAACGGTTAATTGAAGAATTAATCGAGAAAGTGGATGAAGAACGTCACTGGAAGAAAAGAGCCCAGACTGAGTGGCGCCCCGTTAAAGGAGCGCACAATTCCCCATTTATTGCTGTAAAATCGATCCGCAATTGTCTCAAGTGCATATACAAAAAATATGCGTACTTACAAAACTTGCTGTACAAAGTAAAAATAGTAAAAAGCGCAACTCAGACTTTCATTTCTGTCAACGAATGAAAATAAAGTATATAACGCTTTTAAAGAATCTGTCTTGCCATTGCGATTATTATTTTTGATGATTCCGTCCAAGAATCAATCAATGTATCACTGACAATTTTTAGAGAGGCAAAATTTATGGATTGATGAATTTGAGAAATCTTAGGTCTATTTTCTCTCTTTTTTTTTGCGTGGGTTGCACGTAAACCATGAGAGACGATGAAAGAGCATCCTAAGTCAAGGGCGTACCGTGTTCTCCCTAGATTCAGGTTTTCTACCCCAGCTTGTCTCTCCCCTGCTCCTCTAACATTTATGTTGACACATTAGCTCAAGTCAACAAACTTAGGTTGGTACGGCGTCCCTGCCTTTCGCTCCTGTATGCCCATCAGTTTATCCTTTCATATTCAGACATTCAGTAGCAGCCAAAATAGCGATAGGGTGCTGGTCGCATTAGACTTCTTTAAAAAAATATACTATCAGTGCTACCAGTGCTATCATTGATCATTTTTCTTTTTTGAGAACTTTGATATTACTGCTCTTGTTCTTATTACTTCCTGCATCACTGTGCTTTTCTTATATGCTGATAGATTGCAGAGAAGGAAGGAATGTGGATCGATGATTGATTTCACTTGATACGATATTGAGATGAGAAGAACGTAAACGGGAAATCCTTGGTCAGAGTGGATGAACGGGACCGGATGTAGTTAAGGAGTACAATCGGCCGGCCTGAAATCTGTGAAGTGAAGTAGCTCGGTATTAGGTTCGACGTATATTTTCAAGTATTTTTTTTAAAAAAAGTGTGGTAATCGATTTAAAAAAAATTATATTTTAAAGTTGACAGTGTATTTGGTCACTTATAGAAAAAATTAGTGACTTGTATTTTAGGATGAATGAAATGTTCTTTCAAATTTTACTAAAGTGTTTGAATAATTTTAAGAAATCATGAAAACAATTTGCAAGTATGCATGGTTTACAAATGGCAAATTTCAAAGTCGCTTTTCACTTACACAATCCTCCGGCATGACTGTGATCAAAGTAAAATCATGTGGAATTGCATCAAGCCAAATTATTTCTGCAGAGAAATTCAATTTGGTTACCTAATCGAAACCGTTCGATTACTCTTCTATGACAAATGGAACTCCTTGACACTGGGCAAATATACATTGTGTCTACACGCTTATACATTATTTCGAGTGTTGCCTATATACAGGGTCATTCAGTTCAAACGAATCTGTCAAATTTGACAGACATCATACAAACAGCTTGTGTCAAACGTCATTTAGTAACATTGCACAAATTTAGTAAAATTTTGCTGTAATGTTTAAAAAGGTATCATGACAGTTTTCAAATCTAGGTGGTATACCTTTTATCTGAATCACCCTATATATATATATACCTTCCAAGGCTTTGTGAGAAATCAAATAAACAAACGTCCATGTTACTATTTACTTTAACGCTAGGCTTGCAATTAAACAGTATAATTACACCGAGGTATTACTTTGACAATGTACGCAATATATTCGCAGTGCGTATAATCTGATACCACCTTGATAAGAAAACATACTGCAAGCAATCAGTAGCTTTTAGCTTCACATAGAAATGATGTAATACTAACCAATCATAACGTTTGGTGAAACGAACCTTTGACATCAAGAAGAATGGTCTTTGGGTTTTCCATGCCTTGTCAATTAAGCACTTATTGCGACTTGCTACCCCTAAGATTAATTAAACAACTTACGTAAACTCAACATCTGTCAGCTTGCATAGAATGGCTCCGAATTTAGCTACAAATACTTAAAACTTCATGATATAAAACTGTACAAAAGATTAGAAATAGAAATAACTTACAAGTACGTAAAAAATCCAGAATTTTTCACTACGGATCTAATTCCGCACTGGACCAAGGAATAAAATCAAAATAATCTCCGATTGTATCGTACAATCGTGACGTCGTCAAATCGTTCAAGTACAAAGCTTCGAAGGTTCTGTAGGTAAGGAAGGAAAAGTTAGTAAAAGTTGAGCACACTACAAACCTGTGTTTTTCCGTGATCCATTTTCTGCCAAGTCTCTGCGAGGGCGTAAAGTCGCGAAGCGGGAGCGTAGGTTGCTGGCGCCAAGAGAAAGACGAAGGAACGAATGGCTAGAGAGCGAGAGAGATAAAAGGATACTGCATTTCATTGAAGCATAACGACGAAGACGAGGACGAGGACGTCAGGAGGATGGAGGGTGAGTGGATCACCCGGTGAAAGGCTACGGTAAAAGCGAAAACCATAAATAAAGTAAACTCGAGCTTCGTATAACCACGACGATGCATCTTTTAGTCATTTCGTATACGTTCACGTGTATATATACATATGTATATTCTCTTGCAGCAGTAAGGTTAATTTTTACACCAAATTTTATCGAGCGTCCATGGGACAATTATCGTTATTACACTTAACAGCTTTGCTAGTATCGCACTCTAAGTACTTCTCTCACTTTGATTCTAGTGTCCTAGACTAGATCGTGATCTCTGGATTTTATGGGTTGGCATCATCGTTTTCAACGAGGTTACGTGAATCTCAATTTCTTATAAAGGACTCTCAAGCATTGCGATAAACTTTCGAGAATTTATTCTCTCACGGGCTGGGATTTATAACGTGATTCTCTTTGACGACATCGCTAGTGATTTAATTCGGTTATAAACTTCTTTTTCTTTGCTATTGCGTACGTGATTGAAATAAGCAAAATGTTCCGTGAGATAGGGATAAATACGCAAGTTATTTTGTGTTAGCAATTACAGAGGCTTCGTTTACCTTATTGTAGATTTTTATTTGGAGTTAGGTGGTCAGGATTCCGGGTGACCAGTTGAAAAGGCAACTCAAGGGCCGTCCGAGGTTTAGATCCAAAGTAAACATAATCAGCGAGGTTCCTGCTGAATTTCTTGGACTTTATGTTACACTTTCTTATAATAGGACTATCCTGAGTTTATAAATTTAAGTTAAAATGTATCTTGGGTACCTGCGAATCAATGAAAGTGAATAAAAAACTGCTATGTGATAACTAGGAATTTGCTGTGGATGATAACGCGACACACTTAGGCAGTTAGCGATGGAGATTAATTTCAGACCATAAAGTTTAGTTTTTTGTCGCTGAAGATTTTTTTTTAATATTAAATTATTAAAGCTTGGTTAACAGCATTATTAAAAATTAAATATTCCACAGGTTCGTTAAACAATATTCGAAATTACGTTACACGAATCAGTCAATCGTTTGACTGTTATACAAATTTGTTATATATTATTTTATTCTGAGGGGAGTATAATTATTTCTCTTGATCCATAATCACGGTGCTGATAATTGAGATAATATTTGAATAATTATCATAAATGACGAATAAATGTAGTTTCATGTTGTTTTATGGAGTTTCTAAAAATTCAAAGCAATCGCCCGATAAGTACAGCTGAGGTCAATATTTGTCTGATTATAAACTCTGAAGCAGAATCTACATATGTTACTCCGATGGCGGATAGTATATAAATATTCGATTTTATTCTAGCCATAAAGGACTTTTCGAAATATTGAAAAGCTTGCCAATTGCGAAATAAAGATTCATATTATTGTAAAATTTCATCTACATGGTATCGAGGCATTCGTTTGCGCCTGCGCAACGTTGCATACAAGTGGCGCAATCTAGCGTCATTTGCTAGTTGATGATTTGTCCATAAGTAAGAACAGGATAGAGAGAGGTATGACTCATTGGCGAAAGTGAGTGAGAGAACGAAGTGTAGAGAAACAAGAGATAAGTGGAAGCGAGATAGAGATAGCACTCGCTAAAAGTGGGAGAGTGGAGAGCGGCGTGTGTGTGTTTCGTCTCTGAACAACGTTTCTGTAAATTATTTCGTTTTTCTCGACTATTAGCTGCGATAACGTTAAAAGGTGAATTATTACGATTTCTCATAATCTAACGAGGCCGTCAACTTATGATACGAATGAATTTACTTTAACTACGTATCCGTTTAATTTGGAATATCCTTTGCGAAGAAGTTGCGCGTAATGGACGTGCTGTGGTCAGCCTTGTGATATGAATAACGTCCATTTATATTTTCTCGTACATCGTGAGAACAATTTGTCGAGTGTTTCTTTCGGAAAATACATACATATTTAATTAAGTATTGTGTGATCATCGATATGTTGGATGTTGTCCTATTGATATTTCACGTGGAGATATGATTTAGTAGATTTATTGACTCAACGGGTTTGAAAAAAAATTCGAAAGATGGTCCGTCATAACATCGCACTTGTATTTTTTTTCTGGGTTTAGTAATTTTAGGTGACCTGCAAAACTTGAAGTTTCTAAAATTTCTAGCTAACCTATAGGGTACCTTCTATTTGGAAGGTGGAAGAGTGTATACGAGTTTATTCAACATGAAAGCTATTAACATTTAGAAATACTTTGAGTAACAGTGCTTGTCACTGAAGAAGATACTTAAGGCTAAACTACAGGTTACGACTTCTTCTTGAAGTTGTGAATTGTTTACTTTTTTTTTACACGTAGTCCTTCAAGAAGCACTCGTATTCTGCAGTTTTACCTAAAACAGAGGACAACTGGTCTATCAAACTCAAAACTATTATTTCAATTTTCAGATGCCGAATATAAAACTGCAGAGCTCCGATGGAGAGGTCTTCGAAGTTGATGTTGACATTGCAAAGTGCTCTGTCACCATAAAAACAATGCTCGAAGATCTTGGTATGGATGAAGATGAAGAGGAAGTGGTACCACTACCCAATGTTAATTCAGCTATCCTCCGTAAAGTAATCCAATGGGCTACCTATCATAAAGATGATCCTCCTCCATCTGAAGATGACGAGACGAAAGAAAAACGTACAGATGACATCAGCTCTTGGGATGCAGACTTTTTGAAGGTAATTTTTTTTAATGTAAACATATCAAATTATCAGATTTTTTATTGATACTTAAAAAATATAAATTTTTCTCTACTTTTTCCCAGGTTGATCAAGGAACGTTGTTTGAACTTATTCTTGCTGCAAACTACCTGGATATTAAAGGACTCCTTGATGTTACCTGTAAAACTGTAGCCAACATGATAAAAGGCAAGACGCCAGAAGAGATCCGCAAAACTTTTAACATAAAGAATGACTTCACAGCTTCAGAAGAAGAGCAGGTGCGCAAGGAGAACGAATGGTGCGAGGAGAAGTAGCATGATCCATATGCTGTTTTTTTAAATCTCTTATTCTAAACCTTTTCATTCGTCACATACAAATTTTGATTTTCCCACACCTCTGTTTATTGAAGTGACGTAAATGAAAATGTCTCGAATCTAAAAGGAAATCTAACAAAATTGTTTGGAAGCAGGTATTACTGATTAACCCTCTCTGATTATACAATGTATTTGGGCTGTTATTCCCAGCAAATTCATTTATGCTCCCATTGTTAAGATGCATTGCTTTCAAGCTAGTCTCATTAATGTTCCCACCATTGTCTGTTTATTATGGCTACAGTGAATACCATTTTGCCCCTTGAAGGAAATATCTGTTATATCCTAGGTTGATAAAAGATTTAAAATATCCTTCGGATAAGCTATACTCTTTAATCAAGAGACCCAAATAATAGCTCCTAACTATAATCAATAGCTGTTCCTGTCCAATAAACTACTGTACGCTGAAAGAATTGTTTTTTTTTTATATATATATATAAATCAGATTCAGTCTTTATCTTTCACTTTTCTTTGAAGCATTCAGCAAGTGTAAAATGGTCAATTGCTTGCATCCTATGCATTTGTACTTCTGACTACAGTTATGAACTACTCAAATATGATATGAAGAATCTTTATTGATTTAGAGGCAGGCTCCTGATATACAGCAAGCATTTGCATTTTCGAATTAAAATTATTTTCGCATAAACTGATTAAAAATGTTAGGTTGTACGTAGTCCTTAGAACGTAATGATAATATCTTTGATATAAAATTGTAAGCTAAGACCTAAGGGAAATATTAAATAATAATTAATCTTATAAAATTCTTTTTGTGTTCTGTGTAAAATCGGTTGCAGCTGTGAATTACGTGTATCGGAAATAAATATTAATTGAAAAATGTACAATACAATGCCAACAGTTAATTTGCTATATTTTAGTATTTCTCAGGCAGTAAAACCAAGTGAAAGGCAATCTTTTAATACACGTATGTTTGAACATAACCTATTTTTTGCTACTGTTACTAAATATTATCACTCTTAGAACAGTTTCAGAATTGCGGCATATAGTTTTTATTCTTTATTATACAGTAGCAACGAATGACAATGTATTATATCGTTTTATTCAATTAATAAAAATGTCTGAAGCTAATTCAAAAAGGTAAGCTAAATAAATCTGGAATATGAAAAACATATTTATCAAAGATCTACTTTCAATCTTGTATTATATCATTAAGTTTAAATGTTTTTCAGATTACTTGAGACAGAAATATTTAATATTCGTTCAGAATATGAGAATTCTGACACATTTTTACATATGCTCTGTGATTGGACTGCACCAGATAATATTGCTATAGAGCATCATTGCAATGAAACAGAAGTGAAACAAATTAAATATTCTGTTTTGAAAGATACTGTAATATATATAACTAATATATTGAAAGAGTTTAATGCATCAGGATTTATAGGCATTAACTTTGATGTATCCGAATACATTGTACCCATATTGATGCTTGGGTAAACTTTGATATTATATTTAAAAAAAAGCATTGTCTAATTAGGTTTAAAATTTTTACATTCTTTTCAGAATAAATACAAGTGGACTTGGATTTATTAATCTTTTTGATGTAACGTATAGTGAGCTCTATACAAAGTTCAGAATTATATATATATTTTCATCAAATGACATCCCTGAAAGTAATGTTGTACGTCATATAATAGTACAGAATCAAACGATAAAGCTTTGCAAACTGTGGAATGCTTATATCGAACAAGAAAATAAAGTGGAAAATGAATACGCATATGCAATCACTACATCCGGATCTACCGGTGAACCAAAAATAGTGAAAGTGACTCATTCGTGTATTGTGCCAAATATTTTAGACTTAAAAAAACTTTTCCAGTTGTCAACACGTGATAAAATTATTCAGCTGACTAGCCTGAGATTTGATCCAAGCATTGTTGAAATATTTTTAAGCTTCTCCTGCGGTGGTACACTTGTAACTGTTACAAAAGAGCTAAAAAATGATATTGAATGGACTCTTAAAATGATTTATGAAAATAGAATAACATTGCTCCAAAGTACACCGTCTGTTCTGTTGCACAAGTGGCCGAGTCAACATCTGCAAAGAACAATTCTCAGTGACAAAAGTCACTTGAGAATTCTGTTAATCGGTGGAGAGTTATTTCCTAAGATATCTATAATTGAGAATATGAAACATGCAGCTAATCAAACAAGAATATTCAACATATATGGCGTAACTGAAGTATCCTGCTGGGCCAGCATTAACGAAATTGACCTAAGAAATCCAAGTAAACTAAAACAGGATCCCTCGTATCTTGGAAGACCTTTATCGAATACCATTTTCAAAATTAAAACAGATAATGATACTTGTGATCATGGAAAGGGTGTTCTATTAATTGGTAAGATCAAATAAACCTTGCACTGTAAATGAGTTAAATAGATATTTATGTATGAATAAAATTGTAGGAAGTAATTCAAGAATTTGTGAACTAAACAACAACAAGATTGGTAATCTTGAAAGACCTGTTTTCCGCGAGTCGGGCGATTTAGTGAGAGTGAGTCAATTGTTATCAATAACAACGTATACTAAAGTTGATAATTAAAAATACGCCTCATTGCAGATTGATGAGCATGGTGATGCCTTTTACGAAGGACGTGTTGGCGTCGAAATAAAACGATTCGGCAACAAATTGAATACAGACGTATTAAGAAACACCATTTTAAAATTGAATTTTGTTAAGAATTGCATTCCTTTGTGGGACGAAGAGAATTACAAGTTATACATTTGCATCGTTACGTGTAATTCGACTAATGAATTTAAAAAAATATTACGATACAAAGAAGAGATTATAAATGAGCTGAAGAAATTATCCCATCTTTATATACCAGATAAAATCCATTTCATCGATAACGTCGAATTGACTGTCAACGGAAAATTATGTACACACGCATTACTAAAAATATGTAGTAACGTGCAAGAATGCAATGTACAGCAGACAATGTCACTTGCACCAGATATTAGAGAAAGGTTTAAAAATATTTGGACACATTATATTTCTTCTATCGAAGCTGGATTTTTGCAACTTGGTGGAACTTCTGTAGTTGCTCTTCAAATGTCTATGTCTTTGAGCGAAGCATTAAAAAGTGAATATCCAAAATTGATTGGAATGCTACTCAGAGATGAAACCTTTGAAGCATGTTTAACATATATTATGGAAGAGTCCAAAAACAAAAGAACTACTGAAAGTAATGTACACGAAGATAAAATAAGTCAAGAACTGAATTCGCACGTAAATGTTGAATCGCACGTTTCAACTAATGATGGAGCTGTTCTTGAAAATTTTACCAATTGCAAGTGGCAAAAGAGCAAAGGAAAAATTACAGGACACGTCTTAGTAAACGAGAGAAATGTTGCACAATTGGATTTTCGAATAGAATTGTGGAAAAAATATAATTTACAAAAATGCATTGATGCATCTCCAACAATGTTTCAAACAGCAAGGTATGCATTTAAAAGTATTAAAGCGATATGCGTGAGATTTCATACTATTAAGAAGCGAGATTAATTATATTATAAGACTGTTAAAAAATTATGATAGGGAAAGCTGTAAATAATGATTTATTGTCCTGTTTTATTTAGTGGTCAATTATTTGTCACTGTTGGTTCTCATTCTGGTAAGATTTTAACTACTGAATTAAATTCTACTGATTGTGCTTCTTATGAAGTTCAACTGCCAGGTCGGCTACTTGCATCTGTACTAGTTCTGGATAATCTTAAAGGTGTCATTGGTACGTACTCAAAATAAAACTGAAAATAGACTGTGGCTATAACAAAATTTTTAAAATTTCAGGCTGTACTAGTGGTTACCTATACTGCTTAAATCTGAAGACAGGAAATATTTACTGGCAATTCAAAACTGCCAATGAAATAAAGGGTACAGCTGTTACATGTAAAAATAAGGAATATCTTTACGTAGGATCCTACGATCATTACCTTTACTGTCTACGAACAAAGGTAAATACTTGGCAGTACCTGTTGATAACGAGTAATGAAAAATTGGATTTTTTTCTCAAGTGCGGTTCACAAGTATGGTGTACTGATATTGGCCATGGTAATATATCCTCAAGCCCTGTTATAAATAACAACCTAGTATTCTTTGGGACACAAAGTGGAGCTTGCGTAGCTATCTACAAAGATAATGGTAAAAAATATTGGTTACGCAAGATGCAAGACCCTATTTTTACAACTCCAGTTATCACGGAAAAGGAGACTATTATATTTTCAACTGTCGCTGGAGAAATCTTTTCATTCGATATGGATGGTCACTTGGTAAAGGTTTAATAACTTTACGTTTCATTACTGACTCTGCATTCTTCCAAACCTCCTGTATCTTCTTCAGCTCTGGAACATTCACGTGAGAGGAAATATCTTCTCAGATCTTGTCATACACAAAGACCCGTCAAAGAATTTTGAAAGTATCACCTTCGCCAGCAAGAACAAAGTTATCTACAACATACAATTAAAGGATCCAAGAAATCCGCTATTAAATTCAATAGTAGAAATGAAGGAACCAATAGTAGCAACACCTCATTGCGAAACTGGACTAATAATCATCGTAGAAGTGAACGGTACATTATCAGTTATTAATTCTTCAACTGGTAAAGTCCTGACAAACTTTCATATGGAAGGTGCAAGTTTCTCATCAGCAGTGATGCACGAGAATTTCATAGCAGTAGGTTGTCGCGATGATAACTTGTATATTTTAAAAATGATTGTTACGCAGAGGCAGTGTCTTTAACTTTAGATTATTACTGATACAAGACTGACCGATCGAATGTTAATGTTTATCAATGGCAAAGAACAAGCAAGATGATACACCTTAATACAATATTCATTTATTCCGAATGAAGAGTTCCTATTACAGTGCTGATTTATAGAACCTTGTTTAGAGTAGTCTTCGAGCAACGAGACACAGAGGCCTTTAAACAAAATTTTCCTACTGTGCACCTTATTCCTATTCCTTTTCATTCCTTTAAGTCTGCTCATCGTTTCACGTCGAACAGATTATTCGGCTCCGCAATTGCAAGACAGAACGAACTGGATGTCATACTTTCCAATGTTTATTCGCTTATGACTAATAATATTATGATACACTCACGGTAACAAAGTAATATTCCTGTTCGCAAGCTAATCTAAAATCTCAATGCAGCTTTTATTCTTCTAATTTTTTTTAAATATTATCTTCCATTACCCGACCATTCGATAAATCCCATTTAAATGCTTCTTCTTTCTTTTGGATTCCATCCTCCTGATTTTAAAAGTTCCTGCCATAATTAAACGAAATCGAACGTTATAATGCGTGCGTGATTTTTTGTTTGACATTCTTCAAAGTGTATATCCGTCCTCGTATTATTTATATCCGATAACGTGTTATACACGTAGCCCATGCACGTTCGTTTTGCATTTTCTGTATGATATATCCTTTTAGATTTTACACAACATGATACATATTATAATAACATTCCCTATCTCTAATCAGAGGCATGCCATTCGTATTATGCGCGTAAGAAGTGCTCAACACTGTGAGCGTTGAAAAAGCCATGACTTTTATTTTTCACCAGTCAGCAACATGAAATAGCATCGAGTCTTTAAACAGTTCTCGTTCGTTTCTATTATGATATTTCGTTTTTATCTTTAAACTGTATAATATGTTTTCAGGTAGTTAAAATATGATACACTTCTTGTACCGAAGAGAAGAACATGCTACATAGGTAGTCGCCAAAGAAATTGGCGCAACCATGAATATTGACACAAGCACGTTCGTCCTCTTTGTTTAGGAATACTTTTGTTCTTTTCTTAATCAATGAATATTATTAGAATTGTAATTAAATTCATTGTACGTGAACAAAAGGGATTTTAGGAATGGTGAACGATAGTTTCCAGAGTATATACGGCCGTTGGGCTCTAGAATAATTGTTCATTTCTCTTTCTTTGTAAAAAATCATCAAGGATACCTCATATGGTTAACTTTTGCAGTTTCTTTTCTTTATCATATTTAACTTCGATCCTTCGTGCCATTCGTTTATTTTGTTTTACCTCTAATGTCCATTCGTTAATTCAATTACAGACGCCCAGTAATATTCTTCTTCCTCTCGTAACCAGAATCTTTTTTTTTTTGCACTTTTCCCTTAGGATACGTACATTCCTGTGACAGTATACCCTTCCTCCTTCCTTCCTTCCTTTCCTCGTGGCCGACTCCTCCGATGAGGAGATATGCCAGGACAGTATACCCGATAGTTGACAAGAGTATGAATAACATTGCTTACTTAGTAGTACGTGATGCGTGAATTCTTTTAGATCAGGTTTCACTCAGAGCCTGCGTCCAAGTGGGGAAGGTCGCTCAATTATCTGACTAATTAGGGTTACTGATCTTCGTCACCCAATTCATGCTTAACCTTCTTGAAATCGAATTCCTCCCCAGTCGCGCGTTTGAAGATGTCAAGGACGTCGAGACAGGTCGTCTCGAAGTGCGTCGTCGCGTCGTAACTCGTCGAGATGAAGACTTGACTGTTAAGTCCATCGTCCGTAGGTTCCAAGTAATCGGATACGGAAACGAATTTTTGTCTAATAGGGCCTAACAGATCAAGACCCGGTTTAATTTCTGCCTCCGGGTTGCCTGTCTCTACGGTGGTAGAAACCATGGCGATGAACCAACCCTTTGCAGCTACCTGGTGCGTGTGCGACACCAGGGAGACGTAGATGTCGGAATTACGATTTACCTTGAATTAAAAGAATCACGGATGCTCACAGGGTGCGATTGTTGGTTCAGTGAAAAGTCAAGCTCGATGCTTTTAAGTGTTTAAAGGAAAAATCATTTGTTAGCTCTTACCTGCTTCTGTGGAATGATGATTTGCGTAGAGAGAGCATCTCCTGTTCCTGGTATCGGATGGTCCAGGAGACAGATGCACCTAATGACTTGTCCCACTTTCTTGACTTTATCAGGAACATAGGTGGGGTCGCAAAAAACTTGCTTGCATGCGGCTACTTCTTCTCCAGAACGAACACCGACCACCTTTCGCAAAGTAAAGGTTAGGTTTAAATTAGATTCTAGCAGTGGTGCCATCGGTGAGATAGATACTGGTTTAATGATTTTTACCTTGCCATCTTTCATGACTATCTCGTCGATGCGCTTGTCTAGCATGTACGTGCCACCGTAAATAGCACTAAGCCTAGCAAAGCCCTGAGGAAGTTCTCCAAGGCCGTACATGGGATAGAGGTACGGTGATTTTCCATAGCGTGCTAAACTGTCACTGTACAGTTTAATTCTACGAATAGTGTTGATGGCGCTCTGACCAATATACTCATCGTCTCTAAGAAGATCAATTAGGAGAGTAATTAATTATACATGTAAGGTATCGCATTGAGTATATTATTCATATGTTTCTAACCTGTACAAGGCAAGCGCATGGCCAGTAAAGTCCTGAGTATTCTTATCAAGGCTGAACTTGTTGTACAGAGCACTCATGTTATTATTGTATGGATCGAATCCGTCCCACGTCTTAGGATCATCCTCTTGCATATTTTGCACCCAGACAAGGAAGTTGCGGAAACGTCTCTTTTCAAAGAGACCCATCAAATCACTAGACAGTGCTTCGTGCTGGTCGATCGGCACTTTGGATATTTTGCCAGACTTGTACACGTAAGAACCTTCCACGGACTTGAACTCCAAGTATCTAGTGACACCAGTGTGAATAAGAAGTTTGACCAGCAAACCATTGGCCATCAGGAACTTGGGAATTAAGTCAACATTCCAGTCACGTCCACGACCATAGTTCTCATCAGGAGGTGGAGCCTTGAATTTACTACACAAATAAAGATAAAACTTTATAAAAATTAGAAATCTCATTGAACATTTCACATACACAAATCTCTATAAGTAAAAAGTTGTAATAAAATTAAATAATTAGCTTTATATTTTATTCCTAAACAAGAATAGGGACAATTTCATTCCCATATTGGCTTCGCAATGTGTATAATCACAGTTACCTTTTTAAACTAAATTAGTCATAAAATGTGCAAACAATGAGTACAGCCTTATTTTGAACAAGGTGATTACTAAAAGATACGAACGTAAAAGGCTACTGTAACGGTATTGTAAGCGAATACTGACACGTTATAAAGTCATGGCCAACCATCGTTCAAAGAAGCTAAAATCAGAGCGGTAAAAAAGGGAAGGGGAACAGCGTGGCCTAGAATTTAAAAGAAAAACCACCGGCAGTCTTTCCAGATTAAGAAAGACATTAAGAATTCCACAATTTTACGTACTATCATTTTCAGCGCTTAAACTATATTCAAAACACTTATTCTCAAAATAAAAAAGAATGAGAGCGATCGATGAATGTATGTTAACTTTCACAAAACATACGTCCGTTTGGGAATTTAGTGAGCGTTTTATTTGCATCTACTAAATGCTAAGTCGAAACAGTGAACAAATGATCGGACGTGCGCTCTTGATCCCCACCGATTAATTTCGTAACGACTCCAGCGTGTCGGAAATTCTTCAGCAGGGCCGTAAATCACGGTAAGAGGCAGGAAATATCGTCTTCCGCATAGCAACACTAGATTTTTCGAAGATCCTGAGTAAAAGTATCGGTAACGTTCCAGACCAGAGTTACAGGAAGGTAGAATTTATTATTCGCCGGAAGCCACCTCAACTATATATCTCAAAGGACTGATTAGTACATTACGCTCGAGTCCGACAGTACGGAAACGTTTGACGTCCTTTGGATATGTGACATAACTAAGAAATAATAAAAGTATAGACTTCGTGTGCTGCATTTTTTTAATACAATGAAAAGAGCATTATTTAATACTTTGTTGAAATAATACATAAACGGGATGTTGGCAGTTAGTTTGCTCCGATTATGAATATTTTCAACTTCTTTCTGCAGGAGCAAAGCAATCATATTAATGCTTAGGCAATTATGATATATATTTGACAAACATGTCAGTTCGTAAAAACGAAACGAGCGGTTAAACAGTCGTTATGATTAAATAATTCATAAAATGTATTTTATCTTTTCCTTTCAGGCAGGGTGAGCTTGTTGATTCCAACGTTTATTTACGAAAACAAAAGATTCGAATTGACATTTAAAAGAATTCGTTATCTGTTTCAAAATACATATTTATTAATTAGAAAAAAAAGAATAATTTTAAGGATAGACATTCCGTAATATATCAATTTGTTATTGCACTGATAAATGATGGAACTTTAATCGATAATCTTCATCACTATTTTTCTTAGATAAATAATTCCGTCCATCTGGAAACGTTATAGATATCTTACTCCGACATACAATATTAAACCTGACACAAAAGCGAAAAAAGCCATTACGTATAATAAAGTAATAAAATTTTGAAAATCCATATCTATATCATTTTATAAAATAAAATTACTTCAACAGAATTAAAGCCTCCTGCTCGTTAGCCCGAGTGTCCGTTCCTGCATCCTAAGGATTCTTTTATGAACAAAACCATCGGATTCCATCAACCGTGAACGAAATCTTCTACGTGACCAAAAAACGCCTGTGCCGGCCTGGCCGATCGTTGTTGATTCTTGTTCAACGTGAACGAAGCACAGAGTACACGGCGAAAATATGTTCGTCGGAAGTGGTTTCGCGAAAATCAATATTCCTAGAGTTCCACGTAGAATTATAGAGGGACGAGAGGACACGGGGAGAGAGAGAAGAGAGAGAGGGTGGGTGGGAGGGAGGGAAAGAGAGAAAAAAGGAGAAGGACAAATCTCGTTACAGTAAGAGTAAGAGAGACATCCCGACATACCAAGAAAGCAAGTAGGAGCACTATAGCAATAAATGAAAAGAAAAAAAAAGGTGAGCTCCGGTCCACGAGGGTAGGACAATGTCTATAATGAACTACAATGACTATCACGATGACGATGATAATTATAACGATAATCATACCTGAAGAGATCCTCGAGTGGCGTGATGGATGCGGATTCACCACCGTAATACTTGTTGCGGTCTACGTGGAGCACTTTTTTCCCGCTGACCGATAACATCCCCGAGAGGATGCATTCCTTGAGCCCAGTACCAAGGACCACTGCGTCGTATTCCTCATCCATCCTGATATTTAAGTCGCTAACTGTTAAGCACTCTCGATTATCTGGCCGTTAAAATGTGAACTCACTGGGTTGATTAATTCAACTAGGAAAGTGGAAGTTGACCGCGCGGATGCCAACTCGCAGACCTATTATGCCGGAACGCGAAAGAGAATAAGCTGCGATATTAAAGCCTGATCGGAATTACTTGACCGACTGGTCTGACTATATCGTGGTTGATCTCACTTTGTGTCTGACTCTGTGTATGCCTGACTGATTGTTTCCTTGCTTACTTGTTCGCCTGTCTTCCTGCCTATTTCCTTTCTCAAATACAAGCCTACTTGCTTGCCTCCTTTGATGCTACGTCAATTCCAATCCCCACCTTCTTTCTTACACCCAAAAACAAGGCTGATTCTCAAAGAATGGTCATTCACTCGACCCAATCTTCGTTCGACCAATTATACGTTTGTTATAGAATGATACAAGAGTATTCCGTACTTGCGATTCGTTTCTTTTCCACAGTTAAATAAGAATCAAGCTTAATTCTTCCATTCGAGCCTAAGGATCCGTTCATAGTCAACATTCCGCTCTAACGGAAATTGACGCTACTCACTGGTTGGCTACAACGGCATGAACCAATCCTCAAGCACGTCTGTGCAGTTAGGTAAATGGACAGTTTCTATACTGAAAATACACGAATCCATGTATGTGAATAAATTCTTAACCGACAGATGGCGGCACAAGCGTCTCTTTAGAAACAGTGTCGAAACGTCAGCTGGCTGAAGTTGCTTGTGTGACCAAATCTGTGGTCAGTTCACTCGCTTCGGACCAGCGAGTAGGTCAGAGATTGGAGTGCGATGTGTGTCGTGAATTTCGTGACATTCCTTAAAGCAAGTTCCGGGTGAACGATCGTGTTTCTTTCCAAACAGGATATTTATGTGCGCGAGTGTTTGATTGTCACTTTTACTTTTATTTACCTGACAAATTTGCGCCTTGCCAAACCGGGAGTAATCGTGTCCGCGAGTGTCTGTTCGCAAACGTTTGAACGACGTGGACGGATCAAGATGATGCTTAGGCAGGAGGGGATGCCTGTGGGATTCTGCAAATCTTAAGCGGACGCTCAGTGAAGGGATTTCTTTAGAAGAATTAACAAGATCAAGTGACGGAGATCAAGAAGCCCTGAAAAATGTGAGTGTGAACTTTCGTGTCGCAGGTTAGGATACTGCTTAGTGTATCTCCGAGGTTCGAGCATGTGCGAATGCTACAGGTTG
Organism: Trachelus troglodyta; assembly: GCA_030142635.1. Taxonomy (NCBI): domain Eukaryota; kingdom Metazoa; phylum Arthropoda; class Insecta; order Hymenoptera; family Cephidae; genus Trachelus; species Trachelus troglodyta. The sequence goes on from JARQTJ010000011.1 coordinate 307,884, forward strand.
CTACAAACTTTGAAAACGCGAATCAGACTCTCAACGAAATACTCACCGGCGAGGATTTACATCGAGGTTAGGATATTTAACCGTGTCACGTATTCCCTCGTTTGATTGTATAAAAACGATGGATGCAGTTGGGCGTCCATTTGATACATTGACAATTTGTCGCGAGCATTGTTGATCAATGCTCAAATCTTTTTGCATTATCGGATCAATTGTTTTATATAACAAGGATACTAAGTAATCCGTCATTAAATTATATTTAAATCGATTACTATGCATTATTATCGCTTTACTGGGTTTCAAATGTCGTTAACGCTCCAGATTTGAATGTCATGAAAATCTGTATAGACAGTTTCGATGGATTTAGTTCGAACCGAGCGAATTGGTATATTTTTTCCTCTTTCGAGAACGTTTGAATATATGGCGAAGAAGAAAAAATATATTGTAAGAACATTCAGCATGTTCTTTTCATAACTTGCTCACTCTGTGTTCGCAACTCTTATGTAAGGGTTAATAAGATTGAGACGTGAATGGATTTTAAGTAGCTACAATTAACCCACGTGTCTTCTTACAGTGGATTCTCCGCACGATGTCGTCTGAAAAATGCTTTTATTTTCCTTCTCAAAGGCCCGTCAATTTCCGGCCTTTTTATCTCACTCCATTGTAAATTTTCTCGCAAGACAAGACTTCTCAAAGAATCAGTACGAGCCCTCCTACAACGATTGACTATTTTTAAAATTATTCTTCTTCAAAGAACCTCTCACGACTTTTCACTTCTGTTTTACTTTACTCGCCAAATCTTATCTTCTTTCGTATTCTATTTTTCTATGGACGTCAACTGTCACAACGATACAATATCGACCAGTTAGGCCATTTCTCTATGAGAGGCCATCTTCTTATACATAGTATTCATCATACAAGAGTCGCCTGAATGTGTAACACATTTAAACCTTGCATCATTGTAAATCTGTTTATTTGGTTTCCATGATTACGATCACTTTTGGCCGTTATAAATTTCTCGAATAACATTGTGGAATTTCTTCCACTGAAATCGCCGCTAGTATTCAAAAATGGTTCTCGACCTGATTGTCATTGAAAGTAATTCCTCCTCGTTCGAGAACCGTCGTGAATATTCATGAATTCTTACAGTTGTTATTCAGCGCCATTGAGTGATGCTGGTTCGGGTGGAAATGTAATTTCTCGGAAGAAACGAAAAAAGTTGGAAACGATACATCAGCTCTTCGACGTCATTACACGTTAAAAGCGAAGCGGCGGGGACGCTTAAAGCTTCGTGAAAATTTGGACGTTTAATCTAGATGAAGATTTTTTGAAATCATTTCACGTGCAAAAGAGTTTAATTTAAATGCCTCGTTGAAACAATGATTTCAGCCAGATGATTATTGACAAATTATTCCAAGTGGTATAGAACCGTCATCGGTGTTCATTTTATAACGAAAGATCGTACAATTGTAAACCGATTGTTTCGTTTTATCCTTTTTGCAACTTGAAGTTACGTGATTGATCGCATAAATTATATTAATCAAATGTATTGTCTGATATCTGATTCCATAATTTAGAGAATTTAATCGCTATGTAATTTTCTATATATTATGTTGACTCGTTGTCAGAAGTGCTTCGCGGTTTACGATACAGTATCCACTTTCGGTAATTAATCCACGCTGCTGATAATATCAAAAATTCACTCTGTTATCAAACTCATCTATAATCTTCTCTTTGTTCGAAATCTCTTGAAATTTCATGAATTATTAGTCATGTGTTCTAACACACGTAGACGTTCCAAACTTGTTGTTAGGCTACGTGCATCGGTTTACAGTCTTGACAAATAAGCACAAAGTTTCATTAAACAAAATTGAAATCAAACATAAGAGATACGAAAGGAACCGGATACGGGAAGGGAATAAAATATTTATCGAAATTCTCTTGAAAATTTGATCTTTTACAACGAGACTCTTTTGAAAATATATTATACTGTGATTTCGAATATTTATAACAGTCCGATGGCAATGATATTCTACGTCTTTGACTTTTTTCCTGAGTTTTGTATACCTGTAGATCTATAGTCCGTATACTGGTAACTGATACACGTGATCCTAGGTAAAGATACATGGTTATAGACGAGTGTGCCGATTTTAGTCGTTCGTCGTCGACCTGATGTACGAAGATTATTTGATAAATAAAAAATATTGTTGTTTTATCAAACAGATGTGCCAGTATGTCCGAGAGCGTCGTGCAAGCAGCAGCGTGCGACACCGAGAAGAGGACCTCGTCACTCTACGTTTTCCCAGGTCCAGGTCAACAGCCACTACCTCCGCCATTGTCGTTAGCCCTACCTCTGGTAACCGAATCCTCATCAACGTCATCCTCACCGACCCTAGCTCATCAACGTCAGCAGCAGCTGCAGCCGCTACCGAATCAGCCACAGCCAAGTGTCTCGACGATCTCAACGACGTTGTCGAACGTCGTGAGCGCAGGGATAGGATTAGGAACAGGAAGACCGGTGAACTCGAAGACACATGCCAGGTCGGCGAGTCATGGCGGAGTCCTCGCGAGCTCGAGCTTGCAGGCCGTCTCGGCTGGTGCGTTGGGTCGACCTTCGGCCTTGAAGAAGCCGGGTCATCAGAGGGCTTTCAGCCAAGGTCAAGTTGTGGACGTACAAGGTCAACCAGTGAGCGGACACAGTCGCGTTGGCTCAAAGACCGACTTCATTCTGCCTCCTGGACATCGGGAAGAACCAAGGTCAACCAGCAACTCCAAGGTTCCTTCGTTTCGTGGCCATTCCCGGCAAGCTTCCAGGTCAGTTCAATTATTTCCTAGTCTGCTCTTTCGCTTCTGCACTCGTGGCTATTGATTTTTCTTTTTATTATTTAATCGTGATCACTCAACTTCCGGCAAAGGATTCCACCAGCGAGAAATAAGTAATGCGCGTTCTTGAAGGTATATCCGATTAATGGAATCCCTCTGGTATTATTAGGTACACAGTGCATATAGGCTCGGGGTATAATGCTATAGACTGCACGTTACGAACTGTTTGAGTAAGCCGTACACTCTTAACCTCTGCTTGAAACGTCTAGAGATAGATTAATTTAGACGTCCCCTCGGATTTAACTCTTTGCGCCTCTAATTTCGAGCCAAGTCCTTGTTATTATCATTATTCGTCATTGACGCATCACGTAATTATAATCCCGCGAACAGACTCTACGATTATCAATCGTTCCTGATATGCATGTACTTTAATAATACAGCTCGGTACTACGGTCAGCCTTTTCCATGCTTTCGATACAGGTCAGAATCGATATACACTATTCGACGTAGCGCAGCGCCACCATGGTGGAGGAGAGCGTGGGCACGATGCTTTGGGTCCATTCCGGAGGAGCCGCGACTCAGGACTATAGTCCCAAATCATCTGGTACCACCAAAGACGCCAAAGAGTCAACATCCCAATGGCATAAGGGTGGACAACAGGTGTGTCATATATTTCTTTTGTTCCTTTGTATATTAATTTTACTAATTTTAAAAAATATAATTATACCCGGAGTTTAGTTAGCTGTTCCTATACTGGTTCCGTCCCATGTCTGTCCAGGGTACGCACAACGAAGTATACGGCACTGAGCTTCCTGCCACGTAACCTCTTGGAGCAATTCCACCGTGTCGCGAATCTCTACTTTATCTTCATAGTATTACTAAACTGGGTTCCTGCCATCAATGCCTTCGGCAAGGAGGTCGCCATGATACCCGTCATCTTTGTACTCGGCGTTACCGCTCTCAAAGACTTCTTCGAGGACAGGCGACGCCTTGCCAGCGATCAGCGAGTCAACAATTCAACCTGTCGGGTTTACACAATGTGAGTAATATAATTGTGATATGCCTCGATCAATGTACTTACTAACATAAATATTTTTTTTTTATATATTTTGAGAATCCACCAAGTGATCTCGGAAGTGTTTCACTGTTTTTTTTTTCTTCCAAATAATTTAGTCATCTCTCTCTTCCTTGGCATACGCACACAACCAGGAGTAACGCTTATGCCATTTATTACTGTACTTTCGCAACGCCATGCGGCTTCCCCCTGTCCTCGTCGTTTCTCTTTCGCCGTGCAGCAAGACTTGTTTTCAAAACACAACATTTTAAGAAATGGTGTCTACAATATTGGTTTGAGCAAGTGTCCCCGCTGCTACCTGCATTCTCAGTCATACGCAATACCAACGTGACAGCCCAAGTCCGATAATGTTTATCACCAAGGACCACGAGGATATAATGAAAATATGAATTATCACAAATTTGACGTTCGTACAAGTAATTTGAATTCCCCTCGATAAGGCAACCAATCATCTTCCCCCTTATAATCTCTTTTACACTTGCTACGCGAACCAACTCTCCAGCGCTTAGGCTCTAATTCTAATTCGGTACGCGATAGTCGGTTCGCGCTTATTTTGTTAGCAAAAAAAAATCCGGCACGTGTAAAGCGTGCGTCTACTATACGTGGCTTGTTTATGATTTTGACATGTAGGATTTTTCAGGCGTTTCAAATAAATTGCTTATAGCAGCTGCCCTATGAAAACTTTCGTACGGTTACAGTATGGAGTATGGTACGACTGCGAAAATTCGGTCAAGGTGTTTTTTTTTGGGGGGAGGGAAAATCGATGAACGTTTATGGCGACAGTGGTATAGTCATTTTGTCTTTTGTTCCTTGTTCGTGGATACAATAGAAAGAGAGTAACTGAGGCGGTATCGCTGTAGGAGACAAGGAAGGAGGAGGCGGTCGTTGGGCAAGTGCGCTTATATAGGGTGTTCCAAGGCTTATAGGTCAATCGATAAATGAATGAAGAGCGAGAATCGGGTCAATGACGTGTGGTTTACATGCACGCAATATACGCACTTATGGTTTTCACCTTTACCGTGTGTGTTATTAATGCACTGATATATACCGCGCCACGTATCTGTACGTATCGTCAGTTGCCAATACGGATGAAACAGGACGTTAATATATAGCGGGTCGTGAGAAAACGTCTGGTATGCAAAATTTGTGTAAATCGTTTGCCCCAAAAAGCACCTAACTTATTCACGAGACACGCCTCGCGTGTCTCCGTTGTCCTGGGTCGTCCGCACAATTTTTTTTTCGTTTTTCTTATCCACGTGACAACAAGTTTTGCGAAAATTTGTAATACCCTGTGCACTGTATATTGCTTTCATGTGCGACGACCACGTACGAGATCACCAGGTGCTTTTGCTCGGCGTTTACGAACATGGAGAAACTAATGTAAATATTGGAAAATAGGTTTTAAGCGGAGTTCACAATCTTCGGCCTTTGGTTAACCTGAGTCGCTTGATTTTATTTTACATTCGTGAAAGCATTGACTCAGCCAACCCGTCCGTTTTATTGGATTAGTAGTCATGTTTATCTTTTTTGTATATTTGAACGATCGAGTTTCTTCGATTTTCTTCCTTGCAATTCGCAAACCGATTCGTTGACGCTCGTGATATGTCGCTTGGTACGTACTAGGCGTCGTATACCGTGACGTGGAATCCTGTAAGTTTGCTTTGCATAATCTACACAAGGTCAGTGGAAATCAGGTTTGATGCTTACTTTGTAGATTTTAAATTATTTTATCGAGTTTGCTTACTTGAGAATTTCTCACTGGTAGAGAAGAGAAAGAGGATCGTTAAGATCGTTCGTTATCTTATTTTTGAATTTTTTTTCTCGATGACCACTCTTTTTACGTCGAGTCGGTTGAAGTCACTTCCTGCCGGGATATTCTTGCTTTAACTTTTTCTTTCCCTAATGCTGCACCTGGCTCTAGTTTTCAGTTTCGGGGCACAACCTGTGGGCGTTGGATAATATATCCAGCAAGATATATTGTATGTATGTATACATATACGTTGGCTTCGCTTTGGCTTCCTTTCGATACGTTGGTCGTCGCTGCGTTATCGTACAGTGTATTGCGAGTTATCAAAAGGAAGTAAGAGACCTTCGAAAAAAATATCAATGACATTGACAAAAAGCGTTGATAAGAAATTACGATAAGTAAAATGTATCGATAATATTCTCGTGCGAGATATATCGTATTAGATTTGCAAAATTTATTACTTGAAAAAGGGGAAACTAAAAAAAGTCAGGCTAACTGACAATAATAAATATTTCTATCACGGTTACTCTTGTAACTCGTTTAGCGAGTTTAGCGTTCGACGTACGTAGTATTCTGCAATGTATGTAAGTACGTTAATTATGGACGGTTATGCACCAAGGCGTGTCGATCCAATAAACAAAAGCTATGAAATCGACCAATCTCTTTGTAGTGATGTCCAAAAAAAAAACTTGTAACGTAGCACACGGTATGGCGCCTCTATTTTTGGCACGAGTAAATATTACGATAATTAGTTTTTCCATTATCTTACTCGGTGTAAAGATAATTGAATATGTTTTTACATGTCCGTTGGTGAGATCGTTTTATAATTATACATTGTAATTCTAAATCCACTAAGTAATTTAAACCAGTCATTGATATTGCCATTGCTGTGCGTCGTTAACGGTTAAATATATAGTTTGACGTGTCTGGTTCTTTAGAGTCAATTATGGTCGAAGCCCTCGTTGCTCCTGATTTCACTTTCGATTTTCAATAGGCGCTTGGAAGTTACAAATTAATAGGCGTTCAGTTTGCCGACGGAGGGATTAACGCTCTCGGATTAATTCGTCGAGTTTCCATAGACGCTGAACGCAGACGTAGCCATGGGACGCGTCTAGATGGCGGTGGCATGCGGCGTCAGGAATTATCAAGAAGGCTCATCGAACTCTTCGAGATCAAGATTCGATATGAAAATTTGATCGAGTGATTGTCGCACGGGTTTGGGCTAGTTGGGTGTCGATTGTCGCTCGATGAATCGACTCGGCGTTTTGATGTCCTCGTGAACTGATAGTTTTGATCTTGATCCTTGAGTGAATGGCGACCTTGAAGACTCACGGTCGCCGGATCTTGGACAGACACTTATTTACTTGACTCTATTCGATTTGTCCTTCCCTTTCGAATGGTCGCTCGCCTATTTCTCCTTGTCACATCTGCCTATTGCTTTACAGGACTGATGCATTTCTTTCGCACGTTTTTCCATGCAATTTTTGTAGGTTAGAAACTGTCGTACGCGGTTACGGATCGAATTACTGTGATTTTTTTTTGTTATATTGAACCAATTAAGTTGCGCACTATTTTTATAGGCGTTGGCTTAAATGCTTGTCGTAAGTATAGCAGGTTCCAGTTCTTACTGGTCGATTCGTTTGACTGGTCGATCGTGGGAGTAAAAATATTTGAAGAACGTTATGAGCTCTGTTGTTCCGCTTTATGGAGACGCGGCCAATTACACGCGACTGGTAACTATCCCTTGTTCCGCGAAAATAGATTTCGCAGTAGAGCACCGGTCGAGTGTTTGGCTACCTACGATTTTATTTCGACTGGCTGGGAAAACGTCGTGTCGACCCGTCCGCACTACGGACGCCATTGCGTGAGCGTTTCTGTCTGCTAGACACGGCGCGAAATTCGAATTTCAGCCAAGAGCGTCTGTTCAATATTATTCTACGTACCAGCATTCGACGCGCTATGAAAATGATGGACGATTGTCAACCTTTCGTTTACTTTTGCTGGACAGCAAACATTTCGACACGAAATCATTTTTTATTTTTTATCGTTCTTACGGAACTCTCGTAATTATTGATTATTCACACTTCGAGAAAGCTGCTACGAAGCGGAAATGCCGTTTGCCGTTATTTTGACAATCTACAAATCTTATATTATTCGATATTCTTTGTACTTTTATTATTCTTCAAAGTTCTAGCACACGCGTAGCTATTGTCGAAGTATGTTTATCGGGTAATATGTCTTCCAGTAATTTGCGACGACGTATTATCTATATAAGTCTCGTTAAATATACTTTAACGTGAACAGCATTATTTTGTATATATCAAAAAATATAAAATCTGAACTTCCACCGACATAACTAAAACAGTACAAATTGCTAAATCAAGTAGTTTCGCTGAATTCGTATTCGCTTTAGGAGCAAAGTACCTGTTCAGTGTACTCTAAAAATACATTTCTATTCTCGGACGTGCAATTACGTTCGTTCGAATCAATTTCATTGGTTTCGGACTTTAAAACTTATTAGAAGCGATTGCATCATTACGATTTTGAAGTGTTCGCATTCCAGGCACTTTTTGCGTCCTTGGTCGTTATGCCAGTGATGCTGGTCATTGGAGCACAAGGGGTTAAAGGTAACTAACTTCGGTACAAGTACACGTGGCGTAAAAGTACATATGACAAGGAAGTGGTTGCAATAAAATAATCAACGAAATAATTGCCGAACGGAAATCACTAGAACACTAAAAAAACTTTACTGTACGCTCGTGACTAACTTCTTACGTAATGCCGAATTAGAACATCGTCCCCTCAGTCGCTGAGTTACATCAGACACTTTTAATGTATTTAAAAAAAAAAAAATGTAGAGAGAAATATAATTTCAGCCAAAACGCACTATAACCTTATCGTTCACTCGAGTCCGAATTTTTATGAATTTCGTGACTCGATGGTCACATGCGTGTGACGGCCAAGTGCAAGCTTAGCTAATGTCATGTTTTTTCTCCCCTTTCCACGGCCCCTAACCCAGATCCTTGTTTCGATCGTTTACCCCTACAGCCATACCTCCCGTTTCCGCCTCCACGTTTCATTACCGTCCTGTCCTCGTTTACCTACTCGTTTATATCGTTCGATTGACGTTACGAAAGGTCCGCTCGTATATTTACCCATGTCTATGCACTTGTATCTATGTATATATATTGCACGCCTTCTGGTTTTTCGCGTGCAATTCCAATGCACCACGGTCGTTGGGTAAATCGGCAGTCGTGAGTTTCGATGTTTATTACGATAACTTTATTCCCGATTCATTGGGAAAGAGATATACTTTTAGATTTGAATTGAATTACTCAGCCCGCTGGAGCTTCCACGAATGTCCGCCAAGGCGCTAGTGTCGCCGTCGGCCTTCGTTCTCGTGTCTTGCTCGAAATTCTCTATGGCGCAACTTTGTCTGCTTCTTCCAATGACATGCGACACTCCTGGCACATCTTCCACATACAAGGAGACGTCACAAAGAACGGAAGGAAGGACACGAGGCACTTGCAAATCTCTATCACAAGGAGGAAGCCGTAAGGAATAGAAGAGACGTGCAAGCATCGCGAAGGTATTGACAAAGACACCAACCTCGATGTATTCTGTGTCTGGACGAATTACGTATATGGGCATTTCGAACCAGTTTAGAACTTTTATGATGGTTCCAGCATATCTCCACGTCCATTGTGCCGACTAGCCGTCCGACGTAAAGTTCCCATAAGGCTGTCGCTCTTTTTACTAGTATCTTCTCGACGTATGCATGTATGCAGGTTATGTTGCGAGACGTAGGATACCCGAGGAATGCGATATTAAAACGTAATCGGAATGTCCATTGAACTGCGTTTGATAATTTTTCGAAAGGTGGCAGATGAAGTAAAAACGGGTTTGGCATCAAGGACTGCTGTCGATAACGTGGGCGATTGTAGGCGTCGTGTTGCAAATGCATTTAGCCGGTGCGCATGCACTGCTATTTCTACGTACGTGACATAACCTTGAAATTTAAATGGAGAATCACTGGTGTGTATAAAAAAACAATGGTACGCTTGTTTTGGATATCTCGAACAATGTTTGGTCTTGTGCGATTTTCTCTCTCCTTTACTACTTTATCGGGGGTCTTGTATTTGGGTCTTTTAAATTAACAACGAACCGATCGGGACACTGGGCCACGATCGATGGATCGGAACTTATCGACGTTTCTTTGGCATTTTACCGGCCTACTCAAACCCGGAACTAATCCATTGGTCATTCGTTGCAATGAGAATCCGCCCACTTGATAACTTATCAAGTATTTAATAGCAGGCGAAATTGTAGTCGGGAGTCATGTTAAGGAGCAGCTGCTGTTATTACGATGAAATTTTACGAGCTTATCACGTGCCTTTGGATCTTCATGGACACTGTCACTTATTTGATTTTACTTTTTTATATTAACATTCGCGTTCGGATTTACCGTTATAATTATAAATATAATACAATTTTCATACAGTTCGTATCCTCATGGCGGACGTTACATAGAATTTCACTTGCTCGATTTTATTTTTTTTTTTTATTCATCGATCATTCCTGAAAACGTAATGGGGCAAAATCGTGGACAAATAATTATTAGTTCATGAATATTACCCAAAAGTAATGTCATTTTGTTGATCGAATTTTTTAATATTCTTTATTCTTTTGTTTTTATCGTCCAACCTTGTATTAATGCTGTGACAGTGAAGAAAAATGCGGAAGCGTTAAAATTCGTGTTGACAATGAATTCTGAAATATGCAACACTTTTAATTGCTTAATGACGTGTAATAGATACTTGTAGATATATAGCTACGTGAATGATATTATACAAAAAATTTTCAATGAATCAGGTAATTCGTATATTCTGCTTTTTATACCTTTTCTTCAACTTTATTACTCACACTGTCACATTTCCGTGTGAAATTTTTGTTGACAAAATTTCTGCCCAGTGACGAATTTGATATTTTATTCATGGTATATGTGTATATATATATATATACTGATACATATACTGGTTTTGTACTAACCCTAATAAGAGAATCCATTGTTATGGCGAGGCACGTACGCGATGCAGGTTCATTGGCAACGCGGGTAACGGTTCTTGCGCAAAAACCGGAACCTGTGGAATAGGACGGGGCTTTTCTACGAAGAGGACAAAATATGGAGATAGCACAAAAAAAGGACTGGGAGGTGAATTACGTTAGAAATAATTTGAAATTGCAATAACAACGAGGTATGGATCGAATGAATGTGAAAGAACGAAACGACGTGAAAATTTGGAACTGAAACGAAAATTACGTAACTTCAGGTTATATGGAATATCATTTGTAACTCGTGAAATCGATATGAACTGGATATCACTGTGCGACTTGAAGCAGAACTGCTAACCTAACTTTTGAAATTCAACGAAGTTCAATTGGCAACTCGCCCGATTTTTTTATACGTAACATCTTTTTTAGGAGGAATTTTCAGGACACGTATTTAACTCGATACTTTAGTTAAGTAAGGTTCTTTTCAAGGTTCGATATAATTTTTTTTTCTTCTAATTTGGCAAATGCAACTGTTTTACCGACTGTTTCGACTTTTAGAGACAGAATTTAGTTACCTTATCGGGTGACTCAGATATTTGGCCTCTACCTACTTAACGTACATACGTTCGAAGTTACGTCGAACCTACTTTGCGCACGACTACCTACTGCGTGGTGTAATTTTTAGTGAATTTTATTAATAGAAATTTTCCTTGTCCATTGTCGCCCCTCGTGGCTGGTTGAGGACTTGGTATAATTAACGTTTTTTTTTTTTTTTTGAAAGTTGACAATTTTTCTAATTTGATCTTAGTGACTGACAAATATGGAGTAAGGACGAATGAGGTATAGGTGAGACAAGGAGATATAATTCTTGGCTTATCTTTATTTTGTACTCGCTGATTTTATTCGTCGTGTTTTCACATCGATTAGCTATTTGTGAAAATACGTCGGATCATGTTTATTGTTTATTGGCAACTTTTTGCATTGCGAAATTTTACTTTTTATTCGCCACTTGAAGATTACGCGCCGATACACCGAATGAGACTGACGGATCGATGGCTTCGTACGAATTCGATCGAAGGGTCAATTTAATATTGTTCTCGACGAACCCTGGGGGATTCTGTCAAAAGTTGTTAATCTTTTAAAGCCGCATGGGTCACGAACCGGAAGTATTTGAAAAATAATTATTAATCCATTTTTTAAGATAATACAGAGCACAGGACACATTATTATCGCGCTTCGATCAATCGATTTATTACCTCATCAATCACTTTTGTCATTTCTATTGTTGCTGTAGCATTTTTATTGCGAAAGGAGCTATACCTCATTTTCGATAGTCGTATTGTTGTGTTTTTCACGAGTCTTATCGATAATCTCATTGCTCGTGGATCGACAAGGAAATCGAAGTCCGATTCTTTGTCACATTGAATTTTTTGTATAGGAACATTACGAGTTAATTTTGAAAATTTTTCCCCAAATTTATTGTCACTCTCGTGGCCGTCGTATTTTTCGAAAATTACGTAACAAATCAATTTTGACAAGCAAAGAACGAAAATTTCATGTCGAATCGGGAGAGAAGAACAAATAAATTCATGCCTAAATAATTAATATTATCGAATCGGGAATCTAAATTTTTTTTGTTTTTCAAAATAAGACTCAAAAAACTTTGTCGACTTTCACAACACTAGATAATAGGGATACGTCGGGTCATCTAATGTGGATTAAACGATAGCTAAACGAAGTCTCCTATCGACTTCCTTAAGCCTGACTTTCATTACTGTAAAACGCTTTGTCCTTCGACCATGAGATTAAACATGGCATCGGTGACGTCACTCCGTTACGTCACTATACGTAGAAAAGAAACTTTCGTGTTTATAGTCGTAGCGCCTCCTGATACCTTTTTTGTTCTTTTAAGTTATCAATATTATATTACAATGTTATGTCTCTCGTTTTCAAGGCATCTAACGCGACCATTGTGCAATTACCATTTTAGGCCAAGAAAATTTTTAAGTTTTTAATTGCTAATTTTATCAATTTCATACTTACGATTATTCCTTTCCTTAGTGTCTTTAGGAACGCTCTAGAAGAAAGCGTTACTAAAACTCTTATAGCTAGAAAGTATCTCGAATCAAGCATTCTTAATGTCTACTTCGACTATACTAGACCCCTGACTCGGTCAAAACTCATACCGGCGATGCGTCCTCGTTACATGAACTTCAAGTCCAACTGGCACTCAAATTCAACTGGTATTCAAATCCAACCGTTACTCAACTGGAGGAAGTACCCTCATCTGTCAGCCGGACTATAGTCGTCAGCGGTTGATACGAATCCAAGTAGTTCCGATGGAAGAGGTTGAGGATCCTTTTTTTTTTTCTTTTATTCCATCTCGCTCTCCTTTTCTCTCACTGACGTGGATAAGAGAAGGGATCGATTTTTTTCCAAGTCCCACAGTCACGATCACGCCCCAACGGAATTACGTCACATGGTGATACTTTATCTGATTATTCACGAAATTCGACCGATTTACGCGATACCTCGTCTTATTGGTATATTAACAAAAAATTGCACAACTCCCAAAGTGTTTGGACAAGTGGGGGTAGTCATTCGGACCGAGCAATTAAAGCTTCTGCGGGCTTGGTGTTCGTTTTTTGACAACCGGGATTTTGTTTACAAATTCTACGTCTCTAGAATAACAAATCAGTTTCTTTACTCGTTAATTCACACCTTTTACATGCATCGGACCCACGCGATGCCTTGTGAGGTCATTTAACGTCAACGGGATTGATCTTCCAATGGACACGGTTATCGCTGCCGGTTCGATAAGGAATTTACCGAGTCCAAATGTTTTTTTCCGTATTTTTTCGCAAAGAACCTAAATTTTTTCCTAAGATTCTCATTTTTACAGTGGGTTGAAAAGAGGTCTTTGAGTAAAGCTCGGATTTTTCATTTTAAATACGACTGTCCTAATCCGACGTTCCAGCTATCATCCATCCAGGTAACGTTGGAGCCGACAGTATTTCTTTTATTTCCGTTTTAAAATCCTCTCGTCTCTTTAAAACATTTTGAAACGTTCTCAGGAACACTTCAGGTCTTAAAGAGTCTCAGATCTTTACGGCTGAGAGAAGGAAGCTGTGGATGCGGAAATCGTCAGTGGGTCCAACGATCGAGGCTGACTTCACGCCGTAACCCATCGCCGTTTGCCGTGACGCAAGACGCGACGATCCCAAATTCTGCGACGGCGACGTCATGATTCTACGACACGAGATTTTGCCGATCGATGATCTCTTTTATTTATTTATATTCTTTTTTCTAACTGGCCCAATTGAATTTAATTAGACCAAAATACCAACTCGTATCGTTTGCCAATCGTAACTAGCAGAATACGACGTCGTCGACGCAAGAATCGTTTGATCGTCACGTGGCTGCTCCATGACTCTTCTGTCCTTAACGATTGACATGCTTGACCAATGTCGTTGGACGAATCTCCGGCTCGATATTGAGTTTCTAGTCCGAGTCTTCTCATTAATCACGATATTTCGTAACAGTGACTCTCAAACTTTTAGGTTATTTTTTTGCCATTTCATTTTACGCACACGACGAGCGTTTATATAATACTATATACTTCATTTTTTTTCTTTACCATTTTTATCAGTAATATTTTATTTAAATCATTTCATTCATTCATTAGATACGGTCGATATAAATATAAAAAATAGATATAAATATATTTTTATATAGCTTAATTATTTTAACATTTTTAGTTGAAATTCCAATATTCAGAATTACATGTTTGATTACCCAAAGCTCATGTCGAAGCTCCATTGACCTTATCCTCAAGGAAAAGAAGCTCTATGATATTCACGAGAGATTGAAATGTCGTTACATTGCCAGGTGTAAGACTGACATTTTATTTTGTCGTTGTATATTGAAACGACGGATCGTCCGGCTCGCTGTGAACCGTGTGTCTTGCTTTTGACATGTAGACGAGGTTTCATTTCGTGGCGTTAAAGTTGACCTTGATTTTCAATCAACGAAAACTATGCTCCTTAGTATTGACTATTTTTTATGCTGAGCTCGAGGGACGTTTCGAGACTCGGTTGAACGATCGCCAAACGTTTGCGACACTCGTTAACAACTTCTTTTATACGTGAAATTATGTTGTCGTGATTAAATGATGTATCAATTAACACAAAGCTTGAAATTTTCAATAGACGTTTATTGATTTTTCGGTTGATACAACTGAAAATTAATTATTGATTGCACGCAAAAGTTATTATTGGATCAGTAAAAAAATAGAGAAAAATTAATATCACGCATCAGAGTATCCGTTCAGTTATGTTATCGATATTTGTTTATTATTAAAATAAGAATTATTGTTCGCAAAGAATGAACTCTGCAGGGTGTATCGTCGCTCACGAGTCGTTGCTCAAGGTCAGTAGTCCACGCGTGACCGTCGGCTTTGCGGAACGCCCTGAAATCAAGTCGTTAAGGCGACTTCATTGTCCTACTCCATCTACGTATATGTATGTCACATAGGCACATAAAAACAGAAATAAGAACGTAAATATATCAAATATTCTTGTATTCACTATATTCGAATAATTTAGGGATAATTTAGAGACCCTTAAGTCTTCATCCCTGTTTCATGTGGCTGCTGCGGTATGTTATAAAATAATTGATACAATTTCATCGTTGGATCAGGAAACGAAACGGCGGCCATTTTATTTACTTATAGGTTGATATCAAACGAGAAATTGATAATTGCCACTAGCCTTCGTAATGGTTATTGGCTGGTTGGTTGTGACTCCGAGACTCATCCAGTAGCAACGAACTGACAATTAAGCCGAGTTCACACGCGAGTTTGATGACGAGCTAGAAACGGCAAGTTTAATTGGTATTCACAGCTATTCAGCGGTTTCAAATAGTGTGAGAACGGTAGGAAGGACTCGAGACGCCATTTTCACAATTCCTGAGCACTTGTCGATAATGTGCGGACTCCCCGGGATAAATTACTTGAATAACTTCGATCCTCTTTTGTTGGTGTCGAGTCGAGGGAATAACGAGAAAGGCAGTTCTTATGTAGAACATTGGCAATGGGTTGACGCGATATGGCTAGTAGTCGGTCCCTATTTATTATTAATAGACTTTATATTTTTATATGGACGTTGCTGTAATCGGGGATTCCGTTCCCTGAAATTCCACATGACGAACAGCTGTTCCATTATGATTCATTAGTAAAGACTTGCCGGTCGGATTAATGAGACACTGCGAATTAAATTAATATATTCAATTTACCTTAATCTATCTCACCTTACTCAGTTTAAAATTACCTATTTAGGATCTGATGAAGATTTGAATATATTTCTCTTGGCTGACTCCGCGTTGATTCTTCTTTTCGAACACTTGACTCGTGTGGATTTATACACGTAAACGACAACTTGGTACCGGCCGTTGACTTATTAAGACTCAATCTTTAAGCGTCTGAACTAAGTTTAATTATTTTTGTATTTTTTTGACTTAATAGTAAGCGCTAAAAATAAAATAGGCTTTGATTTTAGTTCGCGGCGGAATAAACAAAAAGGAGCATCTCGAATGGTCGATGGACAAGTTATGTGGGAGTCAGAGTGAACTGGAGAAGTGGAATCGTGTTAACAATAAGACAAACATAAAGAGAAAGAGAAAAAGCCATGAGCAGATTAAACAGAGAGAAGGCAAGCGATAGCAGACAGTTTAAAAAGCGAGGAGAGCGCCGCTGGCGGCGCATTACGAAATTACGTAGATACACGTGAGACGGTTCCTTCTAGTTACGCTTGGGCAGCCGTAGGACTTCTTTTACGCAATATAGCTTTTTCTAATGACGTAAATCGACGTTCACTGGCATTAACAGAGCGATAATAAAGACGAGGAGGGCGCATTGGATTCAAATGAATTCGCCATTCTCCCCATAAGATCAGGGTTGTTTTCGTCTGGAAGTTTCTTCTCTGTCGTTTTCATACTTGCTATCCCCTTTGGCCATGCGCGTCTTTCCGAGATACGACACAACTGTCGAGCGCCGCGACTTCTTTCTTTTTCGCTTTACTACCTCTTAGTCATCTCGTAAAATTTCTTTGACGTTAATTGCAACAGCCCGATGGCTCGAGTAAAAATTGCCGGTAACACCAGCTCTATCGTTGGATTATTTCTCAAAAGTCCCACTGACTTCGCACCCATTACGTAGTGAACGGCTCACTTTCGTAACAGACCCGCACTGTTCCGTCCATCTTACCGATACAGCCAATGAAACAGTCTTGTTGAAATTTTAACGAGCTTATTCGCATTGATTATGTTAATACCAAGGACGATACGATCCATTCGCTCTCGGGTTTCGACGTTGAGCATTGCTGTAGAGATGCATCATCCTTCTGGACAACATGGCAGATATGCACGTGGCTCCATTAAAGTTCCACCATTAATTCAATGCGGTGGTGATCCGTTTGACTTTGATAGCCATATTTCTCAGTTCCATTTACTTTGCAGATTGCTTTTGTTAGCCACGATAGTTGGCTAACGAGAGACGATGCATCCGAACGTTGATGTACGTCTATTGGTGCGTGACCTCATGTATGCTATTACGATGTCAGAACGCGTAATACGTGTTATCGGTAAAATATGTATATCGTTAAAAAGGACGTTCATAAACAATGCCACGAATGATCCTCATTTATTGGATTTTATTTTGTTACGTGAATCGCTCAAAGATATAGATGTCTATTTTGGTAGCGTTATGGATCGACGATTAATACTTTGCTTCTGATTGCAGAGAGGGTGACAGGTACAAGAAGGTGGCCTGGAAGGACGTCAAGGTGGGCGACCTGGTACATCTGTCGAACAATGAATTGGTACCGGCTGATCTTTTGCTATTGAGGAGCAGCGATCCGCAGGGTCTTGCCTACCTGGATACTTGCAATCTTGACGGGGAGACGAATCTGAAGCAGCGCCAGGTCGTTCGTGGCTTCCTGGATATTCAGGATGCCTTTCAACCTTCGAAGTTCCGGTCAGTTGTTGAGGTCGATCAACCGAGTACAAGGATCTATAGGTTTGTTAATTTTTTCTTAGGATCCTTGAACCTGGTTACGCGCTGAGGACTCTGTCACTAATTTTGTGCGATTTTCAGGTTTCACGGTGCAGTGGTGCATCCTAGTGGAGCCAGGGTGCCTGTTTCCACGGAGAATCTTTTGCTGAGGGAATGCTTGCTTAAGAATACAGACTTTGTTGAAGGTATCGTTGTTTATGCTGGTCATGAGACCAAGGCTATGCTCAACAATGGTGGACCAAGATACAAGGTACAGATTTAATAAATTCTTGTGCCAACTGATATCAGCTGTACCTTATTACTATGTAATATTCTTACTTTGCAGAGATCACGTCTAGAGCGACAGATGAATCTGGATGTGGTTTGGTGCGTTGTAATACTGGTGGTATTGTGTATAGTCGGTGCAGCAGGTTGCAGACTATGGCTCTCTACGTATACCTCAGGGTTACCTGTACCCTTCCTTCCCACACCTCAGGATCCAAGCTACGAGGGTATGCTTACCTTTTGGACTTTCGTCATCATCCTTCAAGTGATGATACCGCTTAGTCTCTATGTAACCATTGAGATGGCCAAGGTGGGTCAAGTCTACCATATTGGACATGACCTGGCACTTTATGACTCAGAAAGCGGCCGGAGAGCCGAGTGCCGTGCACTCAATATTACCGAAGAACTTGGTCAGGTAGGAATGCTTGAAAAATGTATACTTGTTCTTAACCTGGTCCATGACGCGAAGTCAATGATAATGTCTTTGTTGGTGATCTTCTTCGTAGGTGCAGTACGTCTTTTCGGATAAGACAGGTACTCTTACAGAAAACAAAATGGTATTCAGGAGGTGCGCTATCAGTGGTCAGGATTACGCGCATACCGGCGAGGGTGAAAACCTGATAGCTAATACCAGATTGAAGGAAGATTTATTGATAGGAAACTATAGGCATCGTCTTCAGGAGTTTCTAGTCCTTCTGGCAGTATGTAACACGGTAGTAGTCAATGCACATCCTCATCACGATGCTATGAACTCCAGTGGAGTTATCGAAGAACCCCAGAAGAATGGCGGTCCTGCTAGGTAGGTGATCGTCCTTTGATAAGATTTGGAAAGGAAAGAGTCCAGCACTACTAGACGCTGTTTTGTTCGATCACTAGGTACGTTAGGTTAACAGAATCCAGAAGCGTAACGCCAAGTCCTCCGCCGACATTGAATTCCGCTGCGCCGCTCTCGCCAATCGCGTCCTCGACGAACAGAACGTCATCCTGCGCGACGAATCTGCGAGGTCCTGTGGCTAGTAAAGTTTCCAGGTAGCTAGTCGAGTCGGTAAAAAAAAAGATCATTTTACGTTTCCGAACGAATGATTACTGATACCTCACTGTGATCGCAGGCCTAAACTACTTAACGTCCCGTCTATCCCCAACCTGGGCATGTCTCTGCTTACGAGAAAACAGTCACCTACGCAGTCGCGTAATTTGAATTCGGGTAACGGTCACTCAACGGAACCTCCATCGATCTACGAAGCTGAGAGTCCTGATGAGCTTGCCTTAGTTCATGCCGCACGAGCTTACGACGTTAAGCTGGTTAAAAGAACCCCGAACACTGCTATTGTCTCTCTGCCAGATAAGTCGACACTGGCTTTTGAAATTCTTCACGTAAGTTAGCAAAGTTTCGTGCTAGAAATTGTGCTTAGAGTTATAATGGGACTAGGGTGATTATATAAATATATCACGTCCACAGGTACTACCGTTTGACTCCAGTAGGAAATGTATGTCCATTGTTGTACGTCATCCTCACACGGGCGAAATAGTCTTGTACAGCAAGGGTGCTGATTCTACCGTTTTGGCATCATTGACTTCGAACGATGAAGATTCAATGATGATTAGTAAGGTCAGACAACAGCTTCATTCCTACGCAAGACAGGGTCTGCGTACCCTGGCTATGGCGCGACGGTCTCTCACTCTTCACGAGTATGAAACCTGGAGGCAAAGACACGTTGAGATCGAATTGTCTACGGATAGTCGGGAACGTCGGATACGAGACTCATACACCAGTCTCGAGTCCCACTTGACTCTTTTAGGAGCCACTGGAATTGAGGACAAACTTCAGTCAGGAGTACCCGAAGCGATATCGGCGCTGATCGATGCAGGAATCGTCGTTTGGGTTTTGACAGGTTGGCAAAGCAACGATTTTTTCTTTAGTACAGTGGTTCACTATGATTGTCTTTGATTGATTGGACTGATTTTTCATTTCCCTAGGAGATAAACCGGAGACTGCAGTAAATATTGCGTATTCTGCGCGCTTGTTTTCCCCTGCCATGCAACTACTAAAGCTGCAGGCCAGGTCCAAGACAGTCGCTGAGACTCTGATCCATGGCTATCTGGAAGCTATTGAGCAAGAGACTGCGAGCAGGATGGTTGACTATCCTGGAGAAAATGCGTTGGCTGATCCTGACGCGGCTGAACATGTAGCACACAGAATTGGTTCCTGGAGGCAAAGGGCCTTAGTGGTGGACGGGAAAACGCTTACCTTTATTTTGGATCCTAGATCAGGCCTAACTGGACCGTTTCTCGACTTGACCCGAAGATGCGCCAGTGTTCTTGCCTGTCGTGCTACTCCACTGCAAAAGGTATTCATCTCGTCTTGTTAAGGCATTGTTAGATCTAGATATATTTGAACTTGTCTCACTTATCTGGATCTCGTCTTTTATAGGCATACATAGTCCGCGTAGTGAAGGAACAGTTGGGCATGAGAACTTTAGCCATCGGTGACGGTGCCAATGATGTCAGTATGATCCAGACAGCCGACGTCGGCGTCGGTGTCTCAGGCCGCGAAGGTACACAAGCTGTTATGGCATCCGATTTTGCAATTGCCAGGTTTCCCATGCTCACCCGACTCCTCCTAGTTCATGGCCATTGGTGCTACGATCGTCTCTCGAGGATGATCCTTTATTTCTTTTACAAGAACGCGACCTTCGTCTTCCTTATATTCTGGTTCCAGGTCAGTCATCCAGGTCATCAAGTATTACCATATAAGGAAGTCAGCTAACAATGCAATATTACCTTATAAATCTAATCCAACCGTAATTACGCTTTGTACAGCTGTACTGCGGCTTCTCAGGAGCAGTAATGATCGACCAAATTTACTTGATGCTGTACAATTTATTCTTTACGTCACTGCCACCACTTGCTCTGGGCATTTACGACCAGATAGCCTCGGACCAGGTTCTCCTAGCTAATTCTCAATTATACAGAAGAGGTCGGCTGGGTCTGGTTTATCAGCCTCACTCCTTTTGGATAACAATGGCCGACGCCCTATATCAGAGCATCGTTATATTTTTCATAACCGAAGCCGTGAGTAGATCTACACGTTATCTGATAAATGTAAGAGCATTAATTGATCGAATATCATTTAATCTATATGTTTAAAGGCCTATCACGACTCCGATGTAGATATTTGGGAATTTGGTACTACAATAACAACATCCTGTATAATAGTGATGCTGGTACACGTTGCTTTAGAAACAAGATCTTGGGTAAGTAACTTACGGTACATTGAAACGAAGCTGAGATCATCTTCCGAAATGTCATAGCGATATTATCTTATTTCTTTCAGATGATAATTCAGGCTGGCGCAATACTGGCGTCACTTTGCATTTTCTTTGGATTCTGCCTCATATACAATACAGTCTGTGTAAATTGCATGGGTCTACCAGGTTCCTATTGGGTCGCTCTAGTCGCCATTCGTAGACACATCTATTGGCTAACCGTACTACTTGCATCTGTCCTGGCCTTGTTACCCAGGTATACAATAATTCAGTTTACCCTGAACTTTCGCCAGCGTTTAAAGTTTCTAAAGAACTTTGTATTAATTGGCACTCTTTGCGACAGACTGACGTACAGAGCCATCAAGGCGTCCGTGGCACCTGACATGATGCAACGTGCTGTTTTCGAAAGCTCCAGAGGAATTCATGGTCAACAGCGGATCACAGGAAGAGGTGAGGCTCTTGTTGCCGATTGGTCGCGTTCGACGCAGCATGCTACCATAAGGTAATCCAGATCAGTGACTACGCAGAGGCTCACGGTAACGAATGATATTCCTTACAACACCAGGGCTTTATTATTATTATTATTGACACAAGTCGTACAGCACAAAAGTTCATTGTATTTTGTTTATTTGGTGAATTTTACATTGCCGAGGCTTCACTTTTTCGTCGACTACGTTCTTTGCTATATTCAAAGTTTTGCTCACGCTCTGCCAGACACTTTTCCTGATTGTTTTGCACCATACATAGTTTTCATATATTTAGCAGCTAATATCTACAATAGAGTACACTCGGCTTGCTGGCATTGTCTATATATTGACGCCTGGCAAACCTTGCATAAGGTTTCATGAAAAAAGAAGCTTCTTCAAGGCCTGACCGCGAGTTCTACAAAATTAAAGCATATCGATCTAGCAAGTAAGCTTTCAACGGAGCCGAATGCCAATGTCAGAAAGTAAGTTCCGCATGCTTTATTCATTTACAAGTTCAACCATACGAGTCCTCTGAGTCATGACAGGTAGGTAAGCCATAATATGGATAGGAAATAAATATCACAGCACGACTTCTGATCTCTTTGTAGTCGGAGAAACTTTCAGTAGTGATTTGAACATTTATAAATACTTCATTTTCGACGTTTTCAGGCCTGAAGGTTATGGGGCAAAAAATAACGGTTTAACGACAGTCGTCGCATAACTCCAGGAGGAATTTCCTTTCCGTTCTCGCAGTCAGCGTTGCTCTTGGACCAGGGTACCAATAATCCTGAGGATGGAACAATAGGACACACGCACAGGATTCATCCTGGGTATGAGATTCTAGATAGGGCGCACCAAAGTACAATGGCCGATCGCTCCGCAAGGACTGATCTTGTTCCTGGACCGGCCCACACTCATCGGTTTCAACAACCAGTGTACAACACCGAGATGAACCCTCGTAATCGCTCCTGTACCTGCAACGACGATGCTCCTTCTTGAAATTAATTTTAATCTTTAATTCCGGATTTCCGTTCAATCGACGCGTCTCTTTATTGTCTGCGAAAGCGTAGAACTTTACCCCTGCCCCACCGCGCAAGTCTTTGTCACGTTATACGTTGAATCTGAAACTTGCTATAGTAATGTGCTACTTATCACTTGCCATTCGTTCTACTTTCTAATCGCTTCTTAAGACTCAGTGTCTCCTCGTCAAGGAATTCTGCACTATTGGAGACAGACAATACGAAGTGCCCAGGAAGTCTAAGTGAAAGTCATTCCTTATCTTTTGTCCCTTCGGGTAAAATGACAGATTTGTCCTGACGCCATGAAATGTCAGCCTAATCGTATCCTCGTTATGGCTTGTTGCGTTGTTTTTGAGAATTCTAAAAATCCCACTGTTAAACGTGATACTATCAAAAAAGCTGGCAGTTGACTTCCCAGGAGATATAAGGCCAACGGGAATAAGAAGAGTTATCGGAAAAGCCGGGCAGGCGCAAAACAGTCGGGACGTTTGAGAATTGTTCTGCAAGACTGAAGAAGGAACGTAGAAACATGGAAGAGCTTTTATGCCGTCATGGAAACTGACTTGAGGAAGAAACGAAGAAAAATTGAGGACGAAGAACGGATATCGATAATTGCATTTACACGTCTGTAGTAAATCACGTCGCGTGTTTTGCGAAAATGCGAAACTGCTAAAGATATTTCGTGATTTCACATGCCCGTACACGAGTGTGAATTTATTTCTTAGTCGAGTGGCCTTATGAGCTCAGACTGTTGTCCGATGCATTTGTTGGCTGTGACATTCTAGGGACCAATTATTAATTTAATTAATTAATTAATCAGCGTGATGAATGAGCAAATATGCGTATCATGAATTATAAATAGCCCGGAGTTATATAACTACCGAGACTAATGCGTACTCCACCTAAATAATATTGCATACTGCGTGAGAGCAAGTGAAAATTATTAAGAGAAAAGAAAGAAAATTTAAATTACCGACACCTATTTAGGCGCATTGTTACAGACGATTGTATTTATATCTCACTCTACGAAGGATACGTACATGCGTACCCGTATCCGCGAGAACATGACATTTACATTCCTGATTGATAAAAATATACAAAATTAATGAAAAGATAAGATGTAATTGTCAGGAAGGCAAGATGATTTTAAATAGAAATCCCCCCACAAAGAGGTTTTGTATTTACGCGGTACGGGTACGCTCGCATGTATACAGTGTATATCATTAGGAATATAATATCTTTAATTAAAATAATAATAATAATAATAATAATAATAATAGCAGCTTCTATTATTATATTTTGATAATGACCAATTGAAACTGTGTGTATATTGCTGTAAGTAAGTGAAGCGCTATTATAAAAAAAGTGATTGTTAGAGAAAAAAAACAGAAGCAAATTTAAGTGTCTTTTCAATTCGAAAACCTTTAAGAAGTGGACCTAGTGGTAGCAGAGAGTAGCTGGTAGATACCGTACAAGTCATGGACACCCTTACTGATCTGCAGTGTGTTCAAAAAGGAAAGAAAATAAAATAACGACTGGGTCCATTATCTTATATCCGGTAGGATTTATCGTAGGGGTGGTTTATCGTTTGGATTACGTCACGATAAAGGACGGAACATACGAAAATTCCAGGAACTTTAATTCTGAATATATATATATGTTTTTTTTGAATTTATTTAGTAAACGAAACGTGTAAATAGAACCGCAACGATGGTCAACAATGACGGTGTATAGTTTTAATATTATATATGAATCTCCATGCGATATACGCCGTACAATAATTAACATCATTATCGCTTAGTATTATTTTTTTTGGTTTTAATGCATTTTAAGATTAATTTCCTTACGTTTTTAAATATTATACAATACTTGACAGATTGATAGTACAGTTGGTAATTATACACGAAAGTGTTCCTGGGCGTGATCGAACGTCCAAATGAGGTTTCTTTGACGTCAGGCGACTTTTCGAAAATTCCTTTTATTTTATTCTGACGAGGCGCCCGATTCGCGGCCCGCGTCACGTTCGGAGGGGGAGCATGGCGATTGATTGTATATATATATATTTTTTTGAATCTGCCAAATTTTCTCTCCCTCCTTCTCCCTTTTCCTCTAGTCACTCTTGAAAAGGTCTGACCTTATCGTTAATAAGACAGGAAGATTAATGCATATACAGGGTGATGCGAAATGTGCCCTTATCATATCACAGAGAGGCGTAACAAAAATATCAAACAATTTAAACTTTTACAGTATCTTCTTTTTTTTTGTATGAATCTTACCACTTCCGCAGTACGTAACCATGCGACTGCGGTTTTTTTTTGGTTTCCAAAGACAAAGTAAAAGCAGAGGGAACCATTTGCAAAAGTATTGGAGAGTCGGTGAATCCAAATAAGAGGATTTTTTATTAAGAGTTAAAAATATTTCACGAAGTTTCTATTATCCCAAAAACAGACTTCCGGCAGTTCACGGAGACTCGGGTTGACGATTCGAGGGGTCGATGAGAGAGAAATTACGTTATTTTCTGGTAATTAGGGTAATTAGCATTTACTAGAACGACAAATGGTCTGGCTCTATTATTGTCTTCAATACTTTTTCTCTCCCTTTGCCCCCCCCCCCCCCGCTCACTCCCTCCTCGTTCCACTTCAGTCCCATATTTTTTCATCTTTTTCCCTTCACTTGCATACGTATTCCCATTACGCAACCCTGGAGCCACCAAAGAAAATTCGGTATAAGAGGTAAAAATAAAGGATCCCCATTTTCTTCTGCTTTTGTCTTCTTTTTCACCCGCTCGCAACTGCACGGTACGCGTAATGTCGCATATTGCAATGCTAAATGGAAGTACCTGGTATACGCGCGCGCGCGCTTACGTGCGTGCGCGCGTGTGTGTGTGTGTGTGTGTGTATATATATTAATAATAAAAGATTCAGTTTTGTGCCCGACGTACAACAGTGTGTTTATGGTTATTCTTACCGTCTCGAGCGTTTTATCTTATACGCGCGTAATCACAATGCAAATATTAATGCATTGTGTTTTTGGGCATTCGGTACACACATACTATATATGTATACACACATACATACACACACGCACATATATATATATATAATTCATTCCGATCGCAGTCACTTCGAATATATTAATATAGTAAATATATATATACATATATATATGGAGGAGGAGAATGTGAATCCAGCATAGTTTAGTCCCATAATTATTGGCGATAGAAAAAACCTGAATTATCTTTATAATTATATAGATACATTGTGTGTGTGTGTGTGTGTGTGTGTGTGTGTGTGTGTGTGTGTGTGTGTGTGTGTGTGTGTGTGTGTGTGTGTGTGT
>JARQTJ010000011.1:334098-356918 GCA_030142635.1 Trachelus troglodyta
GTGTGTGTGTGTGTGTGTGTGTGTGTGTGTGTGTGTGTGTGTGTGTGTGTGTGTGTGTGTGTGTGTGTGTGTGTGTGGCGGGGGGGTTTATATTTATATATGATCGTGTTTTTGTATATAATATAGATTCTTGAAAGTTCGCGTTTATGGCAAAAATGTATAATAGTGTGTAAAACGTTAATTTTCCCATATTTTTTCTTTCTTTTTTTTCCTTTTGTCACTTTTAATAATACGCCTTGTATACAATTCTTTATATTTTATAATTGTCGAGGTGTTTTGTCTTTTTTTTTTAAAATTTTCTCGTAGTAATCGTGTATGAAGAGGTACAAAAGTTATACGACAGTAGATAACTATTAGAGGAGACTAAAGTATATACCAGGTTGTTCAGCCCAAACCCATCACCTGAACATGGCTTTACCATAAGAACTCAAACTCAAATGGGCGCGCTAACTTCAGGTGGTGCGTTTCTACGGAATAACTCTGTGTGTGTATGTATATATATGTGTGTGTGTGTGCGTGTGTGTGTATGTAGGCGAGGGTGAATCAATTGGCTCGTAATCTTTTGTTCGATCTGAGCTTTGTTTTTGTTGTTGGAAATAATCCCCTTTTTTTGTATCGGGATCGATCGAGATCAACTGAGAAATCGTTTACGAGAATTCTACAATAGTTGATCGTTTTCGAATTTCATCAAAGTGAAGTTGCCGACGAATCTCCAGTTGATTGTTTTAAGCTGTCGCGAGATGACGTGATGACGTGAACGAAAGAAATAAGACAGAAATAAATAGAAGAAGACACGGAGGAAGATCGCGCAAGCAAAGGCGAAGACTACTCGGTCGCTCGTGGTAAGTAAAAATAAAAAAAAGAAAATTATGAAGTTTTTTGTAAACGCCAGTTTTTAACGTCGAATCAGAAGACACGTTGTACGCTGACTACAATCACAATCAATAAACTCTGTACAAACGTTAACATTCCATTGGAAATAACAATGTTACATTTTTCATTATATTATCATTTTTCTTTTTTTTCTTTTACCCTTAGCATTTAAAACACCAAACGTGAATTTCCACCCTCTAGCTGTGCTCCCGGGGAGGATGTCAAGAGGATCGATTATCCCTTCCTCCCACCTGGTTTATCTATATTTGCGTGAAAATCGAACGGCAAGTCAAAATTTCTGTACTCCTCGGTTTATACGGGGAAGAGCACTTATAATTCTTTTTTTTTTTCAAATAACAAGACCTTTCCCGCCTCGACATCCATTATCCAATCGATGCGCCTTGTTTCTTTTAACAGTCACACAGTCGCACTCACCTAAGGGACAGACACGCACGCACAAATTCACTCGTAGTTCACGCGCAAGTGCGATACACTGCATTCCAAAAAAAAAAATCATTCATCAACTTTCATTTACTCCTGATTGGTTCCCTTTTTTTTCCAAACCCGTTCTGTCGACAATCCACAGATTCAAGGTCAACGATAGAACCTAACAATTGTTCTTTTTTTGCCTTTTGTGCCGATGGATCTCTTTTTGATATCAATTCAAGGTAAACTTCAGTCTGTGACGACGAACATCAATAATTGTCGCAAAGTACGTAAGATTTTATGTGAATGCCCGAGGTTGTGTCCTCGTATTCGAACGTTATTATTATCGTTATTTATATCGTTATTATTATTACCGTTAAACGTTAACTCGGGAGGGGGGAATTTTTCGCGATAAAACTTTGCGCGAACGTCACACGAATTATCGATATTGTACCAGTCTACCCTTGAACCTTTACTATACCCTAGTTAAAATGATATTTTTCTCTATCTCTATCTCATGAATGCTCTCGAGATAACGTAGGAGATTCTTCTTTGATAGGAGGCATGCACTCTTGTCTCCATTTTCTTTTCTTGCTTCCTTTCTTACTTTCTCCGAGCCATTCACTCGCAGGTCTTCCGTTACTTTTATTTCATTTGCCAAAGAGTGCACTTTGCTCTCGGTACTTCGTTCAAGGGCTTCTATCTACCTGGAGAGGAGTCTCACTTGATGTGTCTCTATAAGCTATTTTCTTATTGGATGCCACATAGCCACGGGACGTCTCAGGACTGCCAACATTTGTCTCCAGTGAGCCAAGGATCGGCCGGAAGCTGAGGAACCGACTATCACGTGACCCACTGAATAAGCCTTTGAACCCGTACCTGGTTCCCCCGTTGCTTCCGCTACTGTCAATCTCAGCTGAATACTCTAGACACAAAGAAGAAGGGCATAAGAGTGATTGGTAAATTTAATGAAACAAATTAAGATATTGATTTAGTAAGTACTCGTGGATACCTGTAAGGCGTGAGCAGGCACACTGAAAATAATCGCTTCGTTGAAGATTGGACTTTTTTCACCTCTCTTCACGGAAGTCTTTTTCTTATGCATTTTCTTCCCCTGTTGCAATAGATATACCTGTAACGCGAATCATATAGAATAAATTAATTAGCACGATGACCCTTGAGTAAGGTAGATAGATTTTATCTACCGATCTTGTTTACTCGACCAATGAGTAACCTGAAGAAAAACTGAAGTGAACGAATACCTTTACGAAGAAGTCACCAGGTAACGGATGCGATCCACGAAGGTTTCTTGCTTTTACCACGACTAGAGTCAGTCTCTCAGCCGTGGGTAAATAGCTCAACGAGAACATGAGCTCTCCTAAGTTAGGTGTGGGCAGAGAGGGTCCATTAAGCGATAACCAGGTCGTAGCTGGTGGCCTAGGTGCTGGACCTAATTTGAGACTAGCCTCACCTAATAACGAAGCTCCACCGCCCATGGCCACCTCCACTGAGAATACCTAAAAATCAAGGTACGCTTGGTCGATCGAATAGACTCTAATTAGTATACCTAATCTATGTATTACGGAATTACCTCAACCAGGAGGGTCCTACCAACAGGTCCACCATCCAGCGGAAACACAAACTTCTCTTGGTAACTCGGTGAGGGTGTTCCTCTATACAGTCTAGTTTGTACGTACGTTTGTCTGTCCGGTAGCAAGCAAACCCTAAGAGAAATAATTTTCTATAATAAAAGCATCCAGCGTCATTCGGTATGAGGTGATAGCTTTATTACCTAGCAAAGGTATCCTGAGCTGGTCCACCGTCAGGAGCTATCAAATCCCTGGCCTCCAATACGCTGACGGACAGATCACCTTCTCCTTCGGCTCCACGACCATTCCATCTTTCATGCTCGAGGCCAACGCACACGTGACCTACGATTGGGGTCTCCTCCAGGTCTCCAAGAACTACACTGGTGTCCGAACAAACACTTTCACAGCTGACAGCCCTCTTCAGGGTTGATTCGTCAGGTGGTGGCTCAGGTTCAGGCCCCTGGGAACCACGTCGACTGCTCGGAGTCATTTCTCCACTTTCGTTGGACGTGTATCCCGCGTACGTGTCTTCCAACGACTGTCAGCAGATAATAGAAAGTCATTTAATGCTGCTGACCCTACAACGAGTTCTAGGGGAAGAAAGATTTATGGTTTCAGAGGATAAAAGGTTTAAGGGTACCTGAGAGAGTCTTCTTTTCATTTGCACTTCTTCTAGCGCTGCGTACAGATCCTGACTGCTACGTCTTCTGCTCAAAAGGGGGCTGATCAGGATTAAAGGTCTTAATAAATTTTCGTACATTCTTGTATTGTACTACTAATTTTTTATAGAGACTTCAATTAGATGAATTACCTTGCAGGTTCGGTCACATCCATTTCTACTAATTCTCGAAGTCCATTTAGCCTCTCCATGCTCTTTCTTCTTTGTTCGATACTGTTGAAGATGTCCTAGAAGCGAACAAGATGAGGGAACATTGTTATTCTTGATTATTGACTCTGGACCTTGTATGAGGTGGGGTAGGGTGCGATGAGAGACGCACCTTCAACCATTTGGTTGAAATGCATTTTTCCTTAGCAACGGTTCGAGGTATGCGATATTAAATATTTTTTCTAACTACCTCGGACGTTCTGGTGAAACTTGGATCCATATGGTAAGGATGCGGTTCCTGACTGAGATCCTTCAGCAGCAACGGCGAAGATGGTGGATCCTGAAGACTGTTGTATACCTGAGTCGAACCAACCGAATAACGACAGATTCCTTATATATTGATTAACTTTGTTAATTTGATCTAATAGTATTAACCTCCTGCGCAGTTCTGTGTGCTTCGAGATTCAATTCCGGACTGTACAGGTCGGAGCTTCTTCTAGCATTATCTATACGAATGGAATCAGAATCCCTTCCAAGGTAACGACCTTCTGCAACATTCTCTATTACGGATCCAGGATCGAGCTTTGCATTAGTCCCAGTATTCTCATTATCCATGCCAGAGTATCTTGTTACAGGTGGGAAAGTGAACCGTTGAACTTGCTGAGCTGACGTTAATACCGAACTGTATGAAAGATGAGTAAAATAAATAATAAACATTTGTTCAAACTCCAATTAGATATAGGACTTACTTATAAAATTCGGATGCGTCAATGTAACTTTGAGAAGTGACTGATCTCAGAGCGTTGAAAATTCTTTCCCCGGTTGTCGGACCATTCTTCCTTATGTTTTGAGCAGAATTTGAAGGATCCGGTGGTGCCGGAGGAGGTACCTGACCATCTCTAAGTTGTCCACCTAACGTAGTCTCCTGGCCAGCGTATAAATTCGGTTCACGATTTTGGATGCCAGCGTGGTTACTTTCGGCTTCATAAATGCCGGACTCTGGCACATTTTCTGTATACTGAGAGACCCTTTGGAGCCCTTGGTTCTTTGACGGACTCGATTGTACACCATAGACAGAGTTGGCGTCGTTTAAATTTCTAAAAGGTGTCATCTCGATACTCTGGACATTGCTCGTTCCCTGATTAACATTTCCAGCACTGGGTTTCTGATTGCTCTGAAGCATCTTGGAGATAGAATGCGACCCATAGATAGACTCCATGATTGTCTGAGTTGTGTTTGAGTTTTCGTTGTTAAAACTTCCAAAAGTTCCAGAGGAGTTTCTGCAGTCGCTTCTGACCTGACGAAATTGCTGGGAACCATTATGACTTCTTTGGGCGATGTCGTAGCTACCATAAGGTTGCTGCTCAATTTCACCAGGATCGTGAATGACATTCTGAGACATTAAGGAACCCTGAACGCTGTACCTAACACTCTGTGTATCCTCGTGGGATGAACTGAATTGGCCAAATGTCCTATCCGGGCTCCCTTGAGCTTCGTACCCATTCTGAAAGTCTTGAACGATGTGATCTGGCTTACTGGTGTACGATGTCATCTGTATAGCCTCCGGAGTCGTTTTTGTGGAATAACCCTCGTACCGTGATGACCCATGGACCTTGTGTGGTTCGTTCTCAAAGACAAAGATAGAGGAACCCGGTCCAGGTGGACCCGAGAAGCGTGATACTTGGGGAGGCCGTATCTGAGGTGGTGGCGTCAGTGGTCCAGGTCCTGCTTCCTGCATTCTCAGATATTCCACAGCGTTTGGGGCTTGCAACGGAGATGGTCTGGGTCTTGGGGTGGGTCTTGGTTGTGGAGCAGGCCTTAATGGTTGTGGTGGAATAGCACTACCCCCACTTAAGGGTGGATGAAGATCTCGATCGACGGCTTCGAACCTACAGAATTAATGCAAATATTTCTTCATTATTTCATGTACGACACTTTTGATAAAGTTAACGAAAAATATAAAATAACGAACAATGCCCAAATCTAAATATTGAGCCAAAATAAAAAACTAAAACCATTGCAACTAAGGATATGCCGCTAAGCTCGTTACCTAGTAAAAGCTCCCTGGGCGTCGAGCCTGAGGTCACTTTCACTGTGCAGAAGATACTGGGACGTGTTTCCGGTCTGTCGATAGAGTCCTGGGACTGTTTGGGCCGTTGGATGCTGAGCCTTGACCAAGCCGACCTGTGAAAGAATTTTTGCTTCTCAATGAAAATGCCTTAAATTCTCCATCCAGTGAAAGTCAAGCTTTATTCCTAATCAAGAAACGTCATAGACGAGGAGAGGGTATCACTGAAAGTCGATTAAATCAATATGTACATATAGATACATACCGTATAGAATATACATTGGGTAGATGGTATATAAGGCAAAAGGAACTCAAGGAAATTTCCTTTCTCCCTTACTGTACATCTCTTTCTCTCTTTGACGTTTCCCAGCATCCACCCTGACTCCTCTTCGCGAGGTTGTTAAGTCTCGTTGTTAAGGCTCCGACCTTTGATGTACCTAACCGTACCCAACTCGACCTCTCGACCTTCGCTTACCTTCTCCTCCCGCGGTGCCCAAAGCCAGGACAATCGTTGCCGCCATTCTTCACAGATGCTCCACACGTTCCTGCTTCTCCACTGCCATCCGGCGCAGTATCTGATAAGCGTAAAATCATTTTGTAAAAAATCACAAAAAACTTGTCGATTTTAATTCAAGTCATTAGTAAAATTATCGGTCAAACATTCAACAGGGATACAACGGAATCTGATTCGTGAGATGCTAAAATATACAGAGTAACAAGAACTTACCCCTAAAGTCAAAATAAAAAATGTAAATTTTTCAAACTTTTACCTGAATTAATTAATCATCAATTGACATTAACGTCTCGTTTGATCGTTTGAATTTTGCCGCGCCGCAAATACGCAAATCCACCTTCGGAACAGTCGTGGGTCAATTCTTCGAAGTGGGCCGAAACTTTACTGCAGAGTGCAGTGACTTTTGGAAATAACAAGATAACTCCCACTCGGTACTTTCGCGAATTACCCAAAACGATGCATTGGAACATAAAAATCCCTACTGACCTATTGTGGGATTGTAAAAATGAAAAAAAGAAACTTCCTAGGTACATGACGTTTCAGAGACGTTTGACCTGACCAGAAGAAAAATTGTCACCTTCTGCAAAGACCAAGTGCAGCGCCGGCAACAAGGACAATGGCAACAGCCACTCCGACACCGGTAAGCGCCCAGCCCATCGCTCTTTACTCTTGCCGATTCCAATGGTCTCCCACTCCTGAAACACGCGTAGGAAATCCATCATCGGTCAGCCGTTCAATGTTCAGGGTGGTTCAGGGCCGTGCGTCAAAAGTGCTAGCAGCGTCAAAAGTGCCAGTACCTCGATGAAAATATAAAAAAAAAAAAAAATAAGTTTGAGATAGAAAAATAAATAAAACAATCGGAGGTTGTCAATCGAATAGAATAAAAAGTTACTAGAACAAATTTGAAAGAATAAAATTGAAACTAGGTAACGGTACTGGCTAAAGACGTGCGATGTCCATGGTACAGTTTGCAGGGTTGCCTGGGCTGACTGGATTGGCTCGTGCCAGTGAAATCGATGCTGGTACCCGTGCTTAACCCTTCAGGCACACTTTGTATCATATGATACATTCGCGCCGGCCCGTATCCTTTGTAATAATCAAATCTTATAAATAATCGAATGATTATACGATTAACGTTAAATTAAATGACAAACTTAAAAAATATGATACCGATATTAATTAAACTTTCTTATCTATTTTTTTCTTCAATTTTTAACACATTGCTTCGAATCTTGAAAATGTTCTCATGAGGGATAATAATATATGTATGTGGTATGTACGCGATAACACGAAGCTCCATTTTGATTTTATCGTTTGCTATAAGGAGAAATGTATTGTATTATATGTATACATATAAGCGCACAGGCAAACTTGGTTAACGACCCGATGATATTAATAAACAACTCTACCCTCGGAGTACGAGAGGAGTCGATGTTGGATGAGGGTAAAGGGGCTGGCGGTACGGGGCAAGTTTCGACCATCATTCAGGCGGAAGAAACTGAGCGAGAAGATCACTGATTCTGGGCTAGTGCTAAGTGATTTCCGATTGATTGATTAATTAACGATTTTATTTCCTTCGACAGAACTTCCTGTTATCAGAATATTCGAGCGTTTGTGATAATATAGGAAGACTCGAGAGCATGATGATATGACGTCACTCGAAAGGTCAAACGGGTTGAAGAGCCACGTCGACCTGGAGGACCTTCCACGTGGCACTGACTTCGGGACAATTTTAGAACAGAATGGATGCGTCGTATCAATTGCCTGGTACTGATAAGGACCAGGATATGGCAGCCTTGAAGGTCGGTGCTCGAAGATGACAATGGGATGAGTATATTTTTTAAAAATGAATTTAATAGAGCGTTTTTTTTTTACCTTGTGGACTGAATAATTTTTACTAAATATTTTTTTCTTCACACAGGTTGGTACTATTGACTGACACAATGACTGTCAAGTCACAAAAGGACTAGGTTCCTTAAATAGATTCAACCCTATCAGTCTATATAGGGCAGCCTAACTACTACCATAACAGGATGCGAGATATTCTAAAATGTACGGAAAAAAAAAACAAAAATAAAATAAAAATTATATCAATATAACTGTACAGGTAGATAGATATAAGAGAAGAAATAATAACGTTAATTGCTAACGACTCTGTATTTAATTTCGCACAGGGTACGTTATAGAAGCGTGTCTGCTGCCACGGAGTATAATCGCACGTTTCAAGATACAGTTGAGATTAGGTAACCGAGATTTTGGTCTGCAGAAACGGGAAGTGGAGGATTACGAAGAGGGTTCGAGGGTAAGAGGGGAAAGGAGTGAAAGGACGGTAGCAGGGTTATGGAAGAAGGAAAGCTGAGGGGTGGGAGAGACGAAGGTGGTCCAGGAAGGTGGTATATCCGTAGCGGGAGATTTGGGATTGGAGGCTGGGGCTTCGCTCTCGGGCACAATGGTAGCAATTAGTGGCGTGTAAGATTTTAGCCTGGGGCTTCTCGAGAGATCTTCTCGTGCCTGCATCTCTTCTCTGGCTATTCTCTGGCTATATGGACCACCGGCACAGCATCCCCAAACTGGACTCTCATTTTCCTCCATCGTTTCTACCACTTTTACTACTTTTCTCTCAAGATTTCGGTCTCTGCTTCAACTTCGCTTCTCATCTTGTAGGCCATGTTCTTTTTTTTTTCACTCCTCCTTTCGCCCGCGCACTGTCAACCCCCGGCGTCGGCAATGGAGAAGCTGTAAGGACATCGGATACCAGGGAAGACGCTGGAAAGGACATCAATGAAGGATTCCTTGCAAGAAGAATTTCCAAGAGTTTTAAATATTCAATAGAACACATGACCTTGTAATTTCAAAGAAATTCTTCCACGCGTCTACTAAGATGCTAGGATATATATTATATATATAGGTATATATAGGTGACCCTGCCCCCCATTAAAATAATAACAATTTTATCTGTATGCGATACAGATACAGAAACTAGTATAACTGGCTGGTAAGTATCTAACACTAGGTAGTAGTCAAAGTGGGTCAACCCTGAGTTACCTCACCCATCCTCAACCCAATCCCCATCTGTGCCACTGTGTCAAGGTAAGTGACGTCGTTACTCGCGAATTTCTCCAGAAGGAGGATCCCTGCGTGAAAGTTTTACCCCTATAATTTTTTTCACTCAAGATTTTTATATTGGAACAAAGACACAAAACACGTGGTCGTCGATTAATTAACGTGTCCGATAAAATATAAATAATTAAATTTTTACATTTTTTGAATATGGATATTCGAACAAAATATTGTCGTTTCGCGCGGACCGCGTAATTCGCCATAAATATTAATTTGCAAAGTTGTCCTTGGATACGGTTTGATATAAATAATTAATGACCGGAAATTGTACAGTCAAGGAAGTTATAAAAAAAGAGATGTAACATTAAAAAGAAATTTTGTGAAAAAAAGGAGTGCTTGTGTTATTACCTACAAGGTACGAGAAAGTGAATCGATGAGAAAATTCAAGTTGCTGAACAAAGATTGAGAACATTCGAAGATGGGTAAAAGTATCCGAATGTCTTTTTGTTGCTTTTTTAACGACTTCCCTCTTGACTTGTTTATTATCGTGCCTCCTCTCTTTCTACGTCGATCGGATTCACGGCGTCGCGACGACCCTCCTAGACGGCGCATTACACGCGATCGATTAGCCCAGAACACAGAGCGTCATATCGTCCTTATTATATTCCATAATCATCCAGGGCAATGAGCGGCGAAGCACTCGATAGCTATAGACAGAAAAAGAGAGAAATAAGAAGAAGCCAATGCAAAATAACCAAGGATAGAAAAAGAGAGAGAGAGAGAGAGAGAGAGAGAGAGTCGTTAATCCATAATCAGCCAGGCGAAAATGCTTTTGGCATTTTTTTCACAACGGCGACGGGTATACGACGATCTCAGTCCTACCGTAGCATCCTTTGCGTGGAATTCAATGGCTCGAAGTTGATTGCTCGGCTAGAGGGTTACACAGGAAGGGTAGTCAGACGGTGTCCGGGCTCAGTCTTAGGGGGATGGGCTGGATACGTAGGTCGTAGGCGAAGAGGATGAAAAAGAGTAAAAGACAATGAACAAGAGAGAGAGAGAGAGAGAGAGAGAGAGAGAGAGAGAGAGAGAGAGAGAGAGAGAGAGAGAGAGAGAGAGAGAGAGAGTATTAGAAGAACTAAAGAGAAAGACAGAGACAGTACTAGTCTCCGTTCGTGGCCAAAAATGTTCTGGCCGAAGAATATACCCGGAGGTCGATTAAAATGCAAACAAAACATACCGTGAGGAGGAGCTGCCGTGGGTACCTCGTGGTGAGGAGGGAGGTATGAAAGGGTATAGGCACTGAGAGTGCTGGAGTAACGGAGTGCCAGGGTGAAGTAAGAGAGAGCTAGAGGAAAAATAAAATCCAGACAGAGAAGGACAACGGGGTTCTGGGTAGCTGCCAGATGGCGCATTGCGCCCGAGAAGCAGCCCAGCCGACGGTTCACTTTATCTCTTTCTCTCTTGCACTCTTACTCTCCTCTTCGTATGCACGTGCCACGGTATAGGTATATATGCCTACAGAATCAGCCAGTTGTGTCAGTGCCCCGTGCACCTTTAAACAATAAATACCGTTCACTCACCTTGGTTTTCGAATTTTCAATATTCTACTTTATCGACTGGGACAACATTTATACGGTTAGTTTGAATTTCGTATAGGTTTGGTCCTTATATGCAATATTTTAAAACTGGCTAAGATTGGTGTAAAATTCAGAAAGTACTTATACAGCGTTTCGTTTAGGAATCTATTCGATTTGAAATTCTAATAACGAACGCGTATATAGGGAACGTTAGGATTCTCGTGCGTTGCTGCGCGTGCGCGCAGCGTTGCGAGAGACTGTGACGTCACGGTCTGCAGACTAACCTTCTCTGCCATCTACACTATTTGCACTATTTGCACTATTTGCGCTATTTGCGCTATTTGCTCGAATATGGACCGCGAGTAACATCCGATGTATTTGGTTTGGTATTTGATCAATGATAATTCCGGTATGGAACGGTATGTATATATGTATATATTGAGCCCCTAGTAATTTTCATTTATACATATATACGGTACAGGTAACTCAGCTGAATAATCAGGCACTGCTGTTTTCACTCTGAAAAGATAATAACGCAAGGTTACAACGAAGTTCTTATAGGGAAAGGTTCGTCAGAATTTAAAATTAATTAGAAAATAATGGGATCCATTAGCTTGATTAATTTTCAGACCCATAATAATATAGCACCCCCTCCCCCCATACTTATCATTCATGGGGTTTATATAAATTTTGTTGTTGATTTATCATAATTTTCATTTCCTCTTATCACTCTCGTCTTTTTGTTTTTTTCTTCTCTAACTTTATATCCTGAGTGACAATATTTTTTTTGTTTCGTTCCACCTACTAATTATTCACTCGCACCCCCCATTATTCTTTCCATTAGCACCGTTCACAATCGTCAGGAATTTAACAGCCACCCTTTTAACCCCGCCATTGTTCGCGTGCATCCGTGCAATTCACCAAGAATTTAGCAACCCCCGTCTAGGCCTTAATTATGTGAATATTTTTATGTAATCTCTTGCAGCGTCATCCCCCCCCCCCCCCCCTATACGTTACCGTGACACTCGAGTCCAATTCCAAGTATAGTATTGACCTAGACTACCTCAGCATCCTTTGGCAGGATGGTAGCATGACTTGAGATATCCACCCCTTTTCTCTATTGATATTTGCTGCGAAATATTCACCCCGATTTATTTCTCTGTTATTGTCTGTTTCTCTAGATACGGCAAATAAAGGACAATCTAAAAGCGGAAGTGCATATATGAGTGGGAATATACCATACGACCTTTTATCCTCACTGTCAATGCCTCTTAGGTAATTTCCGGAATTGCGTGATAGGGTGACTCGAAAAAAGAGGTTTAACAATGAATTTCTTTCATATAAAAAAAAATTATTAATATGCAAATTATACCTACAGTACTAGACCGCGTGGAAGCTGCTTGCAACTTTAATGAAAAAGTGCAGTGACTCTTAATTTAATTAATTGAGGTTATGTTGCAGGTTCTTAGGGTTCCTGACTTCTAATGGATTTTAATTTTACGTCTTTCTACATATGTAACGTCCGTGTACGCAATGCGGCCGCTTCCGGTATGGTAATGAGGTTTAACTTGAATCCCAGGGAGGCCATATATAGAATACATGGCGTGTATTTCTAACGGTTGTAACCTGAGAAAAAGAAGGGACATATGTATAAGTCGGGAGTGCGCTTGTCGACTATTCGAATAACAATGATAATACCGTAAATACTTTTGTACATTGCAAAGTGAATAAAGTTCATCTAGTAATTACAGCGCGTATATAATTTTTATTTAATTCGTGAAGAATTTCAAAATAATTGTCTTTGCGAGTAATGAATTAATATTTTTGCGTATTAGAATAGAGCGTGAATATTAAAGGAAGTGACATAAGAGACGATTCGTATGAACAGAAATTTTTTCAAAAATTGTTAGTCGTATCGGAAATGACGTAGTCATATTCATAGGACCACTGGGAAATGAGAAGCTTGACGAAGAAAAAAAACTGCAAGACGAAAACTCCCGAAGTATTCCCCAGCGTAGCAGTTACAGTTACACATTTATAACAATGAAAGTTTCTCGACGCTTTACTGAAAATTCACGATTTCTCATAAATACAAAGTGCACAGGATTTTCAGGAGGTAAAATAAAGCATCGTTTATCGGCTCTATAAAGAAATCTACGTTATCGATCGAGGTACTACACAGTCAGCCAGATAGCCAAGAATAAAATATTCTTAACAATAAAAATAAGTCACAAGAGTTCTCTCCGACACCTTTTAAAAGATTATATGCATGATAACAATACTGAAGGAGTATTTTCATAAGATGGCGTTAGCACCCTCTCAGTCCATAGACGTAGGCAGTCAGGTTGACGTGACGTGGGTGGAATATAATCGCGCTCGAGCGGGCGCCTTTGTACGGGCTTATTGTCTTATTGGCTCGCTTCGAAATCCATTTAGAAGGGCAAGCGGCAATAGACAATGGATGGCATTCAACAAGTAATGAACCAGCCCGATTGGTAGCTGTGAGTTATCATTGGTAAGCAAAAGCAAATTACAGTCGACCAGATTCTTCGACGAGAACGGTCAGCAGTTCTTTTGTTTCTCGGGAGAGTTCGATTTCGTTCGTCGATTACGTGCAGCACGAGGATCCAGATGAAATTTCGATTGGAGCTTCGAGTTTCTATGTAACCACGCATTCCCACTCTGTCACCAGGAGCAGAACCATTGGACATTCTACTGCGACTACAGTTATTGCCAAGTAGCAACTCAATCCGTATATTTAGCAAGTTCCGTTGGCAATAACCCTTAGGGCTGCTGGCAACTTGCCATTCGAATGAGCTTACCAGGTACAGGAGCCACTTAAACATCATGGCGTCTTCTATATGCCAATGAAATTCATGCGTTGAACCGCTTTGCTATATCGCCTGTTTGGTTATACGAGCTTTTGCATAATTTAGGGGTCAGTTTAACAATTGGGCACTAACCAAGCCTTATTTATTCACGTAGCTATCTATAGGTCCTTTGCTATTGTCAGGAACTATCTTTGTTATTAGACGTTCAATTATATCTTATCAAACATTAATATCTGATTGGTTGTTTACGTATGTGATGAAAATTTGAATCAATGATACTTGAAAAATGTGAATGTCAGCTCTCTTATGTATACGAAGAAAACCCTTTTGTGTTTCAGCATTGGATTAGGTTCGAACGAAACCCAAAAAATTTTTAAGGACAGAGGTTCTTAATTGGACATTACTCAACTGTCCAACCGTCTCTTTAAAAAGACAGTATTGTATTACGACACGTTTCTCATAAGTCTGGAAGCTTAAATATCGTGTCATTAAAAATGTACACACTATATATTCTGCATATCGGATACCAGTAGAATAATTTTTGTTAGAGGATCAGTGATATTTCTTTGTTATCTGCGCATGTGCTCACCCGCGTATCCGGGATAGGACACGTGGCTGCAGAAGTCTAAAAATATAGGACGTATCGATAACAAGAAGACACGGATCCTTGGTTGTTTCTTCCTGTGGAGCATTGAACAGTTTATTTTCTGGACTTCGAAGGGATTGTCCAGGCCGCCAACGTTAAACTCCTTGCATCTTTGTACGTTACCTTCGCCGAGAACAGCTGTCCAGGGGGACTGGGAAACTGGGAGACTGGAAAACTGGGTCGAAGCAAACAGCTTCTCCCTTCGCTTCTACACTCTGTTTTACTCCTCTTCTCCCCCTCCCCTCTCTCTCTCTCTCTCTCGCTCTTCCCAGTTATTTCAAGCTTCGCGCCAACTTTCTTATTTCATACTTCCTCCCAAGAAAAGAATTTCTTCGCAATCTCCTTTCGAGGGAAACGTTCAATTTCCTCAGCGTGTGCGAAAATTTTCAACAATTTCACCGCGACAGAGCGTTCGATATTTCGATTAAAATGAATCAATAATCACTCCTATGTATTTCATAAAACACCATTTTTTTTAACACTGACACACTGAAAATATCTTTCACCAAACTGAATCGAGTCCTACCACTATAATATTCGTGTAATCAAACGACGATAGTCATGACAAAATATTTCAACCGCTGAGAGCTCGAATACCCAGTAAATCGTATACTCACCCATGAGCTAGTGCAAAGTCAAAAATTGATTAATCGCCAGTAAAATGTTAAGGGCGAAGGTAAATGAGGATCGACCAAAGTCGAATCAACGACGAGCGCGTTATGATCGATGTCGATATCTTTTGAGGATAGAAATTCTCGGCGTACCGACTGACAGGCGGCAGAGTGGTGGTTTAATAAGTTTCGCGGCCAGATAGCTCTCGAAGGAGCCTCACCGAGAGAGCGAAGTGAACACAAGGGAAGCACAGAAGATCTTATACACGAAGGATGAAGGAAGAGAGAGAGGCGAGCAGAATCCAATAGTCCAATACCCGAGCAGAACCAAAGCCCTTTGTCTCCCACTCAGCTGCCAATAGCTAACGTGCTGTGGACTATAGGCCTGTGGGTATATTCCAGTATATTCAAATATGGCATAGCAGAGGCTTCTCTTACATCTGTTACGTTTATGTTACAAGGTACGAGAGATGCGTATAAATAACTCAATCAAATCCTTAAGGACACTGTCAGTGAGTACTATCTAAAGCTCTCTCCGTACGGAAGATTGTAAGCTCGATGGATCTAATTAGACTGAAATCCTTACCGTACGTTCCTCCGACTGTATTCTGCGTTAACTCGTTAAATTAACCAGTCAGAATTTCATCCGTCCTTAGAATCATTTTGCTCAGATACATTAGTCTTCTTTTACGATAAATTATACTTTACCATGACGTAACGCGCAGCTAGATATTCTAACGTAGCGCATAAATAAAGCGCAGCTAACCTATACATATTCTTTTCTAGCTTTAACACGTTTCGCGGCAAAGAAATCTTTTTATCTTATTGCTTGGCATTGAGTAATCTTCTAAATAAATCAAGCTACCCAGGTTATTGTTTTGTTAGATTGATTGTTTCTATGCTGTTTATGGTTACTCGGTTTTTTTTTTAATACTTCTCGACATTTTACGTCCCAATCAACAATATCCGAGAACGACGCTAGGACGATTACATATTAATGTTCATTACTGTTACGCAAAAATCCAACGAGTGTGCGAGAATTTCGAGTGTTCTCATAGTCGATAAATACGGACGTTAACAGAAAAAACAGAAGTTCTGAACTGGCTGGTCGCGGATGCAGGTAAGTCAAGAATGTAAACTGTCTGCAAGAGAGAGAGAGAGAGAGAGAGAGAAGAGTGTAAGTGAGAGAGTGAGAATAGAGCTTTCAGGCTAATTAAACGAGAAGGGCCTGAGGGTGTGGTAAGGGTAATGTCGAGCCAAGCTGGATATAGCAAGAACATGGTGGTATAGATGTTTCACAGGACGAGTGGAAAATGAGGAGAAAGCTTTGGGAACACCATAAACGCTGATGGAATGCCTATGGCAGCAAGCCATTGCACCATCGTCGTACTATCGTCCTATCGTCCTATCGTCCTACCATGGCACTCTCCTTGGCAAACCCGATTACAGGATCCTCCATGTTTTATCTCCCACTCTCTACCTGTCTCTCTCGTATTCTGTCCATCAACGGTATCAACCCTCGCATGAATTACTCTTCCCTCATTCGCTTTTCTCTTCGACAACAAATACGACAGAAGCGATAAACTCAATA
Organism: Trachelus troglodyta; assembly: GCA_030142635.1. Lineage (NCBI taxonomy): Eukaryota > Metazoa > Arthropoda > Insecta > Hymenoptera > Cephidae > Trachelus > Trachelus troglodyta. Next base: position 350,711 of record JARQTJ010000011.1, read on the forward strand.
AATTCCTCGTCAATGGAAATACGACAGAGCAGGGACTTTCCACGATATCCTGAATATCGCCTAATTAAAGTTAATTGCCTCCATATCAATCAACTATCGCGCACGGAATAGATTTTTATCGTATCACCGTAAGTACATACTGGAGAGTGCATCGATTACATGAGGCAGTTTAAAAATTGACAGGTATTTCATTATTATTAAAATCATTTTTTAATCATCAGCATCAAAGCTATGTCATTGCCGTGAATGTTATCTGTAGTGATTTTTTAATTTTTTTTTCTTCAGCAATAGATGCAACCGTTTCATTACGTCTACTGTTGCAAGGATAGAAAAGTGAAGAAAATTCTTCGCTTGAAAATTTCTCTAGGGGTCGCAGGTTCGGAGGCAAAATATGCAATAATTAATTTCATTCTCTGAAAGTTCTCGACTTTATCTCCTCAAGTATATGTACATATAGACTAGAGAAATTGCCTTTCATGCCTAAGAGCTAGGAAGTAGACTAAGCTTCAAACTTGAGTATCTTCGACGTTACACGACTAGACAAGCAGAGGCACGCCCAGTTACGCTATGAATCGAGTAGTCTTCGTCCACTTCCGGTTCTCTTTAAGATCATATAGCATGAAAAAAAATGTAACCAGCAAAATCTATATCCACTGACTACCAACCAAATATGTCACTACGACAGAATCATTTCCATAATTGTACAGGCAGCTTATAAATACAGCTTGAAAATGTACATATGAAAATTTTACAAGAACCCATATACGCACCTCAAGCCCTACATATGGTAAATTACGTTAATGGTACGTATACCATATATCTCTATAAATTGTTCAAAGCTCTATATCCAGCTTTATGCCTATATTTATCGTTTGCCTAGGACACATAAAAATCGACGTAACTTCTTATCCATAAGGCAAGCAGAACGACCAATAGTTGAAGCATACAAATGAACCTGGGCCAAATGTGGAGAAATATAATTGAATGTAAGCTCTCCTACGTATTTTATTGATCAACGGTATTGTATGTGCTATATGAATATGAATTCATGGCAGACAGAGGCTGACTGGATGGATACGTCACTACTGTGTGTATATTAACGACGTCTTCGCCATGATATACACAAATCGCGATAACTTCTACCTTCACTGTATCGAAGAGCACTGAGAGAAGGAAATTCAGAATTGTCTGGCTGCATTCTGATAACGTCATTAACCTCCATTCGTGATAATATTGTTAATACTAACTACTATCCGAACTAGTCATGGTCACTTTTATCTTGAATTTATTTCGTTTACTTCGAATGTGCAAAATTTACATGCTCTCTAACGATCACTGGACCGCGAGCAAGATCATCCTTTGGCAGCATCTTCCTTGGTTATTTAACGTGAAGAATTTTCGATTAGAGAAGAGAAGAAATGTTTATAGAAATTAGTGAGAAAACAATCGACTGGAATCCTAAAGTGTTGAGTTTGACGTTTACATTAGTATCATCCGAGACCCAAGAGTGATCTTGTTCAGGCTGAAAGAAAGGAAAGATTTAAAGAGGAAAAAACAGAATCGAGTATCTACAAGAGTCCCGATTACAAGGACTCTCTCGATACTCAATTTTCATCCTGGGAAATGTCAAGATCGTATCATCTTCTGTTTTCAATGATTTCTACGGACAGCATCCCTCTACCTTCCCCTTTTATGGTACATGAGCTCCGATGCTCGATGTTTATATATACGTAAGAGTCACCTATATGGGACCATGCTCATTCGAAACTCTAATATATGTATATGCACATACAAGCTCTTTCTGCATACGCATATTACGTGTTAAAGGACTAAAAGCGATGCTGTATGAAATAGGCGCAGCTGCTTCGACAAAGGATTCAGGGATAACGTCATTTATGCAGTATTGCATAGTCTAGCACATCCTGGGATGATTCTGGGTGACCCAAAGCAGATGAAAGTTCAGGAGGTCATACGATCCGATTGATGTTCATGGCGTAAAGTATATACATATATACGCGTATACATATATAAATATATATGTGTGTTATATAATCAAATACCACTCCCTTTTCTCTTTGATATTTATCTCTATCAGGATGCTGTAAGGTACTCGTTGTATAGCATACTGATTGACGACACTCTATTTGCCAGTCTCATCCCTCACCTTTTTTTTTCCTCTCCTTAATTGGATTTTCTCACGGGGTTTCAAGGGTCTCAGGGTTTTTCGGACTGGAAACCATTTCGAAAGCGTTTTCGACAGTCACGAAATCTATTTTTAAAAAGGCAGAGGAATTCTGGAGACTATGGGAGACGGTCCAGTCGTGTCAAATTCATTTTGACAAATAAATTTCTTTTTTTGCATATATGTGTATATCTTAATCTTAATGGATAGTGACCACGAGTAGGCAGTTTTATGTGTACATGAGGTTATTCAGAGGGAACGCACTGACTGAAGTTGAATCGTATATTTAATTTCTACGGTATAACTGATTTTTATAAGTTTCTCTTGAACCACATTGTATACGTTATTATATACTTGAAACAATAGACTTACCTTTGTCGTCGATCTTGACCGTGAAGTTCCTCGTGATTCCCATGGATCTTCCGATGAGGTTTGTGGTCTTTTATTTACCTCGTGACCTTTGCACAATCACTGAAACGTTTAATTTCGAATAATTAACTGATTGACACTTCTTGCTAATTCTTTTGTATAAACTATCGTGCTCTCTCTCTCTCTCTCTCTTTCTTTTTCTCTTTATCTCTCATTCAATATCATTCCCTTAGTCTCTCTCTTTTTTTTAGATAGACAAAAGCACATACACGTACATATAAATATTCATCCCCTCCGAGTTTTACTCATTCTTTCTCCCCCTCTAACTCGTTCCATCTCTCGTTCTCATGCTCCCCAAATGATCGAGTCGTCAAAAGGGTCTCTCTATCGGCGAGAGTACCTTCCAAGGGAAGACGGCCAAGGAGGTAGAACGTCGTGCGGTGTCATTTCTTTGTTCACGCAAATAGGTGGAACCGAGAGTACGATCGGTGAGAATTTACGCGAGCGCGGAAATTCGCGAGTTTGCACGACTCTCGCTTCTCGCACGACTGACTAAACCGGGAACGAGGGTGCTTGCGACGCGGCCAAGTGGCGCCGCAAGCTCCGAACTACCCCCGGTATCGTATAGGGGGTGGTAAGTAAGTACGAACCAGCTTGCGCACCTTTACACTTTATACAGCTTCCTTAGCATCCATTCAGACATTTCACGTCGTTATGAATTACATACGCACAAATTTTGTAATCTTTCATATTCGCCTCTTCATTCGGACAATTACAAAATCCATCTTCACTGCTCTTAGGTCTTTTCAATGTCCATTTTGGATTCGCCGTATTTAATGAGTACTTTTATATGGGTAAATAAGTAATTCAATTGGTAGTATGTACATGATTCCATGAAGGATAAATTATTGGGTATGAAAAATTAGTGACGAAAATTTTTGTGAAAAAAAATGTCTGGCCTTGAGAAATAAGAGAATTTCAGAAGACGCCTGATCATTTGGTATTCAACGAGAAATAGCGATGGGGCGATTCGCTTGGTATTCGCCGCTCGTATCGTTCGCTCATTATTCAATTTATATAGGTCGACTTGGAGCTTCCAGCTCGGATCCTTAATCGAACCACGCCATCCTTTTCTTTCTTCACTCCACTTGACCATTTATCACATTTTTCTTTCCTTTCCAGGTGGTCGCCTTTTTCCTTTTTGGCTTTAGTTCGTACCGGCGCGCTTGTTCGCCCTTCCGAGTGTCGACCGTCGAGCAACCACCTGTAACCGCCATGCTTCTCTCCTTTCCATTTCTCTTTCCTTTCAAAGCGCGATTCCCATTCCGGAATCGCAGCGATACTTGATCGTCGGTAACAACAATCATTTACCGTCCGGTAAAGAAGCGAGTCTCCATTTATTATCCCTTGAAATTCTGTATAGCTTAGAGAACGCAAATTCGCAATTGGTATATAACTGTATGGGAACGACTAACAGGTAAACTTAGTAAACGATTGATTGGCAAATATTATTCGCAAATAGCTATGGAAAAATTCGATTTTGCTGTTTTGAATTAATTATTGGTCAATGGTCTTGGCTACGATAGTGAAAAAGTTTATTGAGTGTACATGTTTGTTTACATAAACTTCACTGCAGAGCCAATGATTGCAGGAATATCAAATCAGCACTCACGGTCTTTAGGATCATTGATCAAGTTCATTTTTGCGTAGGAGTTATCACTCGTGTGGAAATTAGAGAATTTCTGAACTCGGATGGTTGATATAACGATCGGTAGTGGCGCGTGTGGAAAATCAACAAGTCTTCGTGAAATTTACGGCCGTAGTTAGAAAGAGGGATTTCTAAGTTTCCAAGAGATCTCGGAAGAAAGATTCTTTTTATTAAAGTATATTCTCGGGCGGAAACTTGCGCTTAAGTTACTTCTATATTAAAATTAGCAAGCGGCCACATGTACCAACGAAAATGATCAAAGCTTATGAGCTTGCGGGAATTGATAAACTTTCTTTCCGCGATGTTCACGACTCACGCCTTCTGGTACAGTCAGTAATACAGATCTACATTATAGCATTGTTGACGGATGATAAATCGATTAGGAATTTCACTCTTCGGATAAGCTAGTTTCGCGCAATTTGTGACTTTATCGACATTACTGCCAACAGCCAGAGGTATTGAATGGTGCGCTAAGCTCCAGAGATTAGTAGCGAGATGTACAACGCTACAGTTTTAGGCGATACCAAAAACATGACCGTTCATAAAATATTTGAGTCGAAACACAGATACAAGAGGTGCTTCGAGTAAAGTCTCGGCAGAGATAAGTAGGGAGATGCACAACGCTCCGGTTTTTGGCGATACCAAAGTCATGGCGCTAAATCGTAGCTGCGAGTCTGGAAGTAGGAATCGTGATCATCACCTCCGTCGACAATGCGAATCCCGTCGCAGCCGAGCTAAACGTGAACGCGATCGCGTAGCTTGGCTGGCAGAGGTTCTCCGCTTGCCTGTGACAAACACCTATGACACGCTGTTTCATATTTTAATAGCATAAATAATATTCAGACGGACAAAGAAGGCATTACGAAAAATTAGCAAAAACAAAATTGTACTTATTAATCTCGGGCATAAAATGATGAACATATAGAAATGAACCAATTATTTTCTATGGAGACATGAAACAAATAATGTATCTGGTTACGGATTTTTTTTTCATTTAGTTTTTATCATTCAAGGCATTCAAGGTAAAGACAACAATTTTAATACATCAAATTATCAGAAAATTATGTCGAGGTAGAATTTTAATTCTACATTATTTTTTACATCCGAACATACTGATAATTCGAGGTAGTAAAAATAAAATTATCTTTCCGCAGGCTTGAATAAAATAATTTACTAAATTGAATCAGGCTACCAAAAACCTATGGTAACTAAAAATGTCTAAGAAGATACACTATTTGTCCCTTTTCACTATACATATAAAATAATTGTGTGGTTTTTTACGGTTTTCATTTGCTTTACCCGACATCAATAAGTACACATTTTTTGGGACATATTTTACTGCTTTTCTATTCGGCTGAATAGTATTTAAACTATTCAAAGCGCTGCAGCGCAAACGGACCTTCGATCACGCGCGAAAGCGCGCGTGTCGCTCTTGGACGTGTAAAAAAACTATCTCAAGTACAGGAGTGCTGTGCATTCCTCTCACAAAAAGTATTGAAATCATATTAATAATACCAAGTACATAAGTCACTACGTATCTGCTTATTATATGATCCAGCACTAGCCTATCGTTTTAATTGTATTTTCAAAATTTCATTTAATGTCTTCGCTATAATATAGCGCATTGTTTACTAGGTACTAAAGAATATGTTTGTAATATACGAATGAGTCAAATGTTTAGTAAATAATATTCCAATGTCCGCTATCCAAAATCCGAAAATTGACGACGGTCCCCGAAGGCAGCGCTCGGGGGTTGGTACTCGTAAGTGGGGATGGTTGCCTGCCACGCAGGGGACGTATCGGCTCGGGGCCTTCATTCTTCCTAGACCCATCCATCTAATCAGTGCGGTCTTACCGTAACTTCAGTGTTTGTGTGTTGTGTTACCTAATTCCGTTAATTCCGCTGGACTATTGCTTCTTCCGTGATATCACTTTGCTATCACAGTCAA
>JARQTJ010000011.1:357283-401446 GCA_030142635.1 Trachelus troglodyta
GAATAAGTTTAAAATATTTTATCTTCTTAAATGCTTGACGTTAGGGGCTTTCAAGCCCTGCACTTCTGTTTATAATCGTTGCCTCTTTAATTATGGCAATAATGCTCGAAATCAAAATTCCTTTGCGACGGAAATGCCCATGGAGACATTGGCCCATGTCAATTCCAATTCAAATTCGTCAAATTTAGATATGTCTCCAATCTTTCAACGAAAAACTGTAAGCCTCAGACAACCAGAGCCAAAAAGGAAGGTTCCTCGATCTAGGTCTAGACTTCGCATATCAGGATTCGACAATGATATGTAATATACTTTTAGCTCTAAGAAAATCTTTACTGCAGTTTTGTAAAAAGGGGATTTCCATCTAACAGCGGGGATGTTATGCCCTAAGCGTTACTTAGTCATTTACTTTGTACTTGATTTTCTTAGGTTAGCATTCTTAGTATCATACGATAAGTAACCCATTGTCAGCAAAATTATACTAAGGCGTAGGAGCTCTCCTCATGTATTTTAGACGCAACAAAAAGTCAGTCGTCGAACGGTAGGCTCTGAGTGAACATCGTCTACTCATTAAAAAGAAACTAGAACAATAGAATATTGCCATTGTTAAAAGAACAAAGACATAATAAAATAGTTTTGCTTTTGCTATTTTCTAATTATCAAAAGTGTTGAAGATCATTTTACAATATCCTCACGGCATAACAATATGTACAAAAGTAGGTTTAACATATAAAGGCATTAAGGTTTAACCTAAAAGGATTTGTGTCCCGGAGATGAGCCGCATGTAAAAGGACATTCATTTAAACCTACCTAGCTTCCAATAATACACCGTAGGTGGCAGATACGTGTCGAGCGTGCGCTCGTCACAAACTATATGGAGCTGTGCGCTCTGACGTTGTACGGTGGTACCAATATAAAACTTTCATGGTGAAGAAAAATTTACTGCTCGATAGTCACGACTTTTCATACAGTGTCAGTGAGTTATTTTCCGAAGTTGAAGTAGATAAAGGTCAGTAAATGAAATTGCTTTCTGCGACTACTTTTTGTGCTGGCTGTTATTAGCAACTCCCTAAAATATTCGTTTCCCACCTTATTCCTGCTCACTTATTTTATCTTCCAAACGGTATATATAACCTTATCGTTATCCAATTATTTCCCGTAAGGATTTCCCTTCGTTTCTTGGATTTCCATTCATTTTACAGTGATATTTTTAGGTTCTATGATATTCTGTAATATGCATTCGTTCCTATTACTTTCTCTAATATTTGAGAATGATTTATGCCAGAGTATATTTTTAATATTACTTATGCTATTGCTTGCCGGGCTAGTTATTTATTATTTTTATTGACATTGCCAGTTATTTTTGGCAGGTGACTAATAATAATAAAGAGTAAACACACCAGTGTAAAAGTTGTATTTTCAGTGCATCGGATTAAATATGAGTTACCACCGTGGCGGTGGTAACAGACCCAAGGGATTTGGGTTTGCAGGCTTCCAAATGTCAGGAACTAAGAGAAGTGGAGCTAACATACCTCCACCGCCTCAAAATTCAGCAATCAGCAAACAAGGTTATCATACTATGAATGCAATTACGGAAAATGCACTGTCTGCATGTTGGGGTATACCAAAGAAACGCAGTAAGACTGAAGAGGAGTGAGTATAGTACAATAAAAACTTATTATTTGGAGTCCGATTGTTAGGTGACTTGTTAAGTTAATACCAATTTCAAGATCTAAGACAGACAAAGGTTAAGATAAACTATAAACTAAAAAAATCAGATACTTTGAGGATGACGACGAGCCACCAACTTCCTCATTGGAATACATTCCCGCTCCTGGATCACCGACGTACGACATGATGAAAAAAAATGATAGAAAGGAACGTGACAGCGACAGTGAGGAAGATCCTTTGGATGCCTTCATGGCTGGAATTGATGCAGAAGTAAAAAAGAATACTATTGATGCTCAATTTACCGAGGAAGAACGGAAGGAGGAGAAACCAAAAGGATTTCGGGCTGATATCGATGGAGAAGATGACGAGGAGAGTTACTATAGGTAAATTTAGAGTTCTCCTCAAGATCACATCGATCTTAGAAGAAAGTGGAACTTTCCATAGGACATTGCGCAACTACATTCTCTAGGTATATGGAAGAAAATCCAACAGCAGGATTGCAACAGGAAGAATCTGATCAGGAAATAGAATACGATGAGGATGGAAATCCTATAGCTCCTCCAAAGAAGAAGGATATAGATCCCCTACCACCCATAGATCATTCAGAGATACAGTACGAGGCTTTCGAGAAGAATTTCTACAACGTTCACGAGGAGATTGCTAGCTTGGGGAAGCAACAGATTGATGAACTGCGAAAGACTCTGGGTATCAAAGTGACTGGACCATCGCCACCAAATCCAGTGACAAGTTTCGCTCATTTCTGTTTTGACGACGCGTTGATGAAGACCATTCGCAAAAATGAGTACACACAGCCTACGCCAATTCAGGCTCAGGCTGTGCCTACTGCCCTTAGTGGTCGTGATCTAATAGGAATTGCGAAAACCGGTAGCGGTAAAACAGCAGCCTTTATCTGGCCAATGTTGGTACACATTATGGACCAAAAAGAGCTCAAACTTGGCGATGGTCCTATTGGTTTGATTCTCGCGCCAACCAGAGAGCTGTCACAGCAGGTAAATCCAGGATAAGCTGAAACAAAATTCATAAGAGAATAGATTTCCTCTCCATAGCTTTAAAACAGAATAGTTCATCAGTAATTTTATCGATAGATCTACCAAGAGGCCAAGAAGTTTGGTAAGGTTTACAACATCCAAGTCTGCTGCTGCTACGGAGGTGGCAGTAAATGGGAGCAGAGCAAAGCCCTGGAGGGTGGTGCTGAAATAGTCGTAGCTACACCTGGCCGAATGATTGATTTGGTCAAAATGAAAGCCACAAATTTATCTAGGGTTACGTTTCTCGTTTTAGACGAGGCTGACAGAATGTTTGATATGGGTTTTGGTAAAATATCCTTCTTGAATTTATTTCAAAATTACAATACCGATAGTTTTCTAGAACGCATCATCATATTTTCCAGAACCCCAAGTAAGATCTATATGTAATCACGTAAGACCCGACAGACAAACATTGTTATTCAGCGCTACCTTTAAAAAGAGGGTAGAAAAATTAGCCAGAGACGTTTTGACGGATCCTGTAAGAATAGTTCAGGGTGACGTGGGTGAAGCTAATACCGACGTCACTCAACACGTCATGATGTTCCACAATAATCCTGCAGGAAAGTGGTCCTGGTTATTGCATAATATTGTGGAATATTTGAGCGCTGGAAGTCTATTAATATTCGTTACGAAAAAGGTAAGAATTTTCTCATTTTAACCGTATCAGCGGTTGCCAAACAGGAATTGATATTTTAGTTAAACGCAGAGGAAGTTGCGAATAACCTTAAATTGAAAGAATTCGATGTTCTCCTTTTACACGGCGACATGGATCAGGTTGAAAGAAACAAAGTTATCACAGCTTTTAAAAAGAAAGAAGTCAGCATTTTAGTAGCTACAGACGTAGCCGGTAATTTTTATTAATATTTATACTTTTCTTTAAATACCTAAGATAATTCATGAACCCTTTTTATAAATTATTTTTTAATAGCTCGTGGTTTGGATATACCACATATAAAGACAGTGGTGAATTATGACATTGCGCGAGACATTGACACGCATACGCACAGAATAGGAAGGACAGGTCGTGCTGGTGAAAAGGGAACGGCTTACACCCTGGTTACCGAAAAGGATAAAGAATTCGCTGGTCACCTGGTGAGGAATCTCGAAGGAGCCAATCAGGAGGTGCCGAAAGGTTTAATGGACCTGGCTATGCAGAGCGCCTGGTTCAGAAAATCAAGATTCAAGGGTGGAAAAGGTAAAAGTCTAAACGTCGGGGGTGCAGGATTAGGTTTTCGGGGTAGACCAGAACCACCCTCAGGACAATCCTCTGGTGGATCCTCTTCCCAACCACCGAAAGACATAAACGAAGTTGTTAAGAAACTCGAAAGACATGGACCAGGTAGCGACAGGCTTTCCGCCATGAAAGCTGCCTTCAGGAGTCAGTATAACACTCAGGTAAATATATTTTTGAAAACTGATCTAGAGCATGCGTTATTTTAATATTATGTTATATCTAGTTTCGAGCATCTTCCGATCACACGTGGGAACAGACGATACAGCCAGCTTCGGTGATTATGCCACCACCACCTCCTGTAGGACTTTCTGCAATTTCTTCGACAGAAGATGTTAACAGTCAGGACAGTAAGAACAGCGAGAATTCAGGAAATCAGGAAAAGGCGGAACGAAAGAGGGTGAGAAAAAGTCGATGGGAGTGATTTCGGCTGGGGCACAATTTTATTCTATCATCTATACGAGACGATTACGATCGTCGATTCGAATATAACAAATATCAATTCGTTTTATATTATAATAAAACATTTTGCCATTGTGCAAAGATTCTCCTTCATTATACCTTCATTTCGAGATAATCATATTATTTACATAAATATTCTTACACTTAAATTCTCTCTGATTGTAAATTACTCATCGATAGTCATAATTTTCTATTATTTTTATTCCCATAAATTTCCTTTGCAGTTAGTCATTAGATTACTCTAAGGATTCTAGTGCGCAGAGCACCTCTTAATCATATACGTACAAGATGAAAAAAAAACAGCATCCAGTAAATGGTTGCAAGGTCTTACGCATTGTACTTTACTTGCAGTACGCAAGCATTCCTGGAAGTATTTAAAGTTTGTGACAATACTAATGGCCAAGAAACCATTTAGGGCACCGCTGTTTTCCAAAAGCAGAAAAAGGCATGACACCCAGCAAGATTGGATAGTTACTTGGAATCATGATTCGTGCAATTCCGTTATGTGAGTAAAAAAAAATGTGAAAGAAGGAAACTATTTAAATAATACCTACGTACTCTGCTCCGTATCACGCGCTATTTTAAAATCAGCTTTCAACGAGGATCTAACGGTTGCATTCGGAGGACGCAATTAGTTAGATGAATAATCCATTTTACTTGGAAAAAAGGCATTTGTCATAGACGACCTAGGAAATTGTCTATAGAACTACTCAGGCATCATCATTCATCATCAACCTCATTAGAATTCCTCAATATTCTTATTCGTCGCTGGATCTGGATCTCAACAAGTTCCATTCCGACGGATAACAAATGGAGGATATAAGTAAAAAAAAATAATGTGAAAAAAAGAATACGAAGAATCGTTGGCCGCGACGAATACGGAGCTTACTCCAAGGATAAGGCTAAGAGATAAATCATGATCTAGCACCTTGTACAACTAGAGACAAAGGTTAGTAGGATGCTAATGATAGGTTACCGTTTTGTGTTAGGCGTTTGAAAAATCTAGTGCGACTCATGTTTCCCTACTGTTAGCCACGTACCGCCACGTGGCAATGACGTACAATGACACTGCATCACTTGAATCATCCTGCATTGTCCTTCGAGTCACTCGCTCTACGTTTGCTTGATCCTAATCTCTAGAGATCCGGGCTTCTTGTTAGCCAGAGTCAGTCTTACCGGACCTTGTCTAATTCAAGGATCAATTAGTTGCGGCATCGCAGGACTACTTTTCCTTCTTTTTTTTTCATTTAGTCTTAGCGTCGATAAAGAGTTTAAAGATTTTCTATTGGATTCCGCGCCTTTTCCGTTAAATTTCTCCATGGCTCTTGTATACGAACCGGTACAGACCTTACCCCATGTCTTTCTCTCTTCTGCTGTCATATTTAAACATTTTTTATTATCTAATTGTTGAATCTTCTGTTGCTCATTTTTATCCCACAATGGTATCCTTCGCGATTTACTTTCTTCATTCTCTAAGGTGCTTGATCCTTGGGGCTGTACGTCGTCCCAGGATGTTCCTAGGTCCGACTTTACACTGGATGGAGTTGGACAGCTACTTTCACTTGACAACGATGATGATCTTATGAATATTTGATTACCTTGATTTTTGTTACCTTTAATTGACGGTAGTTCACCTTTTGCTTGAGAGATGGACGAACTCGCACCATTATTGTTGCTGTCGTTATCTTGCGAGAGATTGTCATTAATAATGATTTTCGTGATGGACGTTCTTTTTCTTAAATTTTCCATATTTTCCTTGGGTGACGTTTGCGAACTATCGACTTTTTGGAGAATGTCCCTCAGGTTCACACCACTGTCAGTTTTGGACAGTGGCTTCGTTTGTTCCTTTTTTATCTTGGATCCGTTTTTTTGTTGCTCCTTTGAAGAATCGACCTTTTCTTCCTTTCTCGTTAGGGTCAATTCTGGAAATATGTAACTGGCTACTCTTTCTTTAGGACTGGCGATCAAATTCTTTGTCTGCCTTGAAAAAGTCGATGGATATTTTAAAAGTTCTTCATTTTTACCTTTCTGACTGTCATCCTTATCTTCCTTTGTGTCTATCAGTTGCTTTCCTTTATCTTCGACTGTTATATTTATGTTTGATTCATTTAATATTACCTCAGAATCAATATCCTCGCCAGATATTTTCTCCGACTCGGAAGCAACAGTCTCAGTACCAGTCCTCTCATTACCATCAACATTCTCATCGTCATCCTCGTTCCCAGAATCGTTATCAAAATCCTTAAGGATACCCTCATTCCTCTCGCTTCTCTTTCTTAATTCCTCCCAATTTTTCCTGGGCTTATAGCTGGTCTTCCTTCTAACTATACTGCTCTCAGTAATATTGATATCCGGTATAAACAGTCTCAATGCTTTTGGTCCAGTTGGAAACATCACTTCGTTGATACGCTTCTCGCTCATAATAGCTTCCAAGCTCGTCTTTGAGGCGACTTCCTGGTGCTTATTAAAAGCAGATACCAACTGAGCAACTGTATACTTTGGCTCATCGTTCTCCGATTCCGAATGTTCATCCTTCTCGTCAGAATTTCCGGAATTATTTGAATGACTCGATATATCCGAATGCTGTCTCTGAGATGGTTGCTTTGCCGATAACAAAGATCTCCTCCTCTCTAGTCCAGTCTCGTCTGAGTCCTCGGTCAAAGTATCCGATTCGATAGATTGAAGAGAATCAAGATTCTCTTCAGATTCATAGGAAGGAGTTTTAGGATTCTCATTATTGGATGAAACATCATTTGATTCCTCTTGTAATTTATGTGTATTGTTCTCATTCATCACTGACTCATTGCCTGCCTTTCTTTGCTGTACAAGAATTTCATCATTTCCGTTACATTTATCAATCTTTACTTCCTTCCCGAAAGGAATATTCAAAGGCACGTTGGATGATACAAAGTCATCATCCTGAGGTCTGGAATCGGCGATTTTTGCCTTTCTAAAAATAAAATTGTCATTCGCAACAGTCTCGAGTTGAGTTAGGGATGCTGTGGACGCAGCAGCATTATCGACGTTCAATTGCTTAAAAATGGGTAGCATGTCTTCCGTGGGTGTTCTCTGATTTTTCCTATGACGAAGACACTCCAGGCTCCTATAGATATCCAAAACACCCTGTGACTTGGATAGAGACTTCAAGCCATAAAGTTTCTCCCTAGATCTACTAAAGAAAGGATTCATTATATGTTTTTCCGTAGCAATGCTCAGACTGTTCAGTAAACATGCCTGGGACTGCGTATGATTAAGGTTACGCATCCTGGATAACAATCCGCGACTAGGACCATGATTAAGATTGGCCTGAGACTTGCTCTGAGCCTGATCAAGCAGTCCTTGAGTCTGCTCTTTATTAAGCAGGCAGCTCTGACTCAGTGCAATGCTATTTCGAGATGAATCGAGACTCGTCCGAGACTCAGCCGGACTCGTGCACTCCTCGCTTTCTGGTAAACTGGCGCGACTTCCGGCGAGTCCATAGCTCAAGCACATCTCACTTTGACTCAAGTTACAATATAGACCCTGATTCCCATTATGATTCTCAGTCTGAATCTGATTGTGATTCCGAGTAGACTCCATAAGATTGGCATGACTCGTTGCCTGACTAAGAAGTGCAGCTCTTCTTAAATTCTCACGGCTAACAACACGTTCCAATAAAACTTCCCTCGACTTTGAAAGATATCTTCTGAGATGAGGTGACGCCTGAGTTGGTGCCCCCCTTAGCCATTCATGACGCAGACATTGTTTCGCTGTAATTCGTGCACTGAAATCATTTAAATAGTCACAACGCATCAGTCATTATCTGTCATTTAAAAATATTATCACCAAGTATTTACCTCGGGTCCGGCACAAGAAGCTTCGCTACGAAATCCTTAGCCTGCGCAGAAATATCTTGGAACAATTCCTCAGGGAAATCAACTTGGCCCATCGAAATATTCTGAAATGTTTCTTGATCGGTTTCACCTCCGAATGGTGAAAATCCCGTGAGCAGAACGTAAGTGGTAACACCCAGGGACCTGAGTCACACAAACGCTATGGTCAATCCAAATATGTCCATATGGACGTCGACTTTACTAGAATTCTTGGCAGTGGTCGTTCGTCACGCTAAAAAACTTACCACATATCGGCAGCCAGCGTTATCGGTTCGTAATGAAGAATTTCAGGAGCTAAAATAAATAATACTCACTCGGTCAATCTTTTCTGGCGCAATATTTAAAACGCCACATAGTACCGTACTATATATATATATACCATATACATATATGTACATACTATACGTAGTACGATATAAAATAACCAACAACCATGGCGTTTCGATGAAGAAAATATGGACATTCCGTGGGACGTATCCGAAGCGTCATACCTTATCTCATTAGCATATACAAAATCATTAAGAAGTCCCGGACTGTTTCTTACTAAAATGTCAATATAAGCATAGTAGCGTAAAGTGAAGTTGTAAAAGAGAACTGATAATGGCGTGGGAGTTTCAAGATCTTGGATGAGTATGACATCAGAGAGGATCCTTCTGCGTATTTTAAAGACGTGAACGTCGTTAAACAAATTGAGAATATAATTAATTATACGCGAGCAAATAGATGCCGTAAGACGGCCGCACAATTTTAAGTAGCGAACGAGCAATAAAGGGAGTCGTAAAGGCTGCTCTTGGACCGAACGGCACTAAGCACCAAGCACTAAGCACGTTGGGTTATCTTTGAAATACGTTGGTAATAAATGCACTTTTCTATTAGCCAGAGCATCAATGCCGATTACCTTGCTTGGATTAGATTGCACGCTGCATGTCTGCATAAACAATATCAAACACTCGTAATACGCGAGCACGAGGCTAACGTGTCAATTAAAATCAATTAGTACACTCCCGTTATCGTCGATTAACAGTGATCGATAATAATTATCGTTATTAATAAAAGACGGGGGGGACGTCAAAGATAATCGCAGTTCAGTTAGAAGCCGCTTGGCTCCGATTGGACTTACAGCCAATGCCGTTAACACTTACGAGTGGGAGGATACGATAAAGAAAAGACGAAAGTAAATGAAAAAGAAAATAAAGGAAAGGTATACCAGAGATTAAATCATCTGACTTACCCACGTAATCGGGAGTGCCCAGAATCTCCCTGACTTCTGTACCCTCGAGGATAACACGGGATATCTCGAAATCGCATAGCTTTACGTCACACTCGGGGAAGCTGCCCATCATAACGAGATTTTGCGGCTGGCAAAAAGATAAATACATCGGTATGGACGACGTGAAGATTAGAGAAGAAATAAATAAATAAAGGGAAAGCACACGGTGTAGATCGGAGGATGGAGCTGATAAGGAAATCTTTGACCAATGGCAGGTAGTTGGATTATGCAGGAAGAATTGACTTCCTCGAGTCTCTTGAATTTTAACACTATATTTTATGCACTGTGTCTATTATGTGTAGTATACCGTGTGCTGTATGCTAAAGTTATATTGTGTGTTGTTGTTGTATAGCAGAAGGTACGAGCTCGTATACATGCCAGATAGCCACCCCTGGAATCCCACGCTTGACATCTATTTCAGTAGTTTGCGGAGGCTAGAATTGGCAACGACAATCTAAGAATAGCCAACAAATAATCACGTTTATCGAAGAAAACGAACTTTCCGACGATAAAACAGACTCGCGTCGAGTTTAACGAACTGCCGAGTGACAAGTCGTTAAACCTTGCAAGGATAATCCTTAGGGTAAAGAAGAGTGGCGGATGCGCCTTGAGGATCCTCCTTGCCGTCGTAGAGGTTACGTGAAATACAATATATTTTACATTCGTCTATTATTATCATCATCGGCGGATACTTATTTCTTCAGTGCGGAACGGTTATCGAGATTGTGGAAGGATTTCTTGATTGAGGACGGAAGTAAAGGAATTAATGGAATAGGTGAAAGCAGTGCCGTTGGGCAAGTATGGTTAACCAAGTGAGACGGGTACACTAAGAAATGCTCACTCGACGCAGACAAGTCATTTCCTTCTTGCAAATTATTTAGCAATTACTGATATTGAGGATTGAATATGCGTAAAAGGTATTCTTTTTTTAACGAAAGATATGCTAGGGCTTCTGAAATATTTATGAGAAGCTCGTGTAATTTATTATGTCTCACGGAATTGACGGCCTCCTTGTATTTCTGACACGCGCATTATCCTTCTGTGGTATCTTGGTGAAATTTCGAGATAATACTTTCACCTTATGACTATTTCTAGATTACTCCTGTTTATTCTTCCTGGTCACTAGATGTTGGCATTCAGTAGGAAGGTACACTGTACACACGCGCGCGCGCGCGCGCGCGTGCACGCCCGCACGCCCGCACGCACAGACAGACAGACAGACAGACAGACAGAGAGAGAGAGAGAGAGTGAGAGAGAGAGAGAGAGAGAGGGGGGGAGGTAGAACTGACCCATATACAAAGTGTTTATGCGTCTTCTTCATATTTAAATAAAATAAGAAAACTGCACATACTTAAGAAATCGTTTAGAATTTTCTCATCGACGACATAACAGAACCTTGGAAATTTTCACGTGGGCGTTACCAAGCCTGATCATTCAGAGTTTCTCTCTGGCACGATCAGTCATTCCGGTATATAAAATGAGAGGACTCGTAAAATCAAATTCTGGAATAGATACAGGAGACGGACGTGACGCACAATTATTTCACAGACCTATTTTATCTGGTTAATAGTACTTTGACTATGGACTGTACAGCTTCCAAACATTTACGAGGCTACTGAAACGTAGTTGCGGCTACTAAACGAAAAAAATAAATATTTAATAGCGTAGGTATACCCCTTTTATATAAAACCTCTGACATCTTGAGGAGTCTAATAGCCTGCTATTAATTAACATTCTGAAGGATTTCGTCAAGCCTTGTCGTCGCGGAGAGCGCGTGCCATTAATTATTTCATCATTCTCCACATTTCTGATATCCGAATAAAACCAAAAAAAGATTCTCAGCGACTAAACCCACGCGATAATAATAATAACGATGACTAGACATTCACCTTTTTCAAGACTAATAAATACGTTAAGACCTTAGGCACTCTAGATTGCGCAATGGACATAACCTGTAAGAATATATTTTTAAGTCCCGCCCAAACTTGCACCCAATTTATATTCCAGCTTCTGGTAACCATGGTAGCAGGATCGCAAACACCAGACCTATATGATTCACCATGTGTAAAACTAGTATAAGGCGTGGTCGATTTCCTATAAAACGTGGGACTCTCTTGCATTATCATTCCTTCACCCTCGGATAACAGCACCAATTTAATCAATGATTTATCAGCAAGTCAACAGTGCTGATTGAATAATTTCAGTTTGAAATTTATGCACGGATATTTGCTTTAGCTAACTTTTTCGTTTTTATTCACTACTAAATTTAATATTTACACGTGTCGCCTGCCATGTCGAATCAGACTATGCTAATAAAATATTGTTGAATTACATGTAAATAAATATCTCAAAGCAGTCCAGGTCTTTATAACCTAAAAAAGATCTTGAACGATGATGGGAACAAACTTTTTAGCGAACTTGTTAGGTTAACCAGTCGGAGAATGAACGTTCTCCATTTGATGATCTACGTTCTGCGCCGAAGACTACAAGCTGTAGCCCCATCGCCATAAATCGTATATGGCGGGTCGAGTCATCGCTCGACATACTGTCCTATAAAATTCCTTGGCCGATTCGCAGCGATGATGGTGAACGGAACAGATTTACGGACGACTGACTGACTGACTAGAAGCGGATGGATGTATACAGACGAATGGAAGGTTACAGCGGGTTATGGAAGTTTATGGGGAATCGTGAGAATATTTGTCTCGTAAAAACATCATTGACGTATCCCAACGAGGAATTCAATCTGGCCTCGGTAACGAGTTTGAACTTTGTGCAGGGTACAGCGAACAAAAATCTCCGTATCCCTTTACTCATTTATCTTTCACACCTTAAAACACTTTTTCACCCACAGATGGCACTTACGGTTCATAAGCCAATTCAAACCGTATTTGACCAAAGTTTAAATTACGTCCAATCGAGAGGAGTAAACGGGAGCAAAAGCGTGGATGCCGGATCATCTGGAAGTATGTTTCTATCTTGAGCGAAGAAGAAGACATATAGTAAAGAAGAAGAAACTTGGATAACCAAAGAGAGAATATAAGAACGTAGCCAAGCTCGCTCGACCTTGTCGCAGTAATAGGCAGTAAATCCCGATCTTTATGTACAGAGATATACGCTTTCCCACTTTTCACAAATACGAAGTAATTCTCGTGCCTACGTACGATAATCGTCCCACGAGTACTGAAGTTGTATGAGAATAAGTATAGATATGGGATAAGACCAAGGAAAAAAAAAATGTAGGAGAAGCTTCTCATTCGTTTTTCGAGAAGCGTGCCGAGCGTGCTGCTCTCTCATATATACATACATATATATATTTATTTATTTCTCTTTTATTTCTTATGCTGCCAAGTCCCTCTTGGTCTTTCTCTTCGTATGCCGCGTCTCTCTCTTTCTCCTCTTTGCCTCTCGCTGAATTTATTCGCGACTAAGGACACGAGGCCGTTGCTGAACGCGACTCGTTATTTTCACTGAATGCGAAGAGAGCTCCTGAATCGACTTTATACGATCCTTTGTCCGCAGTTGCCCTACAAGGAAATCCAATTTGTTTTCTGCCTGCTTATCGCAAATCGCCGTTCTCGCTGAGCATAGCGCCAACCGCCACTGTGCATTTCTCGTAATTAATTCTTTTCCGATTTTCGTACAACGAGGTAGAGTCGGGCGCCACGACATCAGTTCCACTTTGAGGGGACTTAAGTACGTTACACCTCGTACGGAGATGGCCCCTCAAAATGGAACTGACGTGGTGACCCGACTAGAGCTACGAAGAATCGTTGTCAGAGTTCTAATTCCAAGTTTCCATTAAGGTCGGCTGTCCTGGGATAAGGCGAGATATAAATAAATTGTAAACTGACCGGGAAAAAAGGCGGCTGGGCGTGAATTCGATTTTTCAAAAACGAAGACCTCTTTATTTATATGTATATAGAAATTTGAATTTGACTACGCAGGGAGCGAGGGGGATTCGTTAATTAAACTATGCAAGATCATGGAGTGGCTAAAGATACTTGCCGATTCATTGTCAGCGAGTTCCCAGCTCGTATCGTAAACAGTGCATAAAATGGCAAAGGAAGATGGAATTAAAGAGAAAGAAAAGAAGGATTCCTGGTGATGATGTCGAGGATAGCTCTCTTGGCTGAGAAATACGATCGTGACCGGTTAACGAGCGCCAATTTATAAGAGCTAGAAGGACTTCCAAGGGACCAACGAGGGAGCATACTACGGTTACTCATTGGGCAGCAGTCTAATCGGCCGCCATTTTGAGAAAAATTAGAAAATTGATTCCAGGCATCTCTTGGTTATAAAAATGTCAAGTGAAAAATCCCTGTATATTTTCAAATTGTTAGTGAATTTTCAATTTTCATTAAATCATTAATAAATTTTGTTAATTACCTTAATATCAAGATGAGCTATATTTCTCTCGTGCAGGTACGCCAACCCTTCCACCAGTTGTCTCACAAAATGTACAACGTCTCCTTCGAGCGGCACCAAGTCCCCGTCAATTAGAGTCTGCAGATCACCTCCGGGTGCACTGAGGGGAAGAAGAAGGATAATTTTATTTTATTATCTTTTACGTAAAGCTGGTTCTGGGTCAAAATGGCAACTTGTGCATCACCGGAGGCACGTACTATTCCATAACGAGTATAATTTCCTTTGGTGTCTCATAGACGTCGTGGAGCCTGACGACACGGGGACTCTGCGAGCACAGAGACAAAAGTGCAATTTCGTGACGCAGCTCGGCGCTGCAATCGGAATTGAATCGATTTCTCGATGAGTATTTAGCTGCATACAGAATCCCTGTTGATCTCGATCGACATCTGTACACCCTGGCCCACTGTCCGCTGTAACATTAAAAAGGAGTACGAGTACGTATGAATCATGAGAAAAGATACAGTGTACGGGATAAGATTGATGATCATCTTGCAACTCCAGGATCTGCCATGGGAGGCTGTGGTGGGAATGGCTGCCAACTAAATTTACAGTCTTATCCTTGGTTGAGTCTTGCCAAAGCGAGAGGAACGGAGGAAGTGGTACGAGTGAGGTCGAGGAGGAAGGAAAAAGGAAGAAACAGAAAGAGAACCTCGCGATGAAAATACACGATGGAAAAAGGAAGATAATAAAAATGATTGAGACGAGCGAGTGGGGGAGCTAAGGGTACTTAAAAGATGAATTTTTTTAAATTATCAAAATCATTTATGATTTTCCGGTTCAACCAGAGTATTTGACGTTAATGATTGTAATGGAGGATTTCAGGAGTTTCTTATTAAGGTCAGCGCCGTGGCGCCATACAAGGTCGCGCATCTCGACATTATTTTACGTTCCGTTGACTTCTCTTGGTTCCTTATCATTGACCGTTGCTTGAAAAATTCAATGACTGATTCTCATTTATCGGATACTAAAATATAAATAGGAAAACGTTATGAGAGTCTCGAATGTTAAATATATGAGGATTTTAAAAAATCAAACTCAAGGCTCTTGGGAAAATTTTTTTTTTAATTTTAAACGAGGAATCGTTCGACCCAGTCTGGTTCGTTAACGAGCATCAGATAATGGGCGCAATTAACTTTAATCGTTTCAATTTCAAACGCTGCTGTAACACGGAGTCTGTGAGATATTCCCGAAAAATCTTCACGAGATTTCAATGGGGATTATACAGGGTGTTTCGGAAATGCCATAAACGGTAGGTCTATACTGGTTCAGGGTGGTAACCTCCTGAGTAAGAATCCGTAATTTGTTTGGTCCTACGTTCAGTAGTTTTTTTGCAAATTGAGTTTTACTTCGGCCAATCAGAGGACAGCTTTGAGCGAGGTATCGCGACGCCTTTAACAACGAAAGACTTTACAAGACATGAGAATACTTGGCAATAGTCGGCTGAGTTCGCTTGGTACATGTGGCAACGATAAAGAAATTTAAAGATCCATTTGATTGTCTGCCGCCCATAGCATTTGTTTCTCGACGGCATCGATGTAAGTTTAAAGCCAGCCAGGGATCATCCCCACTAGATACTGCGCCCAAGCAAAGCACCAGAGAATCGGATTGGAGTAAAACAAATGCTACCGACCGGATCTTACAATACGTCAAATTAAAAAGAATGCACTAGGAGGCTATCACTAAAAACTACTGAACATACGAATAAACGAATAAATTACGGATTCTTACTCAGGAGGCCACCCTGAGCCAGCCAGTATTGACCTAACGTGTATGACATGTACGAAGCGCCCTGTATATGTATATATGTATATATTTTTTTATCAAATATTTCCCTAGTCTCCCGATTAGCATGGGTATAATCATTTGGTTATTGAATTTATTTTTTATTCTTCTTTATCACTCCTGCCTCTCCTTTCTAAATAAATTATCAAGTAGATGCGAGTTGCTTCCCATATACATATAGGGAGACGAGAGGCAGCTATTAATCCGCCGCTCCCGATTATTAATGCACTCGTTATAGCGAACTGTATTGGTAACAAGCACGACGGGACACGTCATAATCATAGGGAAATGAATTTTATCGATTGCCATCCAATTATCGATAATAGCATTAACTTACGAGGTGTTGAAATTATTGTTGCGCATGCGCGAACGCGCCTATAATATATACAATTTTATAGCAACCACGGTGAAAAATCGTTAACGAACCTCATTAAAATCTATATAAAACCATATTCGAAATTGCCACCCTGTAAAATGTGAAAAAAATGTTTTCATTAAATAATTTTATCAAGAATTACGTAAAATGGATACGAGGAAAGTTATCCCTAAGATTTTCTTGTCTTACGCAGCCAAGAAAAATGAGATTCGTTTGACAACGCAGAATCGTTCGATGAATAGTAGAGGGATCGGATTGGGTTCGTTAGCGATGCAAAGTTGGCTCGTGTGGCAATTGCATTCGATATCAGCCGTAACAGGTTATCAATGCACGCGGATACTAGCCATTAAATAGGACATTAACATAGGCATGAATAATGAAACGTGCAAGCGGCCATATTGAAGTTCATAGGAAAGCTTTGAAATTTGTTATTTATCATTGACGTAACAATCGAACAGCATCCACCCTTGTATCTATTGTTGAGAATTATTTGATTAATAAAAAACATGTATATATATATATATATATATTTATATATTTTATATATATATATATATATAAATATAAAATACCATTTTGTCATGATCAAAGTTGTATTGGTCTTTTTTTTGACAGGACAGACTCGTGCATGTGTACTATGGACTTGTGCGAAGATTCAAGTGCGTCTCTGAGTCATTGATGACTTTATTTTGCATAATGAGTCTAAATTGCCATGATTGTCTGTAGGAAAATATAAATATACGTGGAATATTAGCATGATGCACTTTGTCATGTGTCATTATTGAGGGGTAGCGTGAAAATGGCGAGAGAGTCACGTGACAGTTGACGAGGAATAAAAAGCGAAGGTAAAAGAAAGTATATAGTTATATTTGTGGGAACCTGCATTCTGTTGCATTCTCTTGCACCTATCAATATATCCAACAGCGACTGAACGACGCTTAGAATTAACATATTATCGAGCCGGCCATTCTCTTCTAACCGTGTTCCATTTAAACTGGCGTCTCCGTGGCGAATTAAAGTTCGCGGTAAAAAATTCAAAGCTATTAGCAAGAAATGGCTGACAAGCTTAAGAAAGAAGGCTAAACATTCGATATTCGCAATTGAATCGACTAAATGGATCGATAGTGGCAGGATACGAGTGGCCGATAAGAAAAAAAAATAATTTCTGTGAATTTGCAAACGTTTGCTGTTCGCCCACGGAATACTTGCCGAAATGGTGGTGCGTGTTTCTCGCCCACAGTTATTCGATTTAGCTTTGAGTAAAAGAATTCCCAGTGGGTCTTGGACCTTCTTTTTGCAATCAGTTACGTACTAGAAAATCCGGATCGTTCTTGCGAATGAAGAACGTACAGCCCGCACCTGTCAAATTTATCACTACGGGGTAACCATTTTGTTTTTACATTTTTCCAGTCACACACGTTTTGGCCACGCGAGGATGAGATTATTTTGTAAATTTGCACTATTCGCTTTTCCTCTCGTTTGGCTTCTCGAGAATTTCGAAACACTCTGTACTGATTTGAGAGGTTAACTTTTTAAAGAGTTGCCAACTATTACCGGGATCTAGTTTGTGCTAATTAATCGATGCAATAAATATGATTAATACCATGACCCGAGGTAACGCGAACCGCTACACGTGTTACTGTCCTGCCTACCATGACAAATTAATACTAAACGACGACTATTAATCAGTGCCAGGTTGCGTCTTGGACGTCGCGACGCGTCACGACGATACTAAGCGACGTTACTTAACGAGCGGAACGGATTTGGCTGTGCACTAGACGAGCGGGATCTTTAAATAGGTCAGTACATAAAGCAAAGAATAAAAGAAGATTCTAAATCAGATGAGTGAAGAAAAATAAAAATTATCTTACTATTCCGTTTATTTACAAATATCAAATAAATGGCAGACGAACGTGGGGACCTGATTTGAAAAAAAAAAAAAAAAAAACATACGTATAAGCGTGGGCTCGCTAAAGTGTTGAAAAGGACGTAAAGACGAAGGTGGGCGAGACGAAAGTTCAGTCTTCTGGACCGAAGCTGATCAATCGATCCATCCATCGTTCGATCCGGCTTTCATTCTAAATTAACGTTTATAATCGATCCAGCCAATCCTATACGCCGAGTCACGGTTGTCTCTCAATTCTGAATTAATTAATGATCATTCAATTTAACAATGTTCAGTTTCTATGTTCATCATTGTGCACTTATACGTTTCGACGATTCCCCATTGTCTCTTAAATAACCTAATTCTTACGAGATCTACTCTTGTGCCGTACGCTCATTGTCAGACTTACCTTGCGAAAGGTTTCTGATCGATTTCATAATATTCTGAGATTGTTCCAGTTTTCACGACTCTGGCCAATTGCGCTTCCTGTACAAGCACCAATCCCTCCTTTACGTGTTTTTCACTCCATTCGACTCTGCATCTTCCTCGGCACTTTTCGGCAGTCGTCGTCGTCGTCGTCGTCGTCCTGTCAGCGCCGCGCTTTCCCTTGGTAGGCATCGAGGAAGACGACTTCGAGGTTAGAGTACGGTGTTGTGGTCTTGGTGACGTTTTTCGCGAAGAAGACATTGTCGGTGCTTGATGACTCGATTGATAAATCATTATTAAGCGTTACACCACTACAGATATTATCTGTATTATCGGATCTTGCTTCCACCGCGTCACTCCCGCTGTCTTACACAGTCCCCGTTACGAGTTCCCGGAGTGTCTCGAGAAGGGGTTAAGGGACGCCAAGAGTCACGAGGCCGGGAATTCTTTGACGGCTTTGCGTATCCTTTCGCAATCCTCTCTATTGTATGAATAAAATTAAGATCCAAGTTTCACGCTCCCGGCAATGGTGTCAATGCACACAGCTGATTCTCTCGTACATGGCGTCGATCAAAAGGTAAATCATCAACCAATCATCGATTCACATTGACGCAAGATTTCACGAGTCACCAGATTCGTATTCTGATACAATCAAAGGATTTAACCAACGTCGACCTTCCTTCTATAAATAATCATAAAGGGCTCTGTACTTCCGAAGGTAATACGATACTCACGTATGTTATTGTCATTACTGTTTGACGTTTATCTTTAATTATTAATTTTTCATAAATCAATTATTCTCGATACGAAATACATAAAATTCTCTTTCTTTATTCGCGCACCTTATATCGTAACTTTTATTATGCACAGAAAAACTTCTCGCCAGTCAATCAGCCGTCTCCATGGCCAAACTGACATTTCGAGACTCTTCGGCACGTTGAAGATCACGATGCACGCCTTTTCAAGATAAAAATTCCTCGACCTTCGACCTCATCGAATTTCAAAAAAGATACGTCAAGCGCAAATCTATTTAGAAAATGTCAAATCGTACTTCCTTCTGACATTGTGGGGAATAGCGCGGTTCGGTTCGATTCCGATCGAATCACGCTTCACGGTCCAGCGCGAGTCTGAAACTGCCTACTTGCTTCGGACTTACAGCCTACGAGAGCACCAGGCCACCAGGCTCTCCAGCAACTTCAGCTTCGGCCGATCAAATGCTTCCTTCTTTTTCTTGGCAATTCTCTCTCTCTCTCTCTCTCTCTCTCTCTCTCTCTCTCTCTCTCTCTCGCACTCACGCACTTTGTCCACACGCTCAGAGCACATACCTACTGTAGACACACCGCATGTCGCCTTCTTCTTACCCCACTACACACCGGGCTTCGCTTTTTCTCTTCCACTCATTGCTTAACCAATGATTCTCTCTTTTCCTACTGCGTCGTGTCCCACCCCTTGCCTCTCTCACTCTTACTCTCATTCGTATACTATGTATTATATGTTAGCATACACCACCTCCTGGTGAATATGCTACCCAAGACAAGTCCTAAAGTAGTGGACACTGTGACGTAGGTGGAATCCAGTCATGATACCTATACAGGGTTATTCAGAAATAACTCAGCAGCCTGAGGGAACTGTTAATTCAAAGTGGCCAGTTACTTTTAAATAACGCTGTATAAGTTTATGGAATCTGTGCATATAGGAATATTAATTCATTTCTTTTGCTTTGTCTTTTCTTTTTCAGTAATCTTATGTTTGTGTCTATTGTGTGTTACGATAACAAAATTGGTTTTTTTTTTTTTTTTTCATATTCACAGGGTGGTACCGTTTTATGCATGGACTGGTTGGTGAAAATTCAAGAGGAAGGAGAGAAGAAAGTATTTTATCAAGATTGTTCAATGAGAAGACAGGGGAATTACGATGATTGGAAATTGCCGTGTCGTACATGCAGGCTCCTTTCTACGTATACGGAGTGCGTGGTGAATGTCAACGCTTTTCTTTTTCTCATGACGATTAAAGAGAAGAAGATCTCCTTGCCAGGTTCCTGTGGATCTCGAGGATTGGGAGGACCCGTAGAACCAAACAAAGAGTTCCTCCGAGATCCTTCCTCATTCAATACGTTTTGTTTATTTTCCGTACCGTTTTTGAGTAATCGAACATTTCGTGGATCAGTGCCCGACCAACGAGGCATTTAATGCGATTATCAGGAAGAAAAGGATGGGAAAAAAGTGTTAGTATGTTAATGAGAAGCGTGGGGGTTTCATCTCGAGATTTCCATATTCAGATTATATTGCTTCTGGTAAAAAGGAAGGCGAGTGTCTTACGTATCTCAACCCCGTAGAGGATAGACTTGGAATAGACAATAAGAAAGATAGAGTACCTAATTGTCATTTTTCTTAGCAATGAAAATCTCAGATGAAATTCTGCAATATTTTTTCTATACATTCTCTACAGTTTGCCATTAATTTTGTACAAAATGTTTGTAATAACAGAGGAAGGTGTCTGTTGGTCCATTAAACGGTAATGCTGAGATGCTGGGGGAAAGGACCAAAAAGTCACCAACGGTAATGACCTCCTCGACCATATTTGCCACGGACAGTGTAAGCCCATGCGTCCCAGGCTAACATGCAAATTAATGAGCGCTTGCAGCTATCGCGATTTATTTTCCTCTCTTGGCAACCACGATAAAAAGAGGGAAAGGAATTCATCGTGAAAAATCAACCGTCCACTCTTAAGAATCTTCCTTTGTCCAAAGAAAGTGCCTCATTGTCAGTCCGATGAATATCGAGTTATCGTTCCTGAACTTGCTTTGCTTTTTCTTGTCATGAATCCTTGCCATTGAATGACTCCTTAAAGTCTCTAGTAGTCTTCACACCCGAGTGTAGTCAGACACAGTCTTATCTTGAGGTAAAAATTAAAGATCTTGCTGCAATTAGTCTGAGATGCTTGGAAGCAGTTTCATGGATAATCGCCCAATTATCCTCGCTTGGTGATATTCTAATGATGGATCAGGATGATTTTTATTCTCTCTTCTTGAATGACCTTGTGCCATAGCCTTCGTTAAAGGACAAAGCTTAAGATGTTCCCATCGAGCTCACCGATCGTTCCTCCAGTACAATTATTTTCTGGGAATACCATGCACGTAGTTCTTATGATATAAAGAATGAATTCAATAAATTTTAAAAATTTCATATGCAACATCTACATTTTGAGTTGGTAACCGTCGGCTTCTCCGTCGCCCGTTGAAACCTCGAGAAAGAAGGCGTCGAATAATTGTATTGAATTCACAATCAAAACCACAATATAAATTAAAAACTGGACTGGTCCTTCCTTTTTTTAGATCTCACCCTCACCGTCGTACCTTGATTCATTATTATAGTCAGTCGTAACTGTAAAACATTTGATTTCAATTTAGACACTCGTTGTAAAAGGACTGCCCTTCGCGGAGAAGTGCGTGTGCCGAGTTGCTGAAATGTGGGCGCCATACCTAAATATGTACAACGGAGTACCTGGCTGGTACGTAGGTCCTCGGATAGTGAATCAGAGAGTGGACGTTCTTAAAAATGTGAAAATCTCAAGAATTGATATTGCTCCAAATTAATTATAAAATAATTAATTCAATTTATACATAATAATTATCCTTACGCGATCTATTAATTTATTGATAGAAATCTGGATGAAGCATTCTTTATATTTTTCAAATATTCTTCAACTCGCTTTCCTTCACTTTGTTTTTTCTTTCTTTATTACTATTCCCTTCAGTATTTTGCCCGCGTCATCGCTCCAAGGATGCAAACTAACATACGTAAACATATACATATACGTACCGTCTGTTCTATCGAAGTGGCTGATAAAAGTAAAGGGGGTCCTTTTTGTCAATAGCAGTTCAGATTTGTTTTTATGTAAAAACTTTTGGATTCCGTAAATACAAAACGCATTTGCTAATATTCCTTATTCCATATGCGTAATTCGCTTGATATCTAGATTCCACGTGGTAAACATTGAAAATGACAATGGGCGAGCTTCTTTACGTAACGAGAGTAACTGGTACGCATCGTAAGGAGGATCCAAGATTCCAGGGTGAATGCAAATCTAAAATCTTACGACGAAACGGTCGCGCGTTTCCATAAAGAATAAAGAATAAAGCGAGCTGCAACCTGTGTGCAATTGCGAGCATTAAGTATTTCGTATGCACGACGCAGCACGTATCTCGTTTGGATTTAACAAGATATGAATTAGAGACAATAGAAACGAGTAACAAGCATCGTAATAATCGTCCAACGGCCACTACAATTAATGCACTCTTCTTATAACCGGGATTTTTTATTTTTACAACACTATTTCATAGGAGCCTTTTCCTTGAGTCTTCAATAAAACACTCGTGCACGCGATACTCTGTTTGTAATCTAGATTCTTGTTAAAACGACAGTGATCCTCTTACTTAAATGGAATTTGCTACAAAAGTGCATAAACAATTTACTTAAAGCCGCCAAATCGCTAATTTGAATTCCGATCTAGTTTAAGGATTACAGAGCATACGGATGAATATCAACGCCGAGGTGAGAAAGCTTACTGTGCGGTCGGTGAGGCAAAACTTGATTATTTTTCTCCTGCGTCGTGAAGGTAAGTGAAAAAGCTAATAAAATGAAGATAATCGTTCGACGTAAAAGTCCTTGCGTGTTTCGTGCGAAATAAGTACTGCATAGGATTTATGAGAGGGAATTAATATAACGATGCTTTATAAGTTTAATTAAGATCGGTCGTTCGTTTTGGGGCTGTTGCGCGATTACGCCCCGTCATTCATTACGTCATTACATCATTACACCATGATTGCCTTTTAATTTATTGTCGATAATTCCCTTGGAAATTACTGTATTAATTGTACGTTATTATCTTGAAACCTTCCTCAAATTGCTTCGTCGTTCTGATTACCAAAAACACGATCTTAATTCTCCGTGCGTCAATTCACGAAAGTCCCTAGGTACTTATAAGTCGAGTAAAAAAATATTTAACCGATTTTCATCAATCTGTCTGATATTGTCGAATGAAATCGAAATAGATTTAAAACGACGTATAAGATGATCGAAAAAACAAATGACGTCACAAAATCGATGCCAACGTGGCTTTCGGTACGGAATATAAAGCTTCCCCTTTGGCATAATGTATCATCCAGTCTCTTTTATTTCAATTTCTCTTTATTTCGCACGAAGCCGCGCAAAGCCGTGACTAATGAATTATTAATAGAGGTATATATGGCGAGAGAAAAAAAATGCAGGTCCGTAGAACCAAAGAGGAGACAGGAACGCGGAGCAGAGAGAAACTTTAGAAACTATCGAGAAGATAGGAATGAAAAAAAAGGACATTAAAACGTAACGGCGAGATCTCTGAGTTTGTTTTATTAATTTCACGGTGCAATTTAAGCAAGTATAAACACGCTTTGGACTATCTAGAAACTTAATGGCTACCTAGTTGGCCATACTGGCAGTGGCTGCCAGTAAATACCGGGTCACTTTGGCAGAGGAACTTGGTGTGCAAAAGTGATTAATCGTCTCACCTGGGACTAGAGCCATTAGACTGTACCTAATTACAGATCTATTTATAGAAACGAAAGAAGATTGGCAATCGAAGAAAAAGGGACAAGGAGCCAACGGCCATATTGGCTGAATTCCATGATCGTCAGATGCTGGATGCGCCGGATGCATCGTTGCAGAAAGCAAAGAGTACAGGATGATCCGATTGTCAGATGCAACTTCAACACCTCCGCAGCGTTACAGGACTCCGGTTGCTCTTTCTCTCTCGCGTCCTTCCTTTCTCTCCCTACACTTGGACATAAAATCATTTTAATCGGACAAGACCGGTGGCTGCATCTTTGGTGACTACCTCCTTAAACCGACTATTTTTAGAGACGCATTGTTGTTCCGCCGATCTGGCTATCACGCCGCACTCAATTCCGCAGGGATGTGGACTCCTGGGAGCAGCATGAATTATTTACGATCACGACCATGATCACGACGACACGTCTGTGTCGGCCTCTTTCGTGTCGAGGGACCACCAGAAGGAATAAGGTTTTTTTTAAATATTATCTACTTCGCCTGACTTCAATCGAATGGCTAGTAACATTTTTATTTGACAATTGTTGTTCATCAAACAATTTATAGGTCATCGTATAAATTGATCGTTCGAGACAATCAGGATCTTTTTTTGGGGATTCAATCAGGGGAATGTTATTTCAGGAACAGAAAGAATTGACATATGCAATGATCTATAATGAAATGTGTCATAGTATTTATTTTATATCGTTATTAAAATTAATATATAATCGACGTTTTATTTACAGAGGAGGTCTTAGGTGCTACGCGAATTCTTATCGATTGATAATAGACATTAATAATAATGATTGTAATAGCAACTGTAAGTTAATAAAGTCAGACGAGGGAAAATCGCATTCGAGTCAGAATTACTTAACAAGTCGTTTTTATCGATGCTGATTTTATGTATTTTCGCGTTTCTCCATAGAATTCTCCGAGACACGTGACTTCGTGTGAGTTAACGATTAATAGAAGATACAAAAAAATATTCTCTATAATTATTAAATACAAGCCTTATTGCGTTTAGAAATAAATAGTCGTGTCCGTTGTACGTGTCGCGTGTCCAAGAGGGGATTCAGGGAGAAAAGAAACATACAAAAAATAAAACATAACTCGAACGTCCCATCCCTCGGTCTTCGTAGCAAAACTATATTTTACACGACGATTCGAAATTACTCGTTTTCGTACCAACGCTCATCCCAAAGTTCTCCTTGATATCGTCTTTTACTATACGTATACCATTTACGTCCTGTAGTCCCTCTTTTTCTCTCTCACTCTCACTGTCAATCTCTCTCTCTCTCTCTCTCTCTCTCATTCTGATATACGATACGATTACTTGTATTAATTTTTTTTTTCATATCTTTTTCGGTATTGCTTTTTGTTCGTTTCCACAACGTTCGTGATATTCTGCTGTCTCTATTATCGCACCGGATTTCTATTAAGGCGAATTAGACAAATGCAAAGTTTTCTTTTTTTCTCATCACTTTATAATACAGGGACAATTTACTAACACTGTCCTCGATCCACGAGGTCTTGAATTTGGCCGGGACTATCCCAAGAGATTATTATTCTAATTAAGTAATTTTCAAATGAATAAAATTTTCTTGGAATTAGTCAGCTTATCTTGGACGATTGCTTTTCTCTCACTCTCACTCTCTATATATAATATAATGTATATATATATATATATATATATATATATATATATAAAATATTATATACATCTCATCTCGAGCATTTTCCTTGAAATTTCTTTTGTTCTCCAGTATTTCGCGTTCTCCACGTGACACCATTACACTCGTTGGCTATTGTCAACGAGTGTGTGTCCCTTATACAGAAGTGTGGACAGATATTAAATTAGCAAACGCTAATAACGTCTAAGGGTACATCCCAAAATTCAGAAGTAAGCTATGAATTGTCAATATGGAGTATGATATGGAAAAAAGTGGTTCCTCGGAATCTAATAAAATTTTGAATAAATTAGACTTTTATCTCCATCTAGGAACTGGAGAGCGTGGCAGAAAGGAGATGCGCGAGAACAATGACTAGCATTTACAAAACAGTACCCCCTCGGTATCGCGCAATTTAAAGTGCGCGAGACACCCCCTCGCCCCTCCCCCCTCCCACGGGAGATTTTTATTTAAATATAATTTTTTTTCATTTTTTTTTCTTCCTCACTTTTCATAGAAATTCATGAAGTTTCTTTTCTCTTTGTCATCCTATCATTGCCTTTCGTCATAGCTAACTACCTGCACTCAACTTCTTTCCGGAATAATTGTATTCGTAAATCGTTAGATCGCTGAATAAATTAGTAGTATTTAAGATGGCGAATGCATCGACAATTGCATCCGCGCGAAACGCTAATACGTATTTAGAATACCAAGAGTTCAAACGCCTAGGCTTTCGGGCATCTTAATTTTTGGAGAAAACGACACAACTGACAACGCGCGTCAAAAACGCAACCCACGAGGCCGAGACACACGTAAGTAACTAACGTGAAAGGAAACAAGAGATAAATCTTTGGACTTGCGGTTTCTTTCGTCATTCGATGGTAAAATTAATATCCCGTCTCGAAATTATCTTTCAACGTTCTCGTGGTTCTCTCGGGTCTTCGTCGACATTTGGCGGAGACAATTAAAGACGCCTAGAAGCCTGTCTAGGCTCTCAATTTTTGATCCTGACGAAATGACTTAGTTTTTAAGTAAAAAAAAAAAGATTATTGTGCGAATCGATTATTAACCTATAAGGCACATTTTTCTTTAATACGTTGGTCCTTCATCATTTTCTCTCTATTCTCCTTTAACGTTATGCTTCGCGCATTGTATATTTAACAATAAAAAGTGGAAAATACATATTTTGCGATATAGCGTGATGTTTGTTTACTGAAATGGACCATGGATAGAAGAAGTATATTCACACTCGAGGCACTCTCCTTGATAAGGTTTGATAACGTTCGCAAAAGACGAACTAGAAAGGCACGCGTTGATATTTCTGATATCCGATGAATGAATATCTTCGTTTTTTTATTCTCGTTTTCAAGTTTATCCACAGAATTTTTGTCAGTCTATTCGAGAAGCTTCTTCTATCCATTTACGAGTGTCATAGAGTCATAGTGTCTTTCGCGTGTGCTGTTCTTCCAATTTGTTATCTACATCGTCGAGTCATCCCTTTGAGTTTGAACGGCAGCCACGAGGATCCAGCAACAAGTATTTTGTGATCGCTCCAAGTGAAATATTATTTACAAGAACAGTTGGAAACTTTATATTTACAGCTGATGGAAAGACGTTGTTTCCAAACGCAGGCATATCATACTTCATCCAAGGAGATCAAACTCCATGAGTAACGCCATCCTCGTGGCTTAATTTTCCTTCCTTCGCTTTCCTCTTCCAGCGACCTTGATTATCTTCATGAAGATCTTGAGGCTTCATCAAGGGTACCGGTGCAACGTACCTATATACAGTTCGAGACTCTCCAAAGACAAGGATAAAATATCCAAGGATTCTTTAGTTACGTTCAGCGGCACATGGACGCTCCCGACGCCCAAGCCTTACGACGCCCCGTGAACCTGGAAGCGTCGAATGCGTGCCTGAACGGACTCGCATTGTACCTCACTGTACCTAGTATACCTACCGGCCCTGACCGGTTCACGAATAACAACCAAATTTCCCCCCCGTTCTCTAAGTGCCTCCAGACTAGCTTTGCCGCGGGTCGCCGCTGGCGGCGTCGTTTTAACAACCTTAGAATTGGACCCGGTACTAGGCTCCGATGAGAATCTGCTAAGGGCCTTACTGACGACTCCGCTACACTCAGGGGGCCAGACGCGAGAATGACTATGCCTCTGGTCCCACCTATCCGAATCTGCTGACGCGAACGGGAAGCTGGCTCTGCTCTGACTCTTTCCGTATAAAATAAAATCAAGAGAATCATCCGAGTAGATGCTACTCCTGTCGCTGGAACTGTCAGTTGAGATTTCGGACACGGTGTCGCTGCCGCTGTCGCATTGCTGTTCCTCGCCGAGTATGAAAACCGGAGTGCACTTGAAAACCTCACCGGCGGCGATCGTGTGCGTCGCCGTGGCGCGCCTTTGGGACGGCGTCGGTTCTATTATCACGATTTCCGTGTTCGACGTGAACTTTTGCGCTAGAGAATCCATGTTCTTCTTAAAGGTGTCTCTCCTGTCGGCACTGAGACCAATCCTTACTGGCATCGGCGTGGACTTTGATTTGGCATAAATATTTTCCGTGTGAGATGACACTGCTCTTACTCCTGATGTTTTAGGCTCGATCTGCATCGTGCCCTTTGATGAGTTTTGCTTCTGTTGCTGCTGGCTGATGTTATCCTTGAACTGTTCCGGCGTGGAGGATCTCTTCTGCGTCGACTTCTCGCTATCCGTCAGCGATAACTGACTGTGCGAGTTATCCTCGATAGCTGCTGATAAGGACAGTCCTGGCTGAGGATCCTCGAACGCGCTGAACCAGGAGTGCTGAAGACACTCCGTGACGGTCAATCGTTCACTGAAATAACACAGATAAAGGTTACTTGGTTAAATTGCATTAAATCACAATTACGTAAAGAAAAAAAAAAAAAAAAAAAACGAAAACAATGTGCAATCAAGGCGATAAGAAGACTTTTAAGTTTTGTTATTTCTCTTTAAGCAGGACGCTGGATAAGAACTTCCTCCCAGAAAGCAGGGAACATCCAGCTGTTCCCTGATATCAGTACTGCACAATTTGATAACACCCATATCTTCACGTTAGTATGAATTATCACAAGTTACATGATACTTTTTCAAATTACATGTTTGTCCAAATTTATTCTAAGAAAAACAAAAGTACTTGTAAAGTTATTGCGAACATTGATAATATATACAGTACACTAAGACTGCTCTTGTTTTTTTTGCTTCTAGAGTACAAGAGAAAATAGTGGCAGGTCTGTAATATCATAGACGTAATGGTAATTCCAGGTTGGCCAAGTCGCCTAAGTATGGACTCCACTTCCACGACATAAACATCCTCTACGGAACTTCCTGGATTCTTTTCACTCGGCAAGACCAGTGCCGTTAACTTGTCTCTTTAGCAGCAATCGGATGGTCCATGCGAGATGAACGTCATGAACTCTCACGATCAGACTCACCTGGGGTCTTTGACCATGAGCTTCCGCATGAGATCACGAGCCTCCTCGGACACGTCCTCGAAGAGATCATCCGGGAAGTCAAGACGGCAGCGGCTGATATTGCAAAATGTTTCTTGCTTCGTGTCGCCACCGAAAGGGGAGCATCCAGTTAGCAGAACGTAAAGTAAAACTCCAATGGACCACATGTCAGTCGCCAGGCTGATCGGCTCGTAATTCAGGACTTCTGGGGCTGTCGAATGAAAATGAAGGATCATTCAATAGAATTCTCAAACTATTACAAGTCACCTAAGCTCGCGATACTCACCAACATAATCGGGCGTGCCCAAAATCTCACGTATGTCCGCACCGTGGCTTATGTATCTGGAGATTCCAAAGTCGCAGAGTTTTACGTCACAATCCGGAAATTCACCTGTGAGTACCAGATTCTGTGGCTGAAACATGAAACGGTGATACCAAGATAAGGATAACCAGTCACAAAACATCAAAAGGTTCATGGTACCCCGGAGATCTGATTTAAAAAAAAAAAACCTTCGAAAATTTGGAGGAAGCATAGAAACGCTATAGCGGATGCCAGTGTAAAACTACTCGGTCCTATAATTAACTGGCATGATTAACGTCCAAAGCTAAAATAACTATCCTCCTAAAACCTATAATCTTTTGGAAATACGCCTCTAGCGAGCACGCGAGGGTGCGGGAGAGAGGGAGGGGGAGGGAGAGCCTTATACCTTACATTGAAAAAAGTATCACGTTACCTATTCTCATTCGACGAAGAAAACTCCTTGAACCCGCCCGAGGAATTTTGAAAATAAAATATTATTCTTCATTATAGGAACTGGAACGACTGTGAGTAAAAAACGAGGAATCCATTTTATCTTTAATTTATTTTATCCTGACTTGCGTCAGAGTCAGGAGAACAAGAAAGATCATTAAACACTTTCCGCCAATGAAACACAATGAGAGATTCCTTGTACAAAACTGCATGACTGAATTACGAACGTTTGGGAGTGTCTCTAAACGATTTTCGTTTGACGTAATAAGGAATTTATAAAATATTGTCAGGCAAAAACTATCTTCGACTTTCACACACATAGTTTAATATATTAGAGGCCTGACGGAGGCTTTAAGTACATTCAATTGAAATTACCTCAAAGTCAAAGTACCATACTGGGATAATGGTAACGATTAATCAAAACCTAACCTAACGTAATCTCAAACCGTTCGGCCTTCTCTCACAAGGGGTTTAATAAACCCTTAAGAACAATACTGTAGCTCAACGGCGGCCGCCGTAACGGACGGTTGGGGTACTGTGGAAAATGTAATTCCTGGCCGACCTAGGTGGTCGTAAACCAGTGGGACTCCGTCCTAGCATCAACAATGGCTTCACGAGCCACAGACTCCGACACAGACTCCACACATTCGCTATATGACCATTGTTCAATTGTTCAAAGCAAAGGGGGGAAAAAATTTATCAGAAAAAAAAACTAAAAAAAAATAAATAAACAGCCAGTCAACAGAACCCAATGAGCAAAGTTTACACCGCGAGGGTTCTCATCCATCTTCAAAATTTTCTACCTGCCGAGCTCTCTCGATGATCGCGAGAGATGCCGAAGGTGGATTCTTTTATCTCGAGGAACTTCTAAAGCCAGTCCAATGAATGTAAGGAAAAAAAAAAAAAAAAAAAAAACTAAAAGCCATATCGGTTAATTGGTACAATTTTAGAGGGAACAATGTCAAGGAAAGCACCAGAGTCTCCACTCTACTTGATCCTCGTACGAACATGGCACAGAGCTCAAAGGTAGTAACCTGTCCAGAACGTGTCCATACTCGTCGATTGGGTTTGTGTGTTACGTTTCGTTATACCGAGTTACGAGTGCTACGTGACCAGGCTTCTTTATGAGACCGGACGTACTAATAGAGAGATTCAAAGATACTCATCCTACTACCATCCTGGCGTCCCGGTCGGCCATGATCAATATCCTCAACCCTTGATTACCAAACAGGAACCGTGGATACAGGACGATGCCTACGGATACTGTAATAACGCACCAAGGTAAAATCTTTCGTGTAACGTTTATAAAGAGAGAAACGAGAAAATTCATAAAGTATCTCCTTATGACCTCTTTATGAATAATGCAGGGGAGGACGGCCATTAAAATTCATATCGCACCGAGAATTGGCTCGTTAGCGGATTTGCTCCAGCTATAACGAGAAGCTGAAAAGCTGGAAGGAACACCGGGATGGAATACATGGTGAACGGAGAATAATGCTGCTACTAGATTAGCCATTAGATTTACGTACCGCGACGTCTGACACTACGTTACCCGCGAACGACTCACTTGTTCCACGTTATCCGGATACGCGCTGGGTAAAATCGATTCCCATACAAAGTACGAAGGATACGTTACCAATTTGTTATCACGATTTTATTTACAAGATAAGCATTTATTTCTTCTCATACGATTTTTACAGGCTTTTACCATTCGTTGCGTTGGATGCATACCGGGTGGGCTGAACAAATTTGTGTGTGTGTGTGTGCGCGTATTACGCGTATGTATATGCGTAACAGCGGGGAACAGTGTAATGGCGTCCGTATCGGGGTGCCGGAGCGTAACCAGATATGCCGTTTCTATAGAGGACACGATACACCCCGATGCCCTCAACGTACTTTTAAATCGCAGGTTCATTGTGTTCACCTTTAATTGAAACGGTTCCTGAGGACCCTCCTAGTCCTGGAAAAGAGGGCAGGTGCACGAGGCACCAGACAAGACCAGGAGGAGGACTAGGATAAACGGAAACAATGTGTACGCAAAGTCCCATGTCGGTGAAACGAAAAAGAATTTTTCTTCGCACATAAAAGTTATACGTTCACCAGGAAAAATTATGCGTATACGCGTATATACATTGAGTGTGATGGTTGATGGAGAGGAACAATTTGTAATGACCTCGATAATTGCAGCTAACAAAGATTCGACCCTGTTACACGTTGGGTGAAGGCTACGCGAAGAAGAGCTCGATACACACCAGAAGAGAATTCCATCCACGAGAAGGTCCCCGCGAACTCTCTTCTCCCCCTGAGGTCGTTTGAGCTTTTTATTCGACGTTGACCTCAAAGCCTACTTGTTTCCTCCGCATGGGACTCCGGTAAGGATGAAGGAACGATGGAACGATGGAATGATGGAATGATGGAATGGTGGAGGAGGAGGAGGAGGAGGAGGATCCCCTTTAGCTGGGTGAGAATCGGCCAAATACGAGACACGTTCCCGACGGCTTTTTAACTGGCAACGAATGTATTTATGAGGATCTGTCTCTCACTCTCATTGAAACTTCCGGTGCGAGAAGGGGAGACGTGCCCGCGACCCTTTCTTGGCCGCCAGAGACATGCTTGGCTCGGTTGGCTCGGTTGGCTCGGTTGGCTCGGTTGGCTCGGCTGGTTCGGCTGGTTCGGCTGGCAGAGTAACAGTCGGTCTGAACAGCTTTACGAGAATGACTTTTCTTCAAATAAGCGAATGCCGAGCTAAACGATTAAGTGGAAGAGACAATATTGACCGATGGAAGAGATGGAATACAAGGATTATGAAGATATAAATTTATCCCGAGAATTCAAAGCACGAGAAATAAAGAATTAGGAAGCGAATGTTGACCAGGATAAATCGAGCATTCGAGAGCGTCGCGGCGCCAAGTTCCTGGAGTAGGTCCAACAGGGTTTTCTGGAAAGTCGCCAAGGAATTTACCTGAATTTTTTTTCATTCATAACACCAGAGAATGCTATACTAGGCACAGATAAGCTGCGGGATGCATTCTTTCTCTTTACTCCAAGAATAACATTTGGTGTGTGGAGTGTATACGCCAGGAATTAGTGAATAGGTAAACAGCATGACCATACAGAGTACAAGGCTATGGATATACTATGGAGACTGTATCGTGGACTTACATAGAGTAAGCTAAGAGCAAGGTACTCGGGAGTCACGAAGCGTGGGAGGATTTCTTATGAAAAATCAACTAAAAGAGAGAAAACGAGAGAGAGAAGGGAATCACGCCGTTCCGCTTTGGCCCGACATCATTACTTTACTGTGCACAGAGTATCATCCGCCGACATCCGCCGACATCCGCCGACATCCGCCGACATCCTCCGACAGCTGCGAGGCAGAACCGCTCTGGGTAATGCCGTAAAATCACTGCGGTTGCATGTGCATCGCTGATGCAATGTTGTAAATGATCAATTAGAAAATAATCCGAAATCCAGGAGAAGATACAAGGTTCGTGTTTCGACACGTCTAATGTAAATGTATATATATACAATGCATGTATCACGTATATATGTATTTTCTGTCGAGGTGTCGATTCTCTGTAAAGCCAAACTGCTTATACGAATTCCAAGTATCGCAAGGAGGTGTCCCTTGGCATCCGTCGACTCAGCAGAAATGCATAGGGTGGCCCGAAAAGTCATAAGAACCGTCGATAAGTAAGAGAAGGAGAGAGAGAGAGAGAGAGAGTCAAAGAGCAAATTATAATAGAAAGAGAGAAAGATATAACGATGGTGCGCAGCGTGCCGTTACAGATACGAGAATACGTGTTACTTCTCGCAGCAGGAATACGACGCGAGGAATCTGCTAATTGTCGTATCTAAATTTGAAACCCAAAGGTAAGCAGTCCGTCCGCGCGTGGCGCTCGCGTCGTCGAGACGCTATCAAATTAATAACGAAGCGATCTCAAGACCTACAGAAAGCCAGTATTTTGACGTATTCGAGATATCCGATCGCATTGTAAAAAATCGAGAGAGGATCTTATCGAACGACATGAAAAAAATAATTTTTTAATTCACTTGGATATATTTCCAAAGACTTTTTTTGTATTTCGAGCACGTAAGGCCCGTATCTTATCGAATCAAATGGCTGCCGCATTGTGCGTTTCCATCGACGGATTTCTTTATCGAATCTAGATAACGGGGTACTGAGCGATAAAAGAATTAAGCGACAAGGCCGATTGCAATGATGAGTCAAACAGTATATTTGCTCGCAGGTAGAGTATGATAATTTGATGATATATCCGCTGATGAATCTGTATGGTAAAATCATCGTGAAACATGATGAATTAATACATTGAGAAAAATGAAATTAGAGAGAAAACGATAGAGCGAGAATACAGCGAGAGGAATCAATATGCCCTGTGAATTAACGACAATTTGCAAAACCCCATGTCTGTTAATTGGGTTGCATAAGCAAGATGATAATCTGGCGTTGCGTTCAGGTTTAAAATATATACTCGATGGTAGATGATTCTGAGTGGATTGGACATTCGAGTGCAGGGGTGTCAGGCTATTCGAGCGCCATGGATATTATTAATACGCAACCGGCTTACCTTGGCTCACCCATATCAATTGCTCTGGTAATCGATAAATGCGTGTAACCATGTAGTCGTGCAATTCTCTACTTACGCCCGTATTGCAATAATCTGTATCT
The DNA here is from genome assembly GCA_030142635.1 of Trachelus troglodyta. NCBI lineage: Eukaryota > Metazoa > Arthropoda > Insecta > Hymenoptera > Cephidae > Trachelus > Trachelus troglodyta. The sequence goes on from JARQTJ010000011.1 coordinate 391,907, forward strand.
GTCTTAATATCACTTTTCGCACGTTTGTACATTTAACGAGAGACCATGGGCAGGATGTGCCGGCGACATAGGATTGCTTTAACAGCATTTAAAGAATGAATATACAAAACTTGTAAGAAAAAATTTTTCGTTTAACAATTGAAGAAAAACAATTCTATGGATACTGCAAGAACTAACGGCGCCTTCGATCCGTTCTAATCTAGCAGTTGGCAGCTTTGCACGGTATTTACATAACAATCTGGGTCGTTGCTGATGGCGTTGCACTGGGCCCGGTCAAGTGTTTGCCAGCAATCAGTGCCAGAAATTTCGCTCACCCCTCTAACTTGACTTTATACTATTTCTAATGGTCAGCCAACCTTAAGTACAGTCCTTATCGATAATAATCGAATCGGCCGTCTACAAGGAAGAGGAGAAGGTAAAGATTTTTAGATAATTAAAAAATAAAAAAAAGAATGAAAGAGACAAGACGGACATACCTTAATGTCAAGATGGGCCACGTTGAAGGAATGAAGAAAGGCAATGCCATCTAGAATTTGTTTGAGAAGTCTGGCGACCTGTTTTTCTTCAGGAACTTCGTCCCTGTCGAGTACCATTTGAAGTTCACCACCCGGAGCTCTGTTGATGATAAAAAAGGTAGAGGGGGTCAGTGACGTAAGGTCGTGCGAAGGTACAGAAACTGATGATCACAAATCTTGTATACTTACAGTTCCAGCACGAGGACCATCTCCGTGTTGGTCTCAAAGACCTGATGAAGTTTTACGAGTCGTGGGCAGTGAGCTGCGGCATCCAGCACCGCAACTTCGTGAAGAGCTTCAGCCCTAAGTTCCTGGGCGCGTCTTCTCTTCCTCAGGAACTTGGCAGCCCATTGTCTACCACTGGCTCTCTCACGGCATCTCCGTACGGTCGCGTATTTTCCCCTGAAAAAAGAAATTTACCACATCATTTAAGAGACGTGCAAATCAAGTTTCAAGGTACGGTCTGATCTTTTGACTTTGCTTGAAAATTAGTCCAACGGTATGAATCATCAGGTTGATCCTGTAGAATCAATCATTCTGATTCAATCTGATAGCCAAAGTTAAATTAAGACACAAAAGTATCATCCATCACTGGGAAGTTCTGAAAAATCCTATTTTCAGGTTCCTCGTATTTGCTTGGAACGGCAAGGTATACAGCAGTTTCATCATCATGACCCAAGAACGAATCAAGAGCAACGGCAATGAAGCTGCGTCATAGTACTAGATCAGTGGACAACAGAGAGGTTATGAAAACTTTCGCCAGGATATCAAGTGTCTTCTGGGTAACGACCTTGGGCTCTGGTCGAGCAACTCTCTAGCTAAGGTATACAAGTAACGTCCGGTTACTTGGTTGAGGTTGCAATTAGTCCAAGAGCCGATGAGAACCTCTGTCCATTTACCTATGTAGGTTGGCAAATGCCAATGCAAAGGCAAGAACCGCGTGGGCAGCCTATTGAACGAAGGCTTGTTATCTGCGTTCTAATTACAGGCTGTTACAGAGATAGCAGGTCTTGATCCGAGAGCTGTCGACACATTCAATAACAACAACAACAACAACAACAAGGTAGACGATCAATGAACCGCCCAACTAATCAAGAGTGCTCGCACCTTGCCATCATTCGTCAACCGGTAAAGTACCAGGAATACCTTTGCTTCCTCTCTCAATTTAATCTCCATTTTATCTCATCCTTTTATGCAATCCTCATCGTGGCCTATTCTGACTCCTTTGTTCCTTGGCAAAGACTCCAGAGCCAGAATGCAGAGAGTAAAACGCAGCGCGATCGACGGAATAATAATGCCGTCATCTTGGCGTGGATGGATTTACAGTTGTGCCATTAGGAGCAGCGTGATTGCAGACATCTGTTCTGCGAAAGACAGTTATCCAGCGTCCGTCGATTTAGCCTCTCGTGACAGTTCTAAGCCGTCATTGACGTAGCCGAGCCACTTCATCCTAATCAAAGCCTCGACTCGCTAGCATTTTTTCTTTCGATTATTGATCTCTGTTTAGATCTTGCCAAGGACTTGGAAGTAAGGAGAGAAATGGATCTATCCCATGATGATCCAAACATGGCAAAGGGAGCTCCATCGGTCTCTCTCGGATAGACCCCCCCCCCTGCCCTCCACCAACCAGAGAGACTACATCGGACAATGCTATGTAATGAGAACACTTACTGTACTCGGCCGTACAGGAAACCCAGGGGACTCTGTGCTTGCGCAGATAAACACTTCTTCCAGTGTTATAAGGTATAACTGCTGCCCATAAAATCAGCGTTAATTTCAATTTATCGTACAGCCGCTGCCAGGGGCGACGTAAGGAAGTGCAGTAATACGAGGAGGTTGTGTCGAGTCGGTTGGCTAATCGAGCACTAAAACGCCCTTTAGAGGCGCGATTAGGGCTTCGATTAATGATTGCCAGGTACCATGTTGCCAGTGCGATTTAATGACGGCGTTCCTAGAGGGGTCGACTTCAAAGTCTTCAGGGTCAGTCCCTGGCATATAAATGGGATTCTCTCCTTTATTTTACTTTGCCCACAGCGCCATCTTTCATTCCGTTCGACTTCACCTAGAAAAGCTTCTCTTTCCTTTAACGGATGAATATCTTATTTTCTGATGGTTAACTTGGTAAGATCACGCGTGTACAGCAGGAGTCACGAGGAAAGCTACCTGGAGGAACAGTCAAGATCCTTGGCCAGAGTTAACGAACGTCGTGATTTTTTGGAACCCAGTAAACTGCCTGAGCAATGAACGCAGTCAACAGCCTGTAAAATTCTTCATCTCCAGGAACAGGGGACAAAGTGGATGAAATAATTGAGCCAGGAAATCTGCTGTGTAGCTGTAGTACTAATTGCCAATATCGATCTAGATCATTAAGAGAATTTTGAAAAAAAAAAGATGCCTTAGGTCGTAACAGGACCAATTTTTAAAACGGCGGATGGGGTCAGTACAGTTTTCTCTTTTGCTCTTTCTCAATTCTTCACTGGCTCCGGAATGATCATCCTCACCCGTAGATATCATCTTCTACGAATAATGCACCAGGACGGCCTTAACGACTTGCAGAGATGCAATTTTACGCACCAGGAGTCAAGACCAACTAGATAGCCCAAAGAGCTTCCTTTGTTCTCGAGATCATCAGGAACGGTAACAAAGACCACCACGAGGCATCCAAGGGACTTTACGAGTTCAGCAGAAGGTGAGCAAGAGATGGGGTCTACCCTCTTTTCCTATCCGATTACCTTCAACTTTCCACTTCCCTTTCATTTGCCAGTTTACCAACTGCCCGGAACGTCCTTACACGGTAGCAACAGTCCTGCTGGAATTTATTGGAATGAGGCTGGAGGTATACACCGAATAAATTGTAGGCTGGAATTTCAGCTGGGAGAAAGGGGAGTTTTGTAAAAAAAAAATAACAGCTCCGAGTCACTATGGCTGCACCAGAGGTTCACGGTTATAAAGATAATAGAAAATGCCAGGCAACAGTCACCTTGAGCGTTGACTAAAATTCGACAACGGTATAACCGTCATCATCCTCTTCTCTGGTCCAGGTCAGTATCAAGCATATAAATACGCCTTATGCATGCTTAAGAAACTTTATCGTCGGCATCCATGAAAAAGGTTGAGGTCGCGTGTCGCAGTCACGGGGTCTGGCTCAATACCCGGTAGCAGCCTGCGGATGCTGTAGAAAGCACAAGATACTTTCTCTCCGTGGTCTCTCATCGTTCCCTCCCAAGAGCTATCAGAGCATACGAGTGCGTATTTACCACGTGCGCCTAGACCCCGGAGGTGCTTGAGGTGCCGAGGATCACGTTGATGCCTATTGGAGGTACAGGTGTAACGATGAGTAGATGGGGAAGAAGAGAACCGAGGCTATTTCAGGCTCAGGATATACCAACCTCACCTACCCACTACTAGATCCTACTAGACCCAGGAGATATCCCCATCTCATTTCTTCTTTTTCTTTCTCTTGTCACTATCGATTCTCTCTCTCTCTCTCTCTCTCTCTCTCTCTCTCTCTCTCTCTCTCTCTCTCTCTCTCTCTCTCTCTCTCTCTCTCTCACACACCTTTGCAGCTAAGCAGCAACGAGACATACCGCACACATCAGCTAGAAAATCTACGGATCAACGATCTTCTGCAAGAATAGACAATGTACAGTGAGAACCGACTTTTCCTAGATGGAAAACGGTCGTCGACCTGATGAAGATGGCGCAGAGACGGACCTATCATTGTTTTTTGTCCTTTCTACTAGAATTAATTAAGATAAAACTAAGTGCAAATGATCTTGGTATGAATATTAACGGAACTGATTTTATTTTTAAAGATACTTTCTTATTCTATATGAAACGCACGAGAATCGGATTTTGAGTGTTTTGACTTCCTGGAGAATTATGCACAGTGCCTGAGCACTGGTTAGCTGGTACCTGGGCGCACTACTGGTCAGTGCGGTCGCCGCAAAGGACACGCACCACGCACCTTGCTCGAGATAATGTCCTCGAGTAACTGTTGTCCCATGGGAGAAGTTGAATAGAGCCAAAGCGAGTCGAGTCAAAGAGATAAGAGAGCGTCATCCGGCGATCCTGAGGTTACCGGAGACATCAGGGTAGATGGATTATGAGTATGAAGAGGTCCAGGAAAGATTACGCAAGGAACAGGTATTTCGACAGCTCTTGCGATTCACAAAAAAAAAATGGTACCGACGATGACAGGAACGTACGAGTGACGCAATAGAAAAAAAGTCTTACGAAGAGGAGTTTTTTGTGGAAAAAAATGAAGTAATTTGATCCAAGCATGATGATGTCTACCAGGGGACACGTATATGGACGGCCTCGTGAAAATTGTAAGAGCAAAGAGACGAAGCGAGTAGGAACAACAATGGTGGTCGGGGTCCGTGTCACGAGAGCGTGGTCAATTATTTTTTCATTCCCCTCTTTTTCCCCCCTCCCAATCATCCCTCTCGAGAACAAGGTAGCACCGTGTACCACGGGCTTCTACATTTCATTTTTTTTTCCTTCCTCCCCGTGTTCCTCCTGTACACGAGAGTCTTTTCTCTCTCCTCTAGCATTTTTACCTCCAACGAAACGACATTCCACGTGCACTCTCCCGCCAGCCTAGCCTTCGTTAGAAACTCTCCTACATGCTGGCGAACTCGCGACTAACTACCGATCGCTCGACTCTATTTTATGTGTAATAAGGACTTCCTACTGCACTCTGGCATTCCACTGGCATAAAGAGAACTTATAAGACCGACCTGGGCTGAGCTGGCTGAGCTGGCTGAGCTGGCTATAGGAGTCGATCCAAAAGCGGTAAAGAATAAGAGGAGTAAAACGAGAAGAAAAAAGAAGAAGACGAAGAAGAAGAAAAAGAAGTGGAACAAGAGGACTAAAAGATGAATAAGGCGAAGAAGGAAGAAGATGGAGCCCTTTCGGCGGGTTCGGTGACTCGGGCGGACTTGGGCGTCGATCGGCATCGATCGACGTCGATCGCCCGAAGAATGGTCCGACCACGAGAACGAAGGATCTCGGACTCCCCTGAAAAGCTTGTTGACAAGCAAATAAAGCGAAGCCCCGTCGATTCGGCAGTAGCCAGCAGCTCCGTTGACGTCCTCGATCGGCAAAGACCGGTCCACCGAGAAATACCGAAGATCGTGACCAGAGTCGCGAATATCCTTCCTGCCGTCTTCTTCACTCGCTACACCTTACAAAAGAGAACGTCCGCCCGGTCAATGTATAAACAACGTAGTTTCTTCTACTCCTCTTAGCTTCCTCGTAAACGATCGCTCGAAGCGTATTGACGATTTTCGCCAATTCAACAATTCGCTTGCGAATTCCAGCGCGGAAGGGAAGAAGAATAAAAGTATGCCGAGAAGTAGGAGAAGCAGTATCGAAGAAGAAAAAAAAAAGACGAAGTTTGGTCTCCGGTAGGAAATGTACACCCGGGGGTCTTAAAGAGGGCCCCCCCTCTCCCGCTCCAGCAACCTCATCGGGGGACCCTCGCCACCCCGGTGCCCGGTTTTCGACGCTCCCCTTTCTTTTTTCTTTATTTACTCCTTTCTTGCCAGAAACGAGCCTGGGTCAGCAAACTGTGGCGGCCGTCGAAGGACGTCGAGGGTGTTCTCCGGCGAATGCTCCTCTTCTCCCTTCCCTTCCTTATTCACCCGACTTCTTCGCCATCCACAGAAGACCCCCCCTCCTGCTCCTCCTCGTTGACTTTGCCCTGCCGGCCAACCGTAGACCCGGGACCTCTTTTATTATTCCAACTTTTCTTTTACCGGTACCATTCTCTCGCTCGGCAAAAAGAATTTCGACGTGCTCGCGGTCTACAACATTCTCACTCTTGTTTTGGTCACCTCTCGATTAATCGGACAGTCTTATCCAGGTCTTTGCCACGTCCTTTCCTCACTACCTAACCTCACTTCAATATATATATATAGGGTATCCCAAAATAAAAATATATCGAGTACCACCACCATCGAGCAGAAGAGGAAAATCTGAAACAAAAAGGACCGATCTATATTTTTATACCGAGATTTCCTCTTGAAATTATACACAATTAAAGTCAGCCGATTAACGCACTTGGATGCTCAGCGAGTACGAGCGTTCATTGGCTAGCTTTAATTGTTCGTAACTCTAAGAGGAAAAATTGGTAAAAAAAATGAATCAGAACCTTTTCCTTAAAGATTTTCCTCTTTTATTTGACGATGGACTTCATATCTTTTTATTCCGGGACACCCTGTACATGTATACAAGCCCTCGAAGAAAAATATCACAGTATTAATTATACAAGCTCGCAATAATTCCCATTGAAAATATCATCCGGCATCCTCGTTACCCACCACCCCGTAATAAAAAAAAATCCTACGCGTAAAATAAAAATTAGGAGAAAGTCATTTTTACATATTATTTCATTATTTCCATAAAAGTCGTCAATTATGTTTGGCCTCACCCTGCTGTGTGTCCGATGAATCATAATTAGCCACGTGATAAATAATGTTGCGTCGAAGTAAGGTGCGCCACGTGTTTCCAGTGCGCGCAAACCAAATCAAGTGCAATGAGTCACGACGGGAGGAGCGAGTCGTAGCGCGACGTAACGCAACGTAACGCAAAACGTAAGGCAAACAGCGCCAAGGAGCCTTAAGGCGACTTGGACAAGTGTCGCTGGAATTCCTAGCGTGGGCGATACGTTAATACGATCGAAAAGTAGGAAGACGAAAGGAAGAACAACAAAAATTTAATTCACATCGAAACACCAAATTTCGTATCTCGCTTTAAAAATAATTGCGTAAGTTTCGCCAAGACTCGTCATTGCTTTGTTATCCCGACTCGATACGTTTTATGTATACAATACAATGTCTTTCTTTCGCGAACCACTCGGCTGGTTGTTTTGCAAATTGTTACGAAACGGCGAGAGCCGCGGTGCGTTTGCCACCTCGGCGAAACGCGACGCCGATGAAATTCGCACGAGAGTGAGTAGCGGGGAGGGAGGACTCGAAAATTTTTTTCACAAAAAAATCGACAACAGCCAACTTACATATCGCCCGTGCCAAATCCAATCGATTCTTCGATCGATCGAAAGAATATCGATATTTTTTTTCGATTGCAAAGAAAAAACGGCCACCTTCACACCGTACAAAAAACCCCATAGACGATTTCACTCGTTACCTCAGGACTTTATCGATGCCCAAATTGACGGTTCGATAGAAAAGACGACACTTCTCGATAATATTACAGCGATAGTCAAAGAGAGATAAGCCCCTCCCCACCCCCTCCTAACCTCCAAGGCCCACTAAAATTTCCACCCGCGGTTCTATCCCATCATTCCCTACATGCACCCCTCTCCTCCCACTTAAATATAATTTCGTGATCTTTTTGCCCTTCGACATTGGCCCCACTGACCCAAGTGGACAATCGCCGATGCCGAAGTTTAGTATAAAAAAAGAAGGAAAAAAAAAAGAAAGAATCGACGCCCCAGCGGTAGGATTCATTATGCGATTCCGCTCCTGTCTATTCGAATCGAATTAGCGATCGCCTATTGGTTCTGAATGAACGGCCAGTCGATCGATATCTCCGAGCACCGTCGCCTATATGCTAATTAAAACAGGCTGATTTCGCCCTTCCCCCCCCCCCCACGCCCCGTTCGATTCCGTCCCATGAAAACAGACGAGGCTCCACGCGTCGTCCGTCCACGTCGTCTCCCGCTGTACGATCTGCGAATTCAATCGAAAGGGACTTTTATCCGAAGACACCGATAAAGTTTAACAGTGCTCGAAGGCACTTGACGCGTCAACGCTCTTCGTCCAATTAGGCGTTCAGTGGCGTCGCGACGAGAGCCGTCCTTTTCTGTCGTACGTATAACGTATATCGGATACATGAAACAAAACAAAAATTTCCTACTTGGAATTCCTCATTAATTAGCACGTGGCGCCTGACGCTTTTGTTCGTCAGACTTTTTCACTGCGACGAGAATGTCAAATGGACGTCAACATTTCTTTTTTTGCGATTGTATTAATGAATAATAGAAAGAAGAAAAGAAGCAAAAAATGGAATACCAAATTTCTACGATCTTTGACATTTTCGTTACTTTGTTGCACGTATCAAAATATTTCTCTCACGTGATGCTGTATATATAAACACACATTTCGTGTTTTGAATAAGTTCAGAAAACGAAGGAAAAGAACGATGTGAGAGACTATCGAAAATTTCGAATTCCACTAACCTCTTTGGCGAGAGACCAAAACAGTCTCCCACCCCCGCCAAGCTATTTAATTCCCTTGTCCAACGTGACTGAAATTCAACTGCGTCGACTACGAAAATGAAAACGTAACCCATCACGGATTGCCGATTGATTCTATACAGCAACAAAAATGTGTGTCGGACAAGCCTGAGGACTTTTCCAAAATTCATTAAATCCACTGTAACCGCATTGATATTAATCGAGCGAGTACCATTATCGGATAAAAAACCAAAGATACATCATAAAGCATTGCCAACTGCGCGAGGGCAATATTTGCAAGTAAAAATTCTTCTTGACAAAAAAACCGCAAAATCCATTAAAAAAAGCACAGTCTCCGCACTGAACTACAAAAATAAATAGCATCGCCGACCTAAACTGCTCGAGAACGACGCGTGTGGTTTCTTCCTCGAACTGCGCACAGAGCCGATAGTGGCAGCTTTGAAAACTAACGCAATAGCCTTGAGGTAGGTCAAGAAGCAGCCAATTAATAGAGATAAGGAATTTTCGAACGCGTTTAAAATTCGCCAGTCACTCCGAGCCACGTGGCGTAGGTCGTACGGTCGTACGATTGAAAAATAAGAATAATCACAATAGGTAGCAGATATAAAGAAAAAAAAGAGGGATAGAAACGAGAGAGAAAAAAATTGAAGCAAGAGACGAGCGTCAAGGTAGAGGAGGGATCGCTACGATGAGAAGAGGAAGAAGAATAGGAATAGTAAATGACAGAGGAAGAGAGAGAGAGAGAGAGAGAGAGAGAGAGAGAGAGAGAGAGAGAGAGAGAGAGAGAGAGAGAGAGAGAGA